>CM028124.1:0-46982 GCA_016254315.1 Anopheles parensis
AGTAACAGAAATAATAACGATAAAGTTTTAACTATAAATTTTAACTATTATTATTTTACAAGACAAGTATTTCAACTAATACTATATACTTATTTACTTTAGTTGGTTTTCTTGGTGAAGTGTGAAATTTTAAATTACATGCATTTTTTACTTCATTTAATGAAGTTTTCGATCTTCTATTCCTTATTTTGAATAAACCACAAAAAAACGAAACAAAATATGTTTACAAACATCAATAAATAATTTCTTTCTGTTTGTTTACTTCTTATAAACACACGTTTTTACATATTCTTTCACTAAACAATGTATTAAAAAACAGAATTTGATAGAAACACGATGACGTGTCTTGTGTATGACGTGTATATATTTTAGTTATAGTTTAATAAAAATCAACATGAAACGTAAGTATATACGTTGTAATGTAAAAGTCTAGACAAATCCATTAGTAGCTTGCAATATTAACGAGAATTGGTAAACATTAAAGTCTTTTAATTTGACAAGGGTTATGAAATAAAAAAGAAATAAATGCAATGAAAGTTTGGACTTCAGTCGAAAAGGATAAATGGACCAAATGTATTTCAAGGTGCAGACCATTTGTAATATTTATTGTCATTTTTATTTGCGCACATTTGCGAACATGCACTTAAATTCATCATTAATTTTTGTAAATATATTTTCACCATTTTGAAAATCCGGTTTTACTTACCGCACCAAACGGTAGGGTTATTCTTTGCACATGCATTCCAGTCTTCCAATACCCAATCACGAGAGGAAAACCAACCTGCACTGCAGCCCCGCGTGTGGTGACTTTGACGAGAACAGGGTGCACAAAAAAAGGTGAATGGAAAAGTTCACCACCACCAGCCATCAATCATTCGTTCTCGACACGTGAAGGTAGCTCTCACTCAAAACTCCGCTTGCGAAACAGAGTGAGCCAGCTGCACTCTTTCCTCATGAGTGAGTGAGACCAAGTGTGTCGTTTGGTGAAAAAGATAGATTTGTAGTCGTTTCGTTTTTTTTTTCATCCACTGATTATATTCCCCGTTCAACCTGTATTGTGGCAAGGTGTACAGCGAAGAGCATGATAAACATACAGTCAATCCCTTCCCAAAAGTGGCCAAGATTTATCCATTTATCCGTACGTCTGTTTTGTGGTGGTGCATTCGGGTTCGCATGTTATTGCCCGTCACGCTCGTCAAACTCCCGTGGACGATGTTTTATGCTCTTTCACGGTGGATAGCAGTTTATCTCGCTCTCGCGTGACCATGCGGCCCCGAGAGTCCAATCACCGAAAGGGTAGGCGAGTAAGATCGACATTCGCGAGCAGAAATGATGGCGACATGACGAAGATGCGTTTTCCTTCACTCCACCGTTCGCATCGCTGGACAGCGTCCATCGCTCACCGCGCACCTGTGCGAAAGAGATGGCTGGGTGTGTTCGAAACGACAGCAAATGTCTGTTCGTCGCCCAGAGAGAGAGATAGTAACACGGAACGCTGTAAAACGAGGTTATGCGAAACAGGTCCTTTTGCAGCAGACAAACGCGGTTCAAATGCGATGCACGAGAAATACATCCTCAGTGTGCATTCCGGGAACGATGCAGCTGTCAGAATGCAAAATCTCCTACTCTCTTTCTCTCTCTCTCTTTCTCGCTCAAAATACCTGGGAAATGGGTCGCAGTCTCAGGAGGAAAAATCTTCAACCAATGCCAGGCGGACACGACACGGAAATCAAAACAAATCAATAGAACACAACATTCTTCAACAACGAACAAAATATTTCCTTTTTTTCTTTCTTCAAAAACCCAACCAACATTTCGGAAGTACTTCAGCGACCCAATCAAAAAAAACATCAGAAACGGTGTTTAAATTTTAACATATACATAGGTTTGTTGTATTTTGTCGATTTTATTTTATTACTTTTGTCACTGATTCTGCTACATCCTCTTCGGCATCGACGGTTCGGTTGAGCGGTTTTTGCCCACGCATGTGTTTTTTTGTAACTTTTCTTCTTGCATTTTCTGTTTGCTTGAGCAGCATGTGGGTATTTTTCTCTCTGTGTGTGTATTTGTGAGTTTTGGTGGCTAAGTGTTTCGAGCTTTTTCTTTTCTCCTTTCTGAAATTGAATTACGCTCTTCGGCTTCGGCTTTTTTGTTCTAGTTGTTTTTTTTTCTGCTTTCCTTACCATCAAATCAGCTCACACCTTTTTGCATCGGTGCTGCGATAAGAGTGGGACATTTAAAAGTTTCGTTTTTTTTGTTAAAAATTTGCATTTAAATAATAATTGATTTGATGCTTTAATTTTTGCCATTCGCTCATTCCATTATTCCATTAGGTTTATTTCAACCCTGCCCCGCCGGTTTCACTCACGTTCTTCTCACTATGAGGAGCTTTGCACACCCTTGTTTACGCCTGTTTTACAATTACAAACCGTCTGCTTACTGTTTTTTTTTTGTTTCCTTTCCATCACCACGGGTCACTTGGCAAATCGTGTGTTCCCGTTTTTTTTTCTTTTCGTTTTTGGCGATATCATGATGGTCACATAATCGGGGCTTACAGTATTAAACCTAGCACGTGGTATTCTTATCATTCGAATTTGATTCTCGTATTTGTTTTCTGGTATGTTAAATTGAGTTTTTACCCTCGCCTGTTTCCTTAATTTCTACAGCGTGTGTACTTGGGCATGGTAGGGTGTTTGTCTGTTATCCGCATTCCTTTAATGTTCCAAAGTAGACTAGTTTATAGATGTATTATCTTTAATTTCGGACTCGGATGAGCTTCATCACCGCCATTGCTTCATTACGCAAAACTTTGAAAACCAACGTATTTTACACTCTTCTTGTCTCCGCGTGTGTTTTGCTTCTGCTTGGCCAACTGAACACAAAACGGGGGGGAGGAAAGCATTGATTGGAGTAGCAAGATTCTACTAGTTTTGTTTTGTTAAACTACCCCCGCCCCCCACCTGATCGAGGTGCTTCGACACTTGCTATTCTACTTCGGCTGGAAGTCTTTGTGAAGATGCTTTTGTAGAGCATTCGGACAGAAAGATCTAAAAGGATTGCCACTGTGGTTTTGTGTGTGCGTGTTTTTTTATTTATTTATTCAAATTTAATTTTCACTGGGCAGCAATTGCCAACAAGCGTTTGTTGTTGTTATTGTTTGTAGTTGCTTCCATGCCTTTAAACCAAGGAATACTATCAACTTCGCCGTGATATTAACACGTTCTATATTTATATACGGTATGAGACCAATGTATCGAACGGCAGCAAGTATAATGGCCAATAAAGGCTGACTTTTGTTTTTTACTTTTTACAAGGATTGCGTTTTTTTGCTTGGTTTTTGCCACACAAAAAAAAAACACAAATGCACCATTCGTCTTGTGAACGATAGAAATTAAAAACAGAGAAAAATACAAAACGACTGTGTCATTGTTTTCCCGTATTCCCGCACACAAGTTGTTGCTCGATATGCCCGGATAGCAAAATTTTTGACTGATTTCCTTCGCATGTGTTTCATTTTCTTTGTTGATTTTTTTTTGTTTTACCCTAGCACTTTTCTGGCGGCAAATTACGTATACGTGTTTTTTTGTTTGTTCTGTTGTTTTACTCCTCTTTTTTAGCACTGTTAATGTTTTGCTTTCGTTTTTTGTTTGTTTTTAGCCGAATGATCGTTTTTAATTTGTTTCGTTTAAAGATTCCAAACATTTAAATAGTGGCGGTCGCTTTTGTTTTTAATTTAAGTTTTCTTTTTCCACCCCCCAACGGTTTCTGCAACACACACACACACCCCCCGATCCTAACGGTGTACGTTTATGGCCATGTTAGCCCACCCAAAAACCGTTACTGCTGACCGACGTGTTGTACGCTGTCACAGCTGAAATTTTTGCAGGCTTTGATTTGATGCGTTAATTTCGATCGTAATTTATAGTTTAATAATAATAATAATTTTATATAGTAATATAATTCAAACTGTTCTCAATATACAATGTACATAGTTCTATATCTATATATGTATAGATAGATTCCTTTTTTCTTCAGTATACCAATGTGTGTGGTGTGTGAGTTCGACTGCTTTGCGTGGTGATTCGTGTTTTTTGCAATTTTGCCCGCGTATACAGTGTTTCGATCGTATTGAACCATGTGTATGCATGTGCGTAGATCGTAGTAGTTTGTATAATGCTAAATGCTTTACCTGGACACACGCACACAACACAAGTTTTACAAACCCATCGCAATCATTCGCACCCGCTGTAATGCTCGGACATAGCCTAATAATGCTAATGTTCGCTTTTAAAGGGGTGTTTTTTTCTCCCTGGGACGGGGAGGGAACTACTTTAGTTCCTAAACCTACAATATATATAGTTACGTAAATCACTCTCAATAAATAAGTTTTTGTTTTCCGCATATCGGTTAATCGTGTCAACTATACCAATCTTTCTCCAGAGTGGTTGACTGCAAAGTTCGCTACGCTACTTCTAGATGATGCTTGGCTTCTCTACAGCTTGGTAGGCGTTGAAAATACTTTAGAGGTTTAGATTTTTGTGTTTTTTTTTCTTCGTTTTGTTAATTCCTAGTTTTTTTTCTTCTGCTTCTTCTCGCATCATCAGACAGCCGGTTAGAAATGATTATACTTTCTGCGTTACAAGTGCCACGAGGCACGGAATTCAGTAAAAGGGTATACTATATGCTTACGTTTTGCGGATGGAACTACTCGCACCACGACCCATTATCCTTGTAACATAATTTAAAGACAGAGGCTAGTTCAGTGTAGTTGATATTGGTCTATGTACATGTTAGGATACTCCATGCCGGGTGGGGTGAAATTTTCGCTCACCTAGTTTAGATTGATCAGTGACAGGCAACAACTTCGAATATGGGGTTTTAGGGTACGAACCAATTTGGAAGCTTATTGATGAAAATAGACAGCGTGATCTTGATGAAATAAATACAGCAAAATAACAAAAAAGCACTCCCCAGTAGTATTAGGTGGACTGTCGCTGTATTGTACAGCAACTAGGAAAAGTAACAAGATTTTGATTTTCTTTTAATACCAGCATCGCCATCTCCAAGGTTGATTCAAATGTGTGTGTGATTCCTATAGGTGCGTTTTGCTAAAAAATCGCTTCTATTCCTTGCGGTGTAAATTGAATGATCGAACAATCGTTTAGTATACTGAATTTTGGCACGTCTGTTTGTCTGTTCTTGTTTTTTACACTTCGTATCATTTAATAGTGTTCTAGTTGAACTCTCTCCCTATCATTCTTTCTTTCGTTTCCTTCCTGAACCACTCGGTGCACAGTTTCATAAATGTTTAGCTTTTGTTTTGTTTCATAATTTTTTATATTAGCTTGCGTTTTTCGGGGAGGTTTTGCTTCAGGTTATGGATGTGAATGTTGTGAAACAAGATATTTTCGTTATGCTTTTCCTGTTTTTTCCACCTTTTATCTTTTCGTTTGTTCCGTATACACTCAAAGAATGGAGTTTTGTTTTCTGTGTGTGCTGAATATTCTCCTGCTTTTGTTACCAACTGCAATTTTGCGCAATATTAAATTTCTCGCTTTACCCCTATGTTGGGTGGTAGATTTTTTTGTTGCTTTTTTGCAATGTGTATTAATATGTGTTGTGTAAATTACGTATACCAAATTTACGAGTAAATTGAATTTGCTTTTCGTGTTACAAGCGTGTGCCCAGCGCTACGGTTTGTTCGCTGTTCATCATATTTCGTATTTCATTTTTTGTTTTGCGTATTCGTATAACCATGTTTCTGTTAAGTTGACTATAGTTTACCTTTTAAATTGCCATTGTGCGTTTTTTTTTTCTCTTCATCGCTTCACTGTCCAAAACGAGCGGTATGCGTTGTTTCGCGTTGCGCCACCTTGTTTGCCGAACTGGCGACGACCGGTCCTCCCGTACTTGTTGTGCACCCGAAGGATATGTGTATGTGAGTGTGTGGGTGTGTGCGCTTTCATGAATAATCTGGATAAGACGAGGGAAAGATTCACCTAGCACAATTCACCTTCACCGACGGGCACCAGAAGAGCTACTCCGAA
This sequence comes from Anopheles parensis, assembly GCA_016254315.1. Classification (NCBI taxonomy): domain Eukaryota; kingdom Metazoa; phylum Arthropoda; class Insecta; order Diptera; family Culicidae; genus Anopheles; species Anopheles parensis. Next base: position 6,048 of record CM028124.1, read on the forward strand.
CAAGAAGTACGAAAAAGGAGTAACAAAAAAGGCTTGAAGCATTCATCGAATCGTTACAAACATGGACGATCGCCATTTTGTTCGCTACTTCTCGCGGGCACGTGTACACCCGATCTCTGGGTTGATCTCGTTTCGAAGCGTACGCTTTCTGTGTCCCTGGTTTTCTTCTGCACCGGTGCGTTTCTTGTTCTCTCTCTCTCTCTCCGTGGAAGGCTTTTGTCGACACGAGCCTTAAGAGTGTCAGACGTACTTGGACGAAAGTTGCTTCGCTAGCTCAGTGTACTTGAGGAACTTGGAGTGAGGGCTTTCATCGAAGGCGGGCGATTGCGATGGTGGAGGACTTTTGGCCGATGGTCCATTGCCCGACTCGTGACCTGCGCGCCGTTCTAAGCTTTCCCGACCACCGCCCGTCGATGAGGCGGACGAGGAGGATGAACCGGCCGAGGAACCGGTCACGAGTGACAGGGGTGCGGTCGATCCGGTCGATTTCGGTGAGTTCGGTGCGGGTGAGGAACGTGTCTTGAGTGACTGTGCGCCACTGGTAGCGGCAAGCGAGAGGGCCCCGGAACCACCGCCCGGAACCTTCGGATCCGGAATGACATCGTCGCTAACGAAGTGAGCTTTGGAGAGATGGTGCCGGTAGGCACCCTTCGAACCGAACGTGGTATCACAGTACGCGCACTTGATCGTGCCGCCGGCAACATCTTCCGACACGACGGCTTCGTTGCAGGCCCAGCTAAACGCCAAGATGGCCCCGGGAGCTGTCCGCGAACCGGTACTGTTGGTAGTGGCCGCCAACAACGCTGAACTGCTCGAACCACCACGACTCCCACCGCCACCACCACCTGCCGATGGTGTTTCCGTCTTATCACAAAGCTTCTGCAAGGCGGCCAATGGATGGGCGCTTGATTTCTTACCACCGGTGCCACCGGTCGAGCCGGCATCACCACCACCGGTCGAACCACTGCCCGCGCCGGTCAAACTGTCGAACATGGACGAGAGCGCCCCGAGGCTGCTACTGACGGTGGATGACTTTTTTGAGCTACAGTCCGCACCGGGCGTTGATCGGGATGCGATGGAATGATGGTCACTGAGTGGGCTGGCCGCTGGGCTGAGCGGTACACTGGCCGTCGATAGGCGCGGACTGGGTGCAGGGCTGGATGCGACACTGCCACGTCTCGGTGGTTCTTGATCGTCACGATCATCGCGCTGATGCTGCTGCGACTTGCTCGGTGGTCGCATCTCATGGTCAGCATCATGATCATCGCCATCTTCCGGCATCAGCTCCTTTTTGATGCGGATCTTTCCCTGCTCCGATGCAGGTTTGGTGTCCGCCTCCGGTGACTCGTCGTCGCTGTGCAACTCCCGCTTGATAGGTGGTTGCGCATGCAGATCCGACCCATCCGTATGGTGATGACCGTCGGCTTGCTCCGCGTACGGTTTGTCCGGAGTACCGCGCGGGGTGGAATGACTCGGCGTATCGAACTTCTTCTCGGGCGTCAGCGAATCCATCCGACTGCTGCCCCGTTCCGAAATGGAGCTGGACTCACTGCCGCTACGTTCGCGGCGACCAAACTGTTGCGAAGCGTACTGCGCCTGTTGCTGCTGATGATGATACGATCGTAGGAGATTCATCGTCTGCGGATCTACCAGCGGTTTGGTGTAGTCTACACTCTCGTCGATACCGAGTCGCTTCAGTATGCTGGAACCGAGCGGAGTCGAGCTTTGACCACCGCCTCCTCCACCGCCACCACCACCGCCCGCATAGTTCGAACCTCCGTGGCGTGACCGGGTGTCGAAACTCTTCTCGATCAGCTGCTCGATCGCGTTCAGTACCGACGGTGAGGAACTCTTTTCACCTCCACCGCCACCATTGCCGTCCTTTTTGGTGAGCATCGACACCGGTGACAGCAGATCGGACCCGAGCGGGGACTTCTGCGAGGAAAGTGGTGATGCCAAATCATCACTAACGCTCTTGCGACCATCACGTCCTGTTGGCGTTACCGGTGAGATCGAGTCGGGTGGGATGATCGTGTTGGAAAGCAGTGCGCTCTTCAGCTTGTCACGCTGTTGCTGTGCGGCAAGCAGTGCCGTACCGCCGATGCACTGCCGAATGTGATCGACAAACATGGTCGTTTCGATCTTTTCGTTACACTTCTCACAGGTTATCTTGCCCGCGCCGAGATCGCGCAACGGTTTGTTGGCCGCATTGACGGCCGCTGCCACCGCGGCAGCAGCTGCCGCAGCCGAGTTCGGACCAGTCTCGGCACCGTTCTTGCCGTAATCGTGCTGGGCACGCTCCATCTCGAGCAACTTCCGCACCGGTAGCGACTTTTTGCGCTTTTCCCGCGTCTGTCGCCGGCGACTTCCGCTCTCGGTGATCGATCGCATGATATGCTCTTTGTAGTGTGCATTCTTCACCATATGATTGCTGAGCTCCTTCAGTGAGGAGAATGCCTGATCGCACACTTTGCACGTTAACACGGCGCTGACGTGACTGTTTGTTTGTGCAGCGGCGGCCGCATTTGCAGCACCACCTGGACCACCTCCGACGCTTCCGCCGCCACCCCCGTTGGGTCCTGCTCCACCACTCGGACCGGCACCACCGGCACCACCACCCGGACCACCACCACCAGCCTTATCCGAATCGGAGGACTTCCACGAGATGATCTGCTCCTGTGAGATGATGTTGGTGTAGTGCTGCGTCTGCTGCATGTGAGCCGTCATTTCTGCCAATGTGCGGAAGCTCTGGCCACACCACATACATTTCAGAATCTGACGTGTCTGTTCCGCACCCTTACCCAACCAAACGTCCTGTCCGCGCACCAACTTTCTCGGCAGTGGCATCGTCTCTTTGATCAGCATGTTCAGTTCACTTGGCGATGGTTTAGACGCCGTGCCGTGCCCTTGCCCGCCCTGTCCACCTTGCCCGCCCATATTGTTGCCCTGGGCCGGAGGTGGAATTGGTTGTTGCGCGTGTCCACCTGATCCTCCACCGCCGGGTGGCACGTTCACGCCGCAATGCTTCGTCTCCTTCATGTGCGTCGTCATGGCGGCCAGCGAAGGGAAGCTCTGTTTGCACCAAACACACTTCAGCACATCCTTCGCCGAGTCGGCACCCTTGTTGAGCCAGTGCGATTGCCAGGCACTGTGCCGACCACCACCTCCTCCGCCTCCACCACCACCTCCACCGCCTCCACCACCCGAATTGCCCGAGCTCGGCGATCGATAAATATCTTCGCCGCCCAAACGGCTCAGTTCCGACATCTTCTCGAGTGCCTTCGTGGCGTCGTTGGTAACGGCAGCAGCGGCAGCGGCGGCTGCTGCAGCAGCTGCGACCGATTTGTGCTTGCCATTCCAGCTGTCCGCGTGCATACCATGCTGGTGGTGGTTGTTCTTGGGGGATAGACCAGCGGCCGCTACAGCCGCCGCTGCCAGATACGGTAGCTGCGGAGTGACCGGTGTGCTCCACGGTGTCACGATGGCCGGTTTGTAGTCGAGCGAACGAGTCGTTTTGCGTGGTGGCGGTGAAGCACCATCCTCATTTCCCGTCCTCTTCCGATGGCTCACGGACAGATCGAGCGGACTGTTATCACCGATGCCGGACTTTTGGCTGAGGTTGACCGCATCACCGCAATCACTACCACCGTCACCATCACCATCGCCATCTCCACCGCGGCTTCTACGGCCTCCCGCTCCACCTACTCCGCCACCATCGCCCCCGTCCTCATCCTCATCGTCGTCCTCGTCGTCATCGTCACCACCGCCACCACCACCGGAGCCTCGCTTCTTGCTGAAGTCCAGCACCGTTGCATCGTCACTTTCGTCCGTCGGTGACCGTAGAGGTAGTACCGGAGACGAACCGTTCCGAACCGAGGCGAGTCCTGCGGCTAGCGGCGACCCCAGCAGCAGCCGATTCTGTTGTGCTGCAACGGCTGCTACGTTTAGGTACGCCGCCATGGCGGCCGAATGCTGAGGCAGGAGGGCGGCTGCAGCGGCCGGTGGTAACGTCGGCGGAAGTGTGATCGAAACCGGGCTCAGGTTGTTACCCGTGCCTTGATCGTCACGCTCCCCTTCAGAGCGGATGGACTCATCCGATGGACAGCGCCCTCCGCCCGACGACGATTCCCTCGATTGGCATCTAGGGCTGGCCATTTCACTGTGGGCGAAAGCGAAGGGAGAATTATTGTTAGAATTATTGTTGTAGACAGTTTTTTTTTTTAAATTTGATGTTCTCTATAGTACAATATTTAAAATTCCGTTGTAAAATTTTATGCACTGCTAAAAAACTTTAAATTTTTGCTATTATTTTGATAAAAGAAGTTATTGCATAGCTATGCTTCCTGTGCTAAAATGTATATTTTTACATACATTGCGCTCAATAGGATCAAGACATGATTTTTGATCCTTGGATTTTTCGGAACTTTTTTAAAGAGCATATCGAGAAGAGTCAAATTATTATCAAATTGACACCTTTACGAATTTGTATTTCTTTCCTTTCATGATGATTTTAAAATATGCAGCACAGTTCGGTATCTTTCCTATCAAGTGATGTGAAGAAATATTTTATATGTGAACGTAGCATAACCTTCAATATTCAGAACATCTGTTCCAAATCTAATTCCAGTGATTGATTATAAAAAGCAGTGTGAATTAATCTTTCTTCGAAATAGCTAAACCATCTAATGACCTAATGATGCGCTGCTGCTACAAATAATGGATTAAATGAGCTTAAACTGTTTATGGTTCATCGCGCAACGTTCGTTTCGGCAGCGGTGCCGTTCTGCAGTGCGGCGGGCAGATTCTTAAAAATGGTGCGCTGAAACGCTTAGTACCGCAACTGGCGGTGCCGCACTGGTGCGATAATTTATGAACCATTCAAATTTTAGTCGGTCCCGCAGCCGCCCCGATCGGTGGGGCCACGATCGTCAGTCATACTTGCCGCAGTGTGCGACGGCCGCATTCAGATGCAAACGTCGCAAACGATAAGTTGTGGTTGTGGAACTTCCAAAATACAGGAAAAAAAAGAAAACAAAACAAAAAAAAACGACAACATTTGCCTCACCGCCTGCCAATTGGGATTAAGATAGCGGGCGAGTCGTAAGCAATGCTAGCTTTTCCGAATCCCGAAACCCGGCGACACGGCCGCGCACTGTGCGGTGTTCCTGCGCACAGACGGCAACGGCCGTCACACAATTGCTACTGGTGCGCATCAACGCATGCGTTGGCGTTAGCGCAGCGACCGAGCGATAGGGTAAATGGAACAATTTTCAGCTTTTGTGTTTGATTTACGATGACAGGTCGGCGCGGCGATGAGGGAGAAACGGAAGGTTGGTGCGATGCAAACGGAAGAGGAAACCTCTTCAAGAAATAATTTGGCCACCAAAGGGGTGGGGAGAGTGATAGGGTGGGCAGGAATGCAGTGAGGTTAGCGAGGGGATGAAGAATGATCGCGTCTAAATATGGCCGGCCGGTTGACGAAACTATGATGAGTGTGTTGCTTTCGAACACATTGGCCTCCAAGGAGGATCGCTTTGGATTGTAAGAAAAAAATAAAACTCCCCAAAAATTCTCTTCAGTAAAAAAAACACACGCACACATACAAGAAAAGAAGAGAAAACACTACTTCAAAGCATGTCTGGGGAATATATTTTATAAATTGTAGAGAGCGCCGAAAAGGAAAAAAAACCCAAACTATTTCCCATGTTTTCCCATTGGCCATGGCCAAAAATCAAAAAAGTGTCACCCAGCCGGGTATTTCAATACTCACACGTGTTTAGGGCAAAAACAAAAAAAAAAACAAATGCGGGCAAACACTCGGAACATTCGGGGTGGAAAATAGAAGAGAAAAAAAAGCATAAGCCAGAAAGCGAGGCCAATCCATCATCAAAGTCGTACACTTGCTTTCAGCTTTCTTTTTGCCATCAACCAGCCCCGAAGGGTGGTTGTCCGTGTTTGTGTGTGTGTGTTTGTGCGGGTGGGTGTACGGTATGTGTCCTGGAGTGGATTATGATTGCCCTAAATGCAAATATTATTTATGTAGCCTTCCAAAGGTTCGGTCACAACGCGGTGCGCGCTCTTTTCGTCGAATTTGCTTTCGATTGATATGGTAGGGTTTTCTGATGTGTTTTTTTTTGGGGGCAAGTTTTCACTTGTTTTCTCCTTTGAATGATTCTTTCACGATGGGATGGAAAATTAGAACCAGCCATGTGCGTGTATTCAACCATGTCCACGAGAACCATTTTCGTGGGTCGATAAACGCGAGAGAGAGAGAATAAAAGAAACAAACTGTACATCAAATAGTATCCCTCGCAGCTATCCAAATGAGACTGTGTTGGTGGAGTTTGTGTTGTGGACAAAAAGGAAAAAAAACAACATTATCCAACTCTAGCAGGAAAGTGTAGTGTTTTTTGGGGGGTTGGTGGTGGAGTTTTAAGGGGGTGAAGTACGGTCCAATCACGGAATAGATGGATGGATGGATGGATGGATGGTTAGATCGGCTGGAGGATAACCGTTTGGCGTCAGATGCATTCGAAACGAGGGTGAGTTCGTAAGCGCAGGCAGAACCAGGCAAATGGTGAAAACGAGTTCCCGGACGCTTGAGGCACACCGAGTGGAATGGAAAATTGATTTATAGTTATGTGCACAGTTAGATATTATTGGATAATTCTGTCATTGTCAATTCGACTTGATTTACAGTTATTGTTTTATTACGAGTTTATCATCATCATTATTGCTATTATTGTTATTAACTAACACATAAAAACCGATGGAGCCCCCTGTGTACCCGATGGAACCGAGGTAAGGGTATTAGATGTCAACCTTAATGGTTGCAACTACCGTGCTGGAAAACGTTCGTTTGATGCAGTGCAAAAGCTCGAGTCCGGATTCCGGTTGCACCCGCGTAACGTACAGTGGTAGAGCTTGGGCAGTGGGTTCATTAATGCACCGATGCATGATAGCGAATGGCGCAAATCATCTAGTCATAAATTGCATTTATCGCACCAAAACCACACGATTGATGGTGGTATGGCCCGTACGGTGGCCCCCGTACCTGCTGTGTGAATTTAAATGTGGCCAAAGTTTTGGTACCAGCTACCTGGTCGCTCGGTAGGACAGTCACTTGGACAAGTGACGAAAATAATCCACATAATCGAAGATGGGTGGCAATAATTTATATCTGGTTTGGTGAGTGTTTTTTCCGATGTGGAGAAAGATATCCAAATGCGATGAAATTTTAAAAATACACTAGAAAATATTTGTAAGCATTCATCGCGATCGATCATCGGTGGATGGTTTCGGCGCTTTATATGCCATATGTTCCACATTTCCACTCATAAGAAAATGTGCCCCGAAACACTCACACACGACGCACCGAAATTTCCCGAAGGTGAACAAAGAAGGGGCATAACCAATCGGACCAAAAATCCATCCATCCGAGCGCGTGTTCCATGTCGTTAATCATAGATTTTTTGTTGTTGTGTTGCTTCGTTTCATTCCCAAAAAAACCCACAGCGTCTGAGTGCGCATTTGCTGCGTGGGGGCTAAATGCGTTGATTGCTGTCGGTCGAAACCGTGTGCTGGTGAGGTTTTTGGATTGGCCGACGGTAGTTATGCGTGGTGTCAGAACCTACACCTACATAAACGGACCCATCGAGAGCCATCATTATCCTTCGAATATCCTCCCTAGTGGTGATGATGGGGATGATTAACAACACATCCACCAAATTTGCAAACGGAATGCAAGCAGAAGTGCACGCAGAAATGCAACCCCTCGAATAGGGGGGGTTGAAAAACCAATCGCAAATACCGAATGACCAGCCTCCCGCACAACACACACAACACGAAAACAAAACAGAAAACACAAGAAAACAAAAGCAAAGTAATCCAAAGAAACGAGGAAAGAGAGATGCCGCTTAAAAACGGAGCGAAAGAAACATAAGCAACCAAAACCACGCCTGCCTGCCCGTGTGATTTGCTATTGATCTCCTTTTTCATCCGCGGTTCTCGGTTTCCCTTTTCGGTCGCTCGTTCCGGGGGGTTTTTTTTTGAACGATGGTCGCATTGCAACTGCACCACGCAAAAGTGCAACGCGAATCTTCGAATTGTGCACTTAAAAGGACAACGAAAAAAGCTGCAACGAAGCCGACTGACTTTGTTGTAAATGAGCAGCTTCGTGTTGTCTCTAACCAGTTGTTGCGAGATTTTTCTCCTTTGCTCAAATATTCCAAAAACCAGAACTTCCCAAACATGGTAATAGCACGAAATGAGCAGAAAAATGCCGAAGAAAGAAAACTGCTTCAGCTGTCATCGAGCGGATGACGTTTAGAGGCTTAAGCACAAAGCATCATGGCGACCGCGTGTTGAACCGCGATGAACGATCGAGAAAGCATACAAATAACGATTTATGTGAACATTTCAAGATACACACATTGTCATCTTAAACTGCGTGGGGGGGAGTTTTCTAGGTGCCCTGTTCTAGATTCCATCCAGCCGTCCATTTTCCATTGCACCCATTCGGCTTTGAGTGACAGATTTTCGGTAAAGCGCAAGAGAACAAAGTTCTTTGCTATATCCCCGGTTCCCTTCTTCAAACCAACAATGTCCCATCGGCTGTGACTCAATCCCAATTGTGTGCGCTTGTGTATTTCAGGTTCCTCAGCAGAGAAAGGCCACCATCTAAGGGGCGACGAGGTGGAGGATTCTGGAGTTGAGCCGATACGTTTTCGGGTATTTGTTGGGAAAGGGTCGCCAGGGAGATAAAAGGTAATAAATTAAATTTTGTCAGTTAAAAAGGGATTAATTTTAATTTAGATAGTATGCGTATCTGCCGCCCGCGGCTTTTTCGTTGGTATAGTTTGTGAGTGAGGTGCGTACCGGACACATGGTGAAATCCTCCCAGGAGGTCTGTGGACATGGTCGACACACAGGGAAGTGATAAAGAACACCATCGTATAGTATGTATGACAAGATTTTGTTTTTTTTTATGGTTTTACGCAATAAAACTGGGATAGCGCAAAAGGATATTGAGGTAACGCCGAAAGGACAATGGTGATGAAAGTTTTTCTTTTGGTTTAAACAAAATATTTCATTCATTCATTCTCATGGTTGTTACAGGAGATATTTGAATTAGGTGTTGTACTTTCTTCTTTTCGGTTGGGAGATTTTTTTTCCCCTCTCTATCTTTTCCTCTAGTGGTGATGGTTGACATACGAGTGTGAATATCTCAAGGGATCCATTTGAATTCTTTACCTTTGGGGTGTAAGCGGTTCTAGCGCCGGAATAGAGAACGACGAAATACACCAACTCCACATGTTTTCCTTCTGTTTCGAGACGAACGAAACATTCAATGATAAATGTGTCGCCTGCATTTGTTTCGGACCACGGACGACAAAGAACTAGTTGTGAGTTAAAATTAGAGCTTGTTGAACAGTTGATCTGTATGATTCATTGCGTGTTTTTTTTTGTTTCGTTCCAACTACACGTGATATTGCTTTTTACAAATAATTACGTTAAGGTGAAATCTATGACTTCATATTAATAAAATAAGATTTCTTTGAAAAATAAATTTCAGAAAAGGAAAAACCAATGTTTTGATTAAATTTGCTTTATGTCGATCGATTCGCAAGGTTGCCAACTAATGTAACGTGTCTATAACCTTCCCATAACAGGACTTGGTTTTGTGTACGGTAATTTCCGGTTAATGTATAGATTACCCAATCAATACGAGCGCATTTGTCGGATGTCGGACCGTGAGCAACGGAACCGGAACACATACCGTCATGCTAGCGTGAGACAGCCACGGTAAGAAAACAAATATATGACATCGATCAGAAATAGCGGAAAAGCTACACGATATCGCCACATGACGTTTGTTGAATTAAAAATAAAATATAATATAAAAAAGCTAAACCAACAAACTGCACCCGAGTCAGAGAAAGGGAACGGTTTAGTCTACGACCGGTGGATGGATGTTATTAAAATGAATTATTACTCCTCATAATTGACATTTGTCACACGCACCACTGTAATCGTTTATCGAGTTTCCGGTTGATGACTCGCACGGCCATTACACATGGTGGAATAGAAAAGGCACGCGAAGGTTGGAAGATGAAGATGATTCCATTTAATTGGGACCTCACCGTACGGAATTGGTTTCAAAGAGAGAAAAAAAATAAACGCCATACCTTAACGTATGGGCACCTTCCTTGCCGGGGATGGAGGATGATTTGTAGGAAGGAGGCCAGGGTCGAGAAGCACCCGAGAGCAAGCGGAAAACCAACGGAATATGGGCGATATAAATTAAGTGAGGTTGTTTTGGGGTTGTTTTCTTCGGCTTCGGCTGTACCCGATGTGCCTTCTGGTGTTGGCCGGTTGTTGGTGATCTAGCCTGAGCGGGTGAAGTTGTTGTTACGTTCGGAAGCTTCCATGTACGCGGGGAAAAGGGGGGAAATAGGGGTTTCGAACGGTTGACCGATCGCTTTTTTAACTGTCATGGTGCCACCGGTGCCATCCGTCGTAAAAAAGCGGAATACGGGAGATGGCGTAGCAAGAAATTACGGAGCGTCGTGAACGATGCTCCGTCTGCATTTGAAAAATGATTGTACAATGGTCAGGTAGCAGTGGCGTGTGTGTGTGTTTGTTGTCCATTTTATGGACGAACGGTGATGGTGAGTTTCTTAGGTTGACAGTTGTCCAATGGTTGCAAACATTCAGACACTCAAAATGTCACACAGCTTCTTCCTGAAAGGAGTCTTCACCGGATGGTTAGGTAGGAAGTTCGAGGTCTAAAGGACATTAAGTTTTACGACTGTAGGGAGAGCAACTCGTAAATCCACCCTTCATTCACTTGCGCTTTGCTATCTGTGTAAGTGTGTATGTGTGTGAGTCGAGGACATGGTTTTTCGAGATTCCTGTTTTTTTTTCAAACATCTCCTAACTCGACCACATGGCAAGTATCCCGATCTCATCATACGCAAGTAACGAAAAAAAAACTACCCAAAAAACGCAATCTCACACGCGTTCAGTGCAATCGTTCCGGAAAAACGAACACACCCATACAAGCAGTGTATCCGTATTCACCCAAGACCCGAAGGTTAAGACCGGCGTAACACCAAAAACCGAACCCAACCTGTGAAACGCGCAGTCCGAACGGATTCCGTACGCCGATTGCCCGAATTGGGCGGAAAAAGCGCGTGTTCGCACATTGCGAACCCCCTGTCGCTGGTAGGCGCCCAGAGAGCACACAGAACGAAAACATTATCCGGCCAACAAGTACGAACAACTGGGCGGGGGAAAAACGCCGGGAAACATACCATGGTCGGCTTCATGTTTCATCACCCTCAGCTCATATAGCTGCTGGCACGCACCATTGACCGTCAAAATTGGAGCGTACTTGTAGGCAGGGAGGTCGTCGTCACCCGTTATGAAGCTTGGCTCTCATTTGCCGCACTATTTCGCTACATTGTAGCAGACATCGCGGGATCACACGGAGTCTTTAACGAGGTAATTAAAAGCGTGAGCGTTAGAACAATAAATAACCTTCTCCAGTACTTCCATGCCCAGTATTAGCCGTATGGAAGGTAGTTGTACTTTCGGTTCCAAATTGCCGCAGTGCCGGCTAGAGAAGGAACTCTTTATTTAATCTATCATGTTGAGGTTACGCCAGGTAGGTACGAGTGGGTGCTTGAGAATGATCAAAATCCAGGTTGCGGAAGGCAACCACGATGGCATCCTTTCACAGTTGAGACTTTCGTAGTTCAGCTTCATCGGTGTATTTTCAAGTAGACGACAGCTTTGGTTATGTTGCTTTTCGGAGATTTCGTTGAAATCACTACCGCCAAAATGATCAATTGCTCCAAGCAACGTCATGCAATTCATGATCTCAAAGGATCCCTTAATTAGGTGATCTCATTCATATGCAAAGCTTAAAATGATTTAATAGTAGGCCACGGAAAAGCTCCCATTTGACAGTTGGTACACTACAAGAAAATGGTGACTAGATTGGTGATCAAAGCTTAGGATGTACTTTCGCAAGGACTCTCAAATGGCAGAAGGGACACAACTTTTAAACATTTTACCAATTACTAAAGTTATTTTTTTAATGACACCAAATTTTGTTAAGCTTCAACTCGGTCACTCGAGGCCCGTAAAATTCCCACAAACTTTTGTATCACAATTACCTAGCGTGAAGGGCCTGTCGGTAGATTTCCAACATCACTGCCTCGTGGAGCATCATCGATGGAAGATTTTGGTTATCAATTTTTGAACCTTTACTCAAAACTTGCCGCGACCAGAAACAGGTGTACTGTTTCCGGCGATGAATTCTTCGTTACGCGTGATCGTCAACACGTCGCGTCGTTGCACTGTTGTCGCCGTGTCTTCCGTTTGACGTGCGGGGTGTATTTTTTTTTCTCGCGTTCGTGAATACTTTAGAAGCAATCACGCAGGTTTCACACAAGCACACGCACACACGTTTTCGCAAAACTTGTGCAGTTGCGTCCGAAAACTGTTAAACAAAACTGGCGTTGTTCTTCTCGCATTCAGATCAGATCGAACACGCGCACTCGGTTGCGGGTAAGGACCGATTTCACGAATTGCACAAATTGGATTGATTTTACACTCTACCCACTACGGTTGGTTGGCAGCCTTTGGGGGGAGTATAGTAACGTAGCGCACATCCGTAGTAAAACAAACGAAAAACACGCAAAAACAAAATAAATACCGTATACGTAGGTCGCGTTAGAATTAAACCTAACGCGGAAGGAAGCAATGCCGAATTTTTCAAAGTGCGATCATTCTTCTCCAGTATAAGATATAAATGGGGCATTCGATTAATAGTAGATTAGCTTTTTTCTTAATGCAATTTTTCGTATAATTCGTTACGCGGGTGGCATATTTTCTGTAGCTCCCCTTTTTTATTTTCTTCGTATAATCTTCTGCACTTTTGCATCACGCTGGTGTATCACATAAAACACTTGCTTTCACTCATTCATCTTTTATTTTTTTACTTGTGCCAGATTCGTATAGCGCCGTATATATCTATGTTGCCGCAGTGTGTTGCAATTATTTATTTATTTGCCATCTTCGCACCGTAACCGCAGTAACGCACTGATTGCTTACAAACTAAACCATGCCGCTTCGTCTGCAACCTGCAACCACTCGCTCGAGAACATCGTTCTGTTGATTTTGGGTTTGTGTCTTCTCGAACTCATTCTCGATCGTGCTGCGTAGGCTCGATCGAGACATCACCTGCTGGTGCAAATGCACGAACACCGTCGCAAGTGTATGATCGTTTAACGTTTGCATTTCACCATTGTTTGCCTTGCTGTGTACAATTTGTGTGATATGGAAACAAAATTTGCACCGAATCAAATAACGACACTTCGATCACGCAATCAGTTCCGCAACGTACAAACACAGCAAAGTTGTCCGGTTTGGGAACGCATGGCACGGACGCGCAACACCTCTTTTAAGGGCCAGCGAGTTTCGGTTGCGGGTACTCGTCCCGAGATGCCGTTAGTGTCAACTGACGGAAATAGAGTCAGTGTGGTCCAGCAGTGCAGCCTGCTGCGATGCTGGGAAATTTGCTCCGAATTGTCCGAAAAAGCCGAAGGACGACACACACACGGCGTATCGGCCGAAGGAGCGTTAGCGAATCTCCAACGGTGGTTTCGGTGTTGTGTTTCCGCTACCCGACGACTTTTGACTGACGGAAGCTGACGGCGGACAGACAGACGGCTGCCTTTTCGACGGGTTATGCTTGGCTGTCCCGTGTACGCAACGAACCTATCACATCTGTGACATCTCGTGGTGGATATCACACCGAGTGACACATAAGGACGAACGCACACTAGCGCAGAAGCGAATGCGCACGGGGTCCTCTCTCTTTCTCTCACACACTATCGGGCAGGCGTGCTAGCGTACTCTCTCACTCTTTCACACACGACACACTCGCGCGCGCACACACACACACTCTCTCTCTCGTGTGTAGCTTCGGGATTCCTCTCCTCTTTCTCCTCTATCGTGTGAAACAGAAACACGAAACTGCTCTTGCTCTTTCACACAACATAGCGCCACCACACGGTGGAAGAGTTGACGAGCCGTCACTCACACCGACAAGCGCGTTGACGTTCTGCGCTCCTTTCCTTGCCCGTCACACAAGTTCTTCAATGACGTCTTCTTGCAGGATGACGGATGCACCCCCGATTGCATGTCGCTTGCCAACCACAGAAAAAAAGGCCGTCTTTGCACTACTTTCAAGATGCAGCTTGCAATGCCAATTTAACCGACGGGATTTCACGGTTTTATATTTGTTGTGTTTGTATCACTGTTTTTTCCTACTTTCGTTTCTCACTCGTAACGTTACGCGTTTTAGTACCTTTTTGCTATTAGTTGCTAACACTCAGTAACACACATGTTTTATCGTTTTAACGAATGTTTTGCTTTTTTGCTCTTCAAAGAAGCGTGTGTCGACACGTGTCCATATTCCCGTAAATGTGCTCTCGCGCGAATACGGAGCGACAGCGCGGGCACGACGAAATATGCTTCCAGACCGCTTGCTTGTTTTTGTTGAACTGACGTTCGTGAGAATTCACCGTACACGTTCGCCGTGGGGCAATGGGCAATATCGTAGCACACATTGACAGCTGCTACATGTACATTCCCATGTGGAAGGGGATTCGTGAGCACCATGCGACGACTGTTTTCAAAGGAGGGGATGAATAGTTCAACCCCTACCCCTTAGTCTGTACATAGCCCGGAACCGGAGATAAAATAGGGGAAAACCAATACACACAGCTTCACGTTCGGACTGTCAGACCGGTTTTCACGGAAATGCACCAACACCAACACGCATCAAACGTGCAAAAGGGGAAACGCAAAGCACACACACACTGTCGCATGCGAGTTGCATGTTGTTTTCATAATTTATTGTTATTGTTTCCTTCTCGCTTGCTCCTTACTGACGTTCGGTAGTAGTGCGAATGAAATGGGTTGCTGGGGTGAAGGTGAAAAAGTGGTGCGTGCGCAAGGTGAATTTCCCGATGACGAGTTCCAGTTCGGAAAGACGACTAGCACGCATACACGCGCGCGCAAACACATGTACGCACGTATCGGCAAAGTCACGAAGCTGGTAATAAACCCCCGCCTAGGCGAAAAATGCGGCCCGATACCCGATGAAGGCAAAAGATTGGGACGTAAATTATGGGATCATTTCGGAGCATATTATTCCAGTGTGGAGCTTCAAACGCGTTCAATGTGTCGCGTGATGACGATTCCTCGGTGCGAACTGTGTGCCCGGTGTGTTGCGGTTCAGTGCATAAATCATCATCATCGCTACCGTCATCGTCATCATCATCATCATCATCGTTGGGCTACTCAATCGAACGTGCTTGTCAATCAGTCATCCTGGCCAGCAGCCAGCGTGTATATCAGCTAGAGTGTTTAAGCTTCTTTGTGTGTTTGCGTGTCGGTTCCGGGCAAAGCAAAACGCTCCCCGATAATCGGTATAATTGAGCATTACTTTTTATGCTCCATCCCTTGTTTTTGGGGGGTGGTGGGTGGATGGGTGGGCGGGTGGCGAATGCTTGGTTGGGTAGGGTGGTGTTGCATTGCGGTGTTGTTGCGTTCCACGGCGGCGTTTAACGTATGGTGATGGAAAGGTTTTACCTTTCAGATGGTGATTCAGAGCTGACCAAAAACGAGAGTGCGTCCTGTGTTGGTAATAAAAGTGACAGTCCGGTGTGGAACTCCGCACATATATGCGAAGGAAAAACCAAAAAAAAAAAAACAATGGTGAAATGTAATCGATGACACGATCCTAGCCTCGTCCTGTTCGAATGCCTTGGCTGAGGGGACAGATATAGTGATGTCATTAATCCCACTCGGAATTGCCTCGGTCCAAAACTGACGAGCTCGACTCGTCACGAATTTAGATGAGCTTCAAAAACTTCCAAGGATGACGTACTCCTTGGGAATGGGAAGAAAGCGTGTGTGGGTGCATGACCGTGCGTGCGTGTGTGTGTGTGTGTATGTTATGTTGCTTTTTATGGTGTCAGCAGCCGAAAAGCGATCGCTCGTAAACGTTTATGGGTACGTCCATAAACGTGAGCAATTTACTTCTATTGCTCCCTGACAAATGCCTGTTTTGTGTCGCACTTCTTGGGGGTTGTTTTTCTTTTCTGGCTGGGGTGAAGCTGGGATGGGTTGTGAGCTATCGATGCGCTTTTTCCACAATTATCGAATTCCGAATGTGGAAGTTTTTCCTTCGCATAATTTTTCACGTACCAAAAACGCGAAAAGTGCGTCGTTTTTGGTTGTATTGGGCGTGAAAAATAATGTCTGCAACACATTTTTCTGCCCAAAAGTGGTATTTGGAAGGTGATGACTTATGTTTGATGCATGTACCTAAGAGGATGAAATATTTAACACGCTCGATTCGTTACGTTGGATCATATTAGTGATTATTTACGTTTATGTTTTGAGGCGTATCAAAAGCAATATCAGTGGTGGAGCGATGGGAAGTACAAGAAAAGTGTTTCATTATTTTTTTTGTAGGATTTTTAAAGCTCATGTGAAATAAAAAAGATGCAAATTTATTGTTGACATTTTTTGGTGAAATTGATTTGTTATTAAATTATGGAAAAGAATAGATAAGGGTTTCAGAAGAAATCGAAAAAGAAACTTTAAACACGGTGAGTATTTAGTTTGATGTGATATGGTCAACGTGTGTGAGACAACACCGTAAATTAAATGAAATCAGTACAGGTATGATAGCAAGACAGCCCAAGTGAATTGAAGGAAGTGAAGTTATCAGGGTAGTGAAGTGTTGCAGTTAAACTCACTAGATTAATTTCGCTTTTGTAAATCATATAAAAAATATTGAAATAAAACAAGTCTTTGTCCTTACAACAATCAGTGTTGGGTGAATTATTTTAGCAAAAAATATCACAAGTGATTATAATTCTTATAATATGTGCACTTTGAAAACCATAGCTATTTATCTTTTCGAATACTAGGCTGTTGAGTTTTTAGTGGCACCAAAGAAGAGAAAACAAAAGACTAGTCTTTACGAACTCATACCAAGAGATACTATTTAGTCAAAATTTTGTGCTAGTGTGTGTTTTCATCTCTTTTTTAAAAGATGTTTATATTATTTGTTTACATCACAGAGTTTATGTTCGGAGGATATGATGAATTAGTATTCGTGCCATTATGGATGGACAAGGGAGACTTATCGTAAAAACATTTGTTCAACCATGAGAGTGTTTCATCATATCTTTTGAAAATAAATAAATATTTAATAAGTAAACCTTTGTTGTTCAAAATTATTAGTTATTGTAGTCTTACGTCTGTACAAAATATAAAAATTAATGATAAATATTTTTTAACTCTTCGCAATGCACGATCATTTTCTTAGCATATCAACAGAATGGAAAGAAATACTAATTAAAAAAAAGGCACACAATTTTAACCAGACAATTCTACAGCATTGCAAGCTGATTGATGACAGGCCTACACTTTTGTCTTGTCACCAGCCCCGACAAAAGGTTCCCAACCGGTTTTGATACCGATATGGAATAAAAGGTATCGCTTCTGGCACGTCGCGCGAATGCAATCGCCAAAAAAACAAATACAAAACAGCAAAAAAAGAAAAAAAGATGACATCACGAGCTGGCAATTGATGGCAACCGATGTGACTTCGATGTGGCCGGAAATGACAGCGAACGGTGGTGGGCTTTTTGCAAAAGGAAAGAAATACATTCCAGCACCAGCAGCAAACTGATAACGTCGAATCATAAGGACAACGGACCGTCAAGGTAGGAGCAGAACAAAAAAAAACAAAAGACCAATGAGCGTATGGTTATGGCACGGGGATAGGTAAATCGGGAAGTGAATCGAGAAGGCACCAGAGGAGGTAGAGAAAGTTGGGTGAGAATTAAACGGGAGACGCGGGTTGTGCTGATGACTGCACAAGGATAGTAGAGGGGGGCTTGGGTGGGGTAGTCTAGTGAAAGAAACTGATAGACAGCGGCATTTGCAATTTTCCGAGGCCAAGCTAACCGAACTCATCGAACGATTATGCAAAATGTGCAGCAGTCGGTGGCGGGAACTAGAAGGTAAGACTAGTTTCGACCGTTTAAAAATGAAATGAAACCAAATAGACGAAAATGGAGAGGAAAAACTAAACAAAAAAACAAGTACAAAAAGATGGTACTATCAAAAATCGAACCAGTTTTATTGATGTGTGTCAGATTTGTATGCTTCCCATTGAAAAAAAAAACCTCAAATGTATAGAACAAATGCACCACTTGAGGAACTGGAACTGGGGTTACCATTTCACGCTGTTAATTTTGTGTTTTCTGCTGATTTTTTGTTGTTGTTCGTTTGGAAGAAGAATTCGTACGACTTTACGGTGCTGCTGCCGGTGGCATTGATTGAGACGACTCCGGCTGATGTTTTGTTTTTATTTTCCCTACCGTTCGCCAAAAAAAAACCCTCTCTATTAACCTGTTCATTGCTACGTAAACGAGAGCTAAATGCACAAAACTATCATAAAATAGCACATTTATAAAAAAGTGGAGAAAACAAAACAAAAAACCTCCTTTTCTAAGCTAATGCACTCGTCCAGTGCACTGAATGGATAGGTACACAGACAAGACAGCGTCGGAGTTTTGCATCGTTGAAGTTTGCTGTTATGCTTTTTTTTTACGTTAAATATAAAATCGTGATTTTTTAACTACTGACAAGAGTGCCAAAAGTGCATCATGGTTTTAGTTGTACCTTGTGGCAATTGGAATAAATAACAAAGTAAAAAAAAAACCAGATCAAACAACATGAATAAAATCTGTGCTGCAAAAATGATGCCACCGTGACAATGGAGTGCAAACATTCTTTCGCTCGTCACCTTCTGGTTGTGACAGGTTTGGCAGAAAACAAAAAAAAACAATCCCGAACAAATGTTTGTGAAAAAGCAGATGAGGGCTCCCAACTCCGAGCCTTGGGGATGGGTTGGCTGCAACCACGAAGGTCACGACCTAACGGCAACGCCTTGTCCATCGGCTAGCGAAACACGCTGGGTGCAAAAGGTGCAAAATTAGTGCTCTAGATTCAAACGGACGGAGCATTGGGTCAAAATTGAATTCCATTTATCGTCGTGATTATGGGACCGGGTCGCCACCCATGCTGAGTTGGTGTTGTGGCTAAAGAAAAGAAAACACAAGACAAGCTACCGTACAGTAAGTAGCCAAAAGGGAAATGGTAATCATACGTTCGGAACGGACAGTCGTAAATTCCAGCGTTGGTGAATTTGATATCTTTCTGTTTTGTTCGCACGCATTGCTCCACCGGTGCCGGTCAGGCATGTTGCTTCTGTACAGAATGTGGGCACCAATTTGGAGTAGTTCGTAACGGAACAGAAAGCACTCCTTTGGGATTGCAAAACGCAAGTCTTACTTCCGGGTGTATTATGGAACGTTTGGTGTAAAGATTGGAACTAGGTTCGGTTTTATTTTGCACGATTTTCTCGACAAACATACAGAAAGAGAATAGTGTGGCAGGACATTTGGATGGACTTTGGTTGGTGTTTGGATTGTACGGCAAATGCACCGTAAATTCCAAGCTAAAACACATAAGAGAGATCCAGTCAGGGTCTTTAATAAAACAAAAGTTAAAATGCAGAATAATGTAAAAAAAAAACAAATAAATATTGCTGAAAACATATAAAATTGAACAATAATTCCAATATAAGTATTTTAACCAAAAATATTGCCACATTTACAAAAAAAGTAAAAAAAAAAACAAAATGACTACAATAAGTAAAACTAATTTTGACATATTCTAAGAGAAATAAATAAAAAATGTAGTATTTATTCCTTATTTATAAAAAAAAAAAGATTTATTACATCTTTAAAATAGATTAAACCACAAATAAAATCTTTGCACTATCACATGTTTTGTGACGTATGTGTGAAAAGTGAAAAAATACAAGAAATACCTCAATAAAGCTAGAAAGCTTTTTTGATATAACAAGGTGCATGATAACTATTCACTTCAGAGCACTTACTATTTCTGATCCCATATTGACCGGGAGTATTAATGTTACGACCATCACTTAGGGGGTGGAGTGGTAGAAAGAAATGTGTGCTCATATCGAAAGAGCTCGATGGGACCGCTAGATCACATAAGGGTAAAATTGAGAGGTGATGGGATATTTCGAAAATTCACCAATCTTATGAACGCTGAGGCATAGAGCATCAACATTCACAACAACAACAAAAAATAAGCCTGGCACTACTTTCGTCGATGTAGATGGCAACACCTTTTTCATAGGTAGATGGCCGAAAAAGATCAAACTCCAAATAACCAAGCAAATATTGTTACCCGCACACTGAATGACGGGTTCTGCCGGTGGTAAAGATGCTATCATCCATAAAATATGACGACTAAAATACTCCTACCCTTATACTTCCCCCTCTGTACACACACACACGCCTTTTGGGGAGCACAATATTGAAGGACTGAAGATCCTCCGGACTGAAGCAGAAAAAAACATAGTGGCCTTTTTCGGTGCTCTTTCTACTCCATCACGCGTGTGCAAGGTGACAAGAAGGTGAGAAAGTGAATGAGTGAACCAATGGGTAAGTGAGCGAGCCCAGATGAACGGAGACTTCTTTACGGTTAATCCCTTAAGCTTGAGTAACGGTGCGTGCGGTAGGTATAGTTGGTGTGGTGATGGTTGTAAACTTTTGTTGGTGGCCTACCGTTAACAGTGTGTGACAAAACAACTATAGTTGCGGGCACACGTTACTCCCATGTTTTACTCTTAAATTTTTAAAACAAAATTATTTATACGTAAATTAAAATTAAAAGTCTTTTTTGTCTTCAAAGAGTTTATCAACTATTTGTTTCACATTAATGCTAACATTTTTGTACATCACTGTACTTTGATTGGATGCCGATACAAAACTCATTCCACCGAAGAAGATGAGTTTGGAATGGGACAGAAAATATCACCCAAGTCGACACCTCGATCGAAAGGTGCCGAATTGTGCGTAACCTTCCGGTGTCACCACCGTCCTTGTCCGATGTACACTTACGTGTACCTTCCACTATCAAACAAAAAAAAAACATCAGACCGATTTGCCGAAGCCGGCAAAACATTTGGAGGCGCTCCGAGGCGACTCACCACCACCGCATTTGACACCGGGAATGCAAGATTGAGGCTTAAGGGTAGATGTATAAATTTTATCAGATAATTTGACGCTGGAGAGAATTTGAGAGAAAAATATGAGCCCTGGTGCGGGTTAAACGAATGAGTTTCCGATTTAATCAGTGCCGTTCGGTGCGTTAAGTGCGGCAAATGGTGCTCCGTAGAAGTCGGGCGCTGGGAAGAAATCTTCAAATCCTCGCAACATTTTTGGGTGTTGCGTTCGGGATCCAGTGTTCTGGCAGGTGACAGGCGATTGGCGTATATTTAGAAGATTCTGAGGGTGATGTTAAGCTCTGGGAATAGTTGAATGGTCTTTAACGGTTTGGGAGGGGGCCAGATGTCGAAGTCATTGGTTTGGGAACGTACTCAATGTAAGCTTATGTCATGAAGGGTTTTGCGATGCGGAAGAAAGCACTAGTTTTATGCCACTGCGGTAAAACATTACATCACTTACAATGTTATTAAAACAGGAGAAATTCACTACAGAATCGCTATATGCTACAGAGAGCAGATCTTAATGCGTTAAAACTTACAATCCTCAAAACAATTAATTTGAGGTGTTTTTGTAATGTTTGTGTTCGTATTGATGACTTAAAATGACATCAAATGTGCTACATTATTTATCGGTATCTTAGCCTTTAATATGATAGTTCACTGTTTTGTTAAAATTATATGCAATTTGTACGATACGCAATGTATGATAAATTAATAATTTATGTGAAGGCTCCTACCACTGCACTGTTACCATTGTTAGCTTTACTTCGACGCCGAGCAACTATAACGCAAACACAGCCATAATAAACCACCTACCGTATCATGGGCAGCAGGGCACCCAATGTACGGTACTGCAAAAATAATAGTCAGGGCCAGGCATGGAATCAACTGGAAAGTCGGAGGAGGTTCGTCAGTATACTATAAGAATAGCTGGCCAACGGGTGATAGAGTCATAACAAACAGCCGTTTCCTGACACGGTTGGATAGATGAACGGAACGAAGACGAAACAATCGTCCGACCGTTGGACATACGGTGGGACACCGGGTGTCGGGTTCTTTTTGCTTTACACCCCGAAGAGAATACCGATGGGAATCGGAGCGAGCGGGGAAAGGGTGGAAATGTGAGCAAAACAGGCAAGAAATCGAAACGGAAGGAAAATTGGACCACGAGTTTTTAATCGTAAGTTATGGTCACCATAAATTATAATTAAAAGATGCTAAAATAAGAATTTATGATAATAAAATGCAATAGTATGAGTATTAAATGAAGTTTTGAAACACGAAGAAACGGTTCCATCATCTTCACCCTGAGAGTGTGGGGTTGTGTTATATATGTGTTATCATAAATGACACTCGATCAGTGTAACTAGTTCTTGGTGCAGAAATACGAATACTGGTCAATATTGTGCAGCAATTATGGAGTATTTGAGAAAAAAGCTAAAGCTAAATGATTGACAGTAATGAATTACTGTTTAACGTTTGAAAGAAGTTAAAATACGTAATTTACAACGATATTCAATTTTTTTTGCAACGGTAAAATACAAGCCGGTGAACATGACCTTTTCTACAATCATTGCTGACATTTGGAATAAGAAATGAAGCACGTAGAACGAATACGAGTTGATGAGGGTAAATCGTCTATGTTTCTCATTGTTGCTATTTGTCAAGCGCGTTACAGTTGGTCTTTTACCACACGACCCGGTCAACTGTACTGCCACACAGATGAGACGTGAAAAGAAATGTTGACGTAGTTAAATGATGTGATGTGATGTGAACGATAAACCGAATAATTGTCATTTTGTGTAACGTGCATAAGCGTTTGAAAAGGGGACAATTAGAGTAAAAAAATAATGTTGGGGAACTCTGATTCAGTTTCATAATTCTGACTGTATCTTGGAACTGGATTAATGAGTCTGAATCTCTATTTTGAAGATTTATGAATCCTTACAGATTTGGAGCAATCAGGTCTACTATTTAGTAGAAGCGTCATAGGACTAGATATCTAGCTTTGGGTAAATAAAATCAAGGCATGCCAGTAAAGGTCGACGCGGAGATCTCTTGAGTTTATTAATTAATAAAAAGTTGTTGGAAAAGAAATTTCGGCTCAATCGGTCTTCACATGTGAATGTTTGCAGTATTTCCAATATGTTTTTCTTCTGTTGTGGAACAAAAGTACGTCTTGGTCTTGAGATTTTTAGCCTTGTTTCAGTGAATCTGTGAGGATTTATGAATCTCTTGAAAGGTCGGCTCATAGCTCTTTTCGTTAGCTTAATTAATCATATGTGCAAAGTACAATAAGAAAAAAAAACATTTTTATGAGAAATAGATTCAGTTTATTAATTTGATACAAAAGTACTCTGAGTTGCCTTTTCTTATTAAATGAATCACACCACGATCTTGGCTGCTTGTAGAAATATTCCAACGGTGCGTTCTTACACTACAGGACGTCTTGACAAGAAGAGTCGTCGCAAACAAGGAAATCATTTTATCTTGTGGAGGCAATACTTCTTGCCTTGTACGAATTCAAACAACTACCAGCAGCAACGATGGGCAGCTAAATCCATACCCTGCCAATGTCTGAGCCGCTGCAGACCCAGCGTGTTCATCGTGGAATGGATTTCTCCAAGATGCTTCATCTTACCCGTCAGTCGGTGCTCCGGTAAGGTTTGTCTCGTTGTGAAACGCTGTAAGACAAGCGACAGAAGACATCGTAGACAGGCGAACGCCATCTGCAAAAGCTTACCCGACTCACTAGCCCTAAAACTTACAAAACTCCAACTGACCCCCGATACCGGTGCGGAAGTGATACCCGATGGCCAGCTGCAAGGTGACAAAGCTGCAGATGCAAAACGACCTCTCTGCAACTATTAAAACAATGGCAAAGTATTTCCCCCCATCTGAAGGTGGACGAAGGAACGGGGGGGGAGTGGAGCGTCGTGAAGATGGAATGCAAATGGCAAAACGCAATAGCCAACATGATGGACGGAAGATGTTTTGTCTGTTACCCCGTGCCTACATGCTTAGCAATTGTCGCGTTTGCGAACGCGACAATCGTAGCACAGTTTTCCCAAAAATTTTTGCGACTTTCGGCGCGACTTCAAGGTTGTTTAAGTTTNAAAGTGTTCACTATGGTTACAATTTTTAAACACAGTTCAATAAAATTAATTTAAATTTTTCTTTGAAACTAACACGCACAAAACTGAACTGGGTGCGATTAGTGCTTTAGTACAAATTTTTTAATTATCGTTTTTAAAAATACGAATATTTAATTAATAGTTATTTATTTATACACACAAATTAATAGTTTTAATTTTGACAACAAAAACATTCTTCTTCACACAGCTTTATCGTTTATAATTTGCCGATTAATTGCAGTATACGCTTAAACCAAATCAACCCCTAGATAATCCTTCTCACAGAGGGTGCAGAGGAACCGATACCGGAGATAACGATCGGAGTTCCCAAACCGTTAACTGTTCAACTTATACACACTTCGTCCAACAAATAAGCCAACCATATCCAAACTTGGTGACATAAAACATTAGTCATAGCCAAAGTAACAAAGGGCACGCAAAGCGAGTGGCCAGTGCGTCTGTAGCAATGATTTTAATAGGCAAAGCATTGTGCACGGCCGAATAGAAGCGTCCGGAAACGGTCGAAATGCAATGCAAGGAGAAGCAAGGGCTGCCACCACCACCACCACCACCATCTGTCACTCCACGCCACCCCCAACCCTGTTCTGTGCTACGTTTATCACGTGGCCTACTACAATCTGCTACATTACGTTTGTTTCTTCCGGTAGCACAAACACGGAGCCGCCTGGTTGAACATCGTTAAACAATCATAATCAGCATAATTTCTTCACCGGTTTGATCTCATTACTGGTACAAGTTGGCAATTGTCAGGTAATTCGTGGTAGTTATAGACATTAAAAACAATTGCAGCTGTGCGCGTTGGTTTCATGATTGGAATTGGATACTGTACCGACATAAAAAGCCATAGGGAATTATAGCTTTTATCGATGATATTCTTCATTAGCGTACGTTTAATTTCTAATCATTAAGTATCGAACCATTTCAACGGACACTATCCGGTGCCGGAAAACCACGATCGAACGTTGCATTACAATTTGTTAGTTTAACGTATTAAAAAAAGATTAACCTTTATACAAGATCGAGTAAGATTTATCAACATTTTGTTTAACATAAGTTCAAGTACATGGTAGCGTCTAGAGCTGTAGTAACATAAAATAAAACTAAATTAACAAACAAACATACGCACAACCCTTGTGTTCCACAAACAACACACACATCGATAGCCATATTTTACTTACCTTTGTTGTATAAAACAAAAACACCACCGAGAAGCAGGAAGAAGAGAACTACGATTTTGAGAATTTTTTTCTGTCGAAGGACGGAAGAAGTTCTAGCCACTGCCATTTTTGTCTGGGTACGGTTTGCGTTATTTTCAGCTCAGCTTAGTTTTCGATGCCGGTATACTTTACACTACTTCACCGGTGGCGGAATTATTGGATGCTACGATTGAACCGGATCTCGTGAACCGTATTTAGCGAAGAGACGACCCAGATTTGCTGTCCTTCGGTTTCTTCACGTTGATTGGAACCTTCAAATTGGTTGATAAAAATATCTTTAATCTATCAAAACTCTTCACCACTTTTATCTCTGTGACACACGAGGTCGTTTAAGTGCTGTGGGAAGTATTAATTCGTCGAAGTAATATCATTTTCACTAGAAGATGCTTTTCTTTTACAAAGCACCAACAGCCGTCTTCTACCGCTGTTCTGGCAAGGAGTTGGTGACCAATTTAGTTTGGCTCGTTGATTTCTGTTTGTTTAGCGCCTGCTTTGATGGGTCAACAGGGTTGTCAGATACATTCTCGCACAATTAATATGCCAACTTCTGTAACGCAGTGCGTGTGGGAAGTTGGCAAATAAATTTTCGCACACTTTAGTCACTAGGCAAGCAACACAACCACAACTCATCCACTCTCAAACCTGTTACCATTTTCTGTTTCACTTTCACTATTTTCTTGTTGTATAATACAGGAGGATGTTTTGCTACTGTGCTCTGTGCACACTGTAAACTAATAGAGCGCAATAGATGTAGGTGTGTTTTCACTTTTATTTCACTTTCGAACCAATAGAAGCGAAATCGATGACTGACACAGGGCCCAGAACTCTTGGCGCTCGGTGAGGAAGTTTTGCGAAAAAACGTGTAGAAAATAGTTTACTTGAGACAACTTTCCATTTCCCAAATTATTTTTTTTTAGGCTGAACGCTAAGTGTGTACACACCACGTACGGGGGCGCCCGAATCAAGAGCACAACGCGCAACAACCGCACACCCCACTGTTTTCTTGGTACTGGTTTCGTATGTGCCTCCTTTATGCTTTTTGTGTATATTTTCGCACACTGCTCTTGTTCGTCGGCGCGGTGGGAAGAAGAGGTCGCCAAGTATCGAGCTTGCTATTTTAGACAACTCTGGCACGCACACTGCTACACCTTTAAACCGTGCATCTCAAACCGATTTACTTGCAACAATTCTATTGATTTAATCTATACACTTTGATACATGATCGATGATGGAAGTAAAATCAACTTGATTTTTCTGTGCTATAACAGGAAAATTGGTTGGAAAACCTTTTTAAAACATGCGTAATCGACATGTTTATTGAATAGCAGGAAGTTGACAGTTTCCGTGTGTGATTGTGTTAGTGCAAACTGTTGACAACTAACTCGGGCGGCTAACTGCCTCTTCACGGCGGCTAGTTTTTAAGCGGCTAATATTATTCCAAAATTATTGTTACATAAAACTATTTCTATTCATCAATTAAACATCGAAAGCTCAAATTAAAATAACTAGCTATTTTTAGCAAAAATCATGATAACTTTTTGATGCAATAATCGATTTATTTATTTGTTATTTTACATTCACGAAAAGATTAAAAATATGTTTTTCCCTAGCCCGTTATTATAATCCTTGAGTGTACTATCTTGAATATAAAGAGCAGTGAAAAAGTTGTCTTCCTACTTGCAATATGGAAGTCATTCCCCCCGATTAAGCACCGTTTGAACAAACCGATATGTTCTCCCGAAAACAAGTAGAAGCAGCTGATGCATATTTTATATTTCCTTGTAGCTTTGTCGCAAGTGTATTGCACAAATATGATACAGCATTCATTAATTGATAAATAATTTTCCAAACAATTAATTAAAAAAACCACTTGAAATAAGCGTACAACAAACGCCATGGAACAGTTTGGCCTGTTTTTTTCTTATTCCAGCTTGCGCTGTGTGGAGACTGCGCTTTAGCCTTCAGAACATCATATGAGCAAAACAACACCATCAAACATACGCACACGACGCAACTCAGCCCTCTCCGGGTGTCAGTGTGCGTGGTTTTGAATAGGTGCTGCTGAATGGCCTGCTCGCTGTTCTTTTTTTATTACTACTGAGTTTTCGAACGTTTTTGAAGACGCTGGAAATATACGCACGCATCACTAAATTTGATGCCTAAAGTTAAATTTTTCGTTTGCCTAAATATCGAACCGTGCATGTGTGTTTCGTGTGTTTTGTGCAAATACAGATCTAATTGAAACGCGCAGAGGGTAGTTTTTGGCGGGGTGGGGAGGGTAGGGACAGCCTTGTCGTCCGTCCAGCAGGAGTGCTTCAAGTGCGAGTGCGAGGGGATGAAAGTGCTAAAAGACGAAAAAGAAGAATTTAGCAAGGTAGCACACATCGAGCAAATCCGCTAAAAAGGCGGCCTCCGAAAAAAGCGCTGCGAGGAATAGAAATTAACGAACAGCAGGAAAGACAACGGGCAGGTCCTACAACATTTCCATCCGCAAGCCCTTCGCCTGTCCCTCGGTGTATGCTGTCGCACACGGATGCAAAAAAAAGAAATACGCAAGAATAGTTCCTCGTTCCGCTGTCCCGCTCCCGCATGACGAAGTGACCGAAACACGCACTACGATTACAGCTGCTGTTGGTGTGCTTGTGAAAATAGGAAGGAAAGAAAAAAAAACATCCTCACGAAGGTGTGCGCTCTAGTGCTGAAAGCAACAACGCGAGACAAACGAAGCATTGCATCGTCACGGCGGGGTTTCATAAGCGACCCAGCGTACCAGCAGCAGCAGCAGCAGGCCGCCGTTGCCAGCGCCGTTTTCGTACCAGAACGGCAGCCAACTTTGTCGCGGAAACCCTTAGCAACAGAATATCCCCCACCGGAAAAGGAACAAAAGCAAAGCACCCAAAGGCCAAGTAGTACTTGCTTGCGTGTGGTGTGGTGGCAATGGATTGTCCGCACATCGTCGATAACGTAGGTCTCGGCAAGGAATCGATCAGGGCCGTGAAGAACGGCAACATCGCCGGTACAGCCGTATCTGCGGTCGTTGCTGCTGAACCCATCACCCCCGCAGGAAATCCCCTTGCGACGAATGTGTCGGATGCGGTAGCACTGTCCGACGTAGTAGTTGCTGCCAGTCCAACCACAGTTCTCACGGTCGCCTCTACTGCGTCATCGTCATCATCATCATCATCTTCATCGGCAGCATCGTCAAAGCATTGGAAATGTACAGGTAATGAATCGTGGCTGGCTTATAAGTGATAGACGATTCACGAAAGATTAGTGTTATCTAAACGTACCTACGCTAGAGGACGAATGTGTGGCTGGCGGTAGTAGAAGGTAGATCCAGGTGGATAAATCATAGCAATCGCATTGCAGCTAACCCCAGGGGTTGGAAACAAGGAAAGCAATAGCAGACTAGAACGGTGTATTGTGAAGTGCGAAAACGAAACAGAAAGCTACCATAGCTACGCTTCTACTAGCGCAAGAAATGTACACCCCGTGCCGATGGGTAGCTACCCTGTCAGTCGCGATTTAAAGAAGCAGCTCGAAATGTCCTTCACCATGTCACCGATGTGTGGAAAGTTTGTGAATCATTTTTATTAGTTTTTTTTCATTCGCTTTGTCAACATCTGGTTCCTTATACTGTGCGGTGTCCACTACGTTACATTAATGCTACTCTCGTCCCTACAACTCATGGGGCCATGGGGTAGCTAGGAGTAAACAAAAAATCGATATTACATCACACGTTAAATTTATTGCTCCTTCGAACTCCGCTCTTCTCTCGGCCACTGAAGTGTGTGTGTGTGTGTGTGAGTGCGTCTCTTTCGCCCTTCATTCGAACGCGATTTGTCTGCGTGGATTGAGAAGAGAAAATTGCACTCGTCAAGCTCTTATTTTTTTGTAGGGATTCGCATAAGACCTGGGGACCGCTGTGGGTAATTGGTGGGTCGAAATAATGCGCTTTTCTACCCGCTGTTTGATTAGCGATCGAATTATTTTGCTACAATGCGAAGAAACGGCTATTCGAATATGTGAAATTGGTTTACATCCTAAACTTGTTTTAAATTTATTCTTTCTCTATGCACCGCACGAGTGACACTGGTGGGGGGTGTTTTTTGTTGTTGCTGCGGGGGGATGCTTCCCATTGCATTCTCTATACATTTAAACTGAGGATATAAAATGCATATTTTTAGATATTTTTCTTTAACGCATACAGCAACTCTCGTTCTCCCGTATCTTACCATATGGCTGCTACGGTATCCCTTTCTTTGCCAAATACCTTGTATAGTGCAGCCGTTTATTCACAAGATATTCAATTTTGTCTGCATGTTTGTTATTCCGCGTATGAACTGCGGAGGAAATAGCACTCACTCACAACGTCACATTTCGCCTGCTGCACGATGCACCACTGCATCATCATTATCATCATCATCATCTGCATCCCATTCATCGCTGCAATAGCAAACATTCATGGCCAAATCAGTGTAGTGTATCCATAATTGCCTCGTAGTGCCGTCTATAACATGCCGAGAAGAAGCGCACGGGCACTCTTTTCTTCTGACAGAACGAATTGATAATGAGAAGGAAAAGAAATGAACTTGGGTCGATCTTTTGTAAGCGCACACCGCGACGCATCACCATTATCTCATGCGCTTTTCACCCTCTTTCTTCTATCCGCTATCCACCAGTCTATCCTGTTAAACGCGTTATACAGGTTATACTTTATACCTGAACATTCGTTTGCGCGTGTGTGTGCGTGTGCCCTATAGCGCGTAACGCAAGTTGAAGCTGCCGAGAGTAATACGCTATGATGGGTTATGTGTGTAGCGTTACTGTTGGATTGTCTGCTGTATCGATCTGCTGAAAAGTATTGCAATCGTATCACATTTCCACCGTGTAAATATGGAAATTGAAAATCATGTTCAATTTCCCTATTAACTTTTAATACATAGACAGTTTTGTAACTAACTTATTCTATTTATTCGTTAAGTCTAATACCTTCTTTACCTTTGCTTCTATCGTTTTAATTCTACAGAATGTTCCATCAGCAAAGACAACTGGATGTGTTTACAGTGCGGTGCGGTACTATGCGGTCGCTACGACAACGGGCATGCATTGAAGCATTCGAATACGAACAAAAATCACAATATTTGCATGAATACGTCAAACCAGTCAGTCTATTGGTAAGTTATGGTTAATGAATAGTTTGTCCAATTAAATTGCTCACCGATAATGTTCATTGCCTTTACCTACCGTAGCTACAAGTGCGATGAATTTGTGATAAACGACACCAATGACAATGCACTGGAAGAACTCCGGCAAGAGCTAAAAGAAGGCAATGGTGACCAGATGGATACCATCTCCGAAACGTCTTCGACGCTGGAAGAAATCAGTTCATCCAAATCGACCCAAGAAACGGCCAGCACGTCCTCGTCGAGTGATTCAGGCTGGGAAGAACCATCCCCAACGGCACTGGTCACACCCGTTCCGATACCAGCGGTTGCTATCGTCAGTTCGCGGAAGTTGCGTCCCCGCAAGCGCACGATATCGAGCGATAGCAACAACGAGAACGGTGCCACCACTGCCAAACGGAAGTCGATGCGCCGGGTCGTTGGATTGCGCAATCTTGGTAACACCTGCTTCATGAACTCAGTATTACAATCGTTAAGCAACATACAGGAGTTTAGCTGCTACTTCAATACGATGCCTGCCTTGGAGATGAAACACAAACAGAAAGCATACCATTCACGCAGCATCAAGGAAACCATGGACGATGTGTTTGTTGTAGAGGAACTGCGCAAGGTAAACTTTTCGGCGATAAAGGGTGTTAACGGATAATTAAAGACAATTATTTTTTTTTGCATTGACAAATAGGTTCTGCTAAACCTTAGTCAAGGTGGCGATGGGTCGAAGGGCGCTATCTCACCCGAGTGTTTGTTTCTGGTCATCTGGAAGGTGGTACCACAGTTCCGTGGACACCGGCAGCACGATGCGCACGAGTTTCTGCGCTACATGCTCGACCGACTGCATACCGAGCTGCAGCAGGTATCGTTTCCGATGGAAATGAGCGGACTTAAATCGGGCGAAAACAAAAATCCCTACAACGTGTCGGGATTAAGCCACCTGCAGGCGAAGGGTCGTAACTCCATCGTTACGAACGTTTTCGGTGGTGTACTGCAGAGCGAAGTGCGCTGTCTGATCTGTGGCATGGAAAGTAAAAAGCACGACCCATTCCTCGATCTATCGTTAGACATTCCGGAAAAGTTTTACAGCAAAGAGCACGCCGCGGACGGTGGTGGCAATGCGGTGGATGCGGCGAGTGGTGGTAGTGGAGCGCCCGTTTGTCACATTGCTGACTGTCTCTCCAGCTTTACGGAGGTAAGACGAGGGTTTTTGGGTGGGAAGTTCTTCCGGTTAGGAATCCACCTGAAATGGGAATTATTCGCTTTTTTAGGTAGAAGAATTAGCCGAAACTGAACTATACTACTGCAACTCGTGCAAGTGCAAGCAGAAATCAACGAAACGTTTCTGGATTCGTCGATTACCGAACGTGCTGTGTTTGCATATAAAACGCTTTCGATGGAACAATTTCTACAGGTATGTTAGATACGGCAAAACAGACACAATTTATTGTAAAATTAACCAAAAATGTAACATTTGTACTGTTCGCAGAACAAAGATCGACTTGAGAATAGCATTCCCCATAAACGCGCTCGATATGTCACAGTTTGTGCTAAATAATGGCCCCGAAACGAGACGATCCAATTCCAGCTGTAACATTTACGACCTAGCCGCCGTTATCGTGCATCATGGCAATGGGTACGTAAATAAAACGTGCACATAGTCCAAACAAACTTACTTATATCTTTACCTTCTACTAATCTCTTCAGCTCCAGCTGTGGTCATTATACGTCCTTTGCCATCAACAATGGTGTATGGATGCACTTCAACGACCACACGGTAAAGGAAGTGAGCAGTACGGCGGTGGCTGAATGCAAACCGTATATTTTGTTCTACATAAAGCGTGATCCAACGAATGCCAACCGACTGTCTACGATCGGCACCGCAGCGCCAGGTGCAGCGGGTGCCAATCAGTCGTCCTGAGATTAAGTTATTTCGTTTCTGTTCAAGACTGATTAAAACTCGTAACTGTTAATCTGACTGATGATCCGCTGTTTGTTCGTACCTAGGGTTCGTGAACGCAATTTTTTAGGCGTCTTTAGCGCCTTTTCCGCTTTCACAAACATTGCATGTGCATAATACGTTTGAAACAAAAAAAAAAACACACACACACAATTTAGTTTGAATGTGATTGACGATTTGTTATAAAGTGTAAAGAAGCTATTAAAAGGTACCACCTTCACCATCCAAATGCCACCGTGTTCGTTTCGGTACCATTTTTTTTTTTATTTTAATTTATACCATGCTGTGGATCTATAAATGCAATAAAATTAGTCTCCCAGCTTTGATAATAGTGGGAACCAAAAGAAAAACAAAACATAAAAAGTAAAATGATAAAACGTACGAAGATGCACAAATGCGTAAGCAAAAAAAAATATATAACAAAGTGCGATGAAACGGCGACAAAAAACAAGTGTATAGAATAATAGATATGTATAATTGTAAAATTTGAAATAGTTTAAAGTACGGCTGCAGATCATAATTCGATTAAGTAAGATAGCGTGATTTAATTTTGAACAAATACTTAGAAATACCACCTTTTTCTATTTCCATAAAGCAAGGAATGAAAAGAAAGCAAACAAGAAAATATTTTTTCTTTTTGTTTTAAATTTTTCGCTCACTGTCCCAGTGCTTTCCTTTTCCATTCTGTTTTGTACATATGTCGCCCGGTTGCTTTCCCTGCCGTGAAATGTTCCATCGATTCGAGTCACAACACGAAAAAAATCGTTCAATATCGATCCTGTTCCCTAGTAATGGAGAGTCTAACAGGCAGCCTCAAAGCAAACACTTTCTTTACGTTTTAAGACAATGGATTTGATATGTGATAAACAGATGCATTTTAGTTCTTGTAAGGAAAGAGGAAATACTATGATTATTAATATGAGCCGCCGTGCATTGTTTGCGTTTTAATGCAAAACAAACAAAAAAATCGATCAAATTACAGTTTCAACCCACACGACGCGGTACAGGAAACGCTGTATGCACTTAAGACACACGAGTAGGAAGCTAAAGCAAAAACAAAAGATAAAGGCCGTTCAGTTTCGTACTAAATAGATATCGTAAGGTAATTATCCTAAGTATGAATATATTTTAAAATTGATAATTTATAAGATTCTCAAAGAGGCCGCCGAGTTATTGTGATGTTAATACAGTTTTGTCTAGATTTGTTTCTTCTTCTTTTGGTAGCGTACGTTTAATTTAATTTTAAACTACTTCTTCTATGCACTCTGGTTGCAATGCAATCGTAAGTTTGCCCGTGCCGTTTATTCTGTTTCACGATTATTTGAAGCTACTGTTCGTTCATTCAGTTCACAACAACTAACATTGCATCAATCAATCGTCAACTAGCTTTCTCTAGTATGAAACCTATTAAAAAGCAGATCAAACATGCGAGAACAATGCGTGTTAAATCATGGATAGAATGCGCATTAATGCAGCAAACGAATAAAAACAGTGATGAAGGTAAACTCATCTTCATCATTCATTCACACGTCTAATGGACACTTACTTCATTCGATTGATAAACGAATAAAGCAGGACGTGGTGTAGTGCGTAAATAAATGCTGAAACGATACAACATTTATCATGCAGAGAAGCTACAAATATAGACAGAGTTACGTGGTTAAAACAATGCGTGGTACGAAACCAAGTTTTATAATAGCAGACCGGACTGAGGACGTAAACTAAAGGAAATAGAAATGGGAGGAGGGGGGAGGGGGTCGAACATTAAAAATTTCTTCTAACAGAACAAACACAGATAGGAAAAATTTATCGCATCTTTAAGCCGGGATTTACATTACAATTGAATCTATTCATTCAATGCTAGGCTTTCACTTCAATATCAACAAAAAATAAGCGAAGAAAAGCAACAACAAAAAAAAAACACCTGAAATAAAAAGTATATTACGTGAAAAAGCAGAAAGTAGCGCTCGAAATGCAATCAGATGGAGATGACAACGATTTAATTATTAAGGTAAGTACCTTTATTATCACGGGATATGTTGGATTTCAAATCGACCTAGGTACTTGAATTAAGAAACAGTATCTTTAACCAGAAAGCAACACGCAGCGTATAGTTCTGTAAACGCTCGTAGCGTTTTTATTTTTAATGAAATAACAAAGATTAAGCAACCCAAATACGGTTCACCGGGAATATTGTTCGGCCCCGGTAATGTTAAAAACTAACAATCAAGCCCTATGCGCTACCGAAAACACAGCATACCGGTAATACGTTTGCAATGTCAAGCCAACACCATCATCACACCAGCGAGAGGAAGGGGGTACGTGGAGGGTGGGGGACACTATGTCCGTTCGCTCAGTGGTCAGCAGGCTCTGACCGCCCGATCTGATCCTTAGGAGTTAACTGATTGGACAGGGATTTTGCTCATTAAACGAGGAAGGATCGAGAGTGGGCAGGTTGAGATTTCCCGTACCCAGATCGCCTACCAAATCGGTCGGTGGTTGGCCAAGGTCTTGCATCGACTGCATCTTTTCCAGCACGATCTGAAACCGGTCCCGCTTCACTTCGGCACTGTCGTCAGCCTTTTCTTTCTCCAGCTCTTCGCAGACTTCCTTCATCAGCACTAGTTGCTTCTCGTAACGCTCTTTATCCTCCTTGGGCAGGGTCGCACCATGCTCCGCTAACCATGGCGGGTACTTAGCGACCAGATCTCGCATGCTCGGCAGCAACACGTCGGCCGACAGCAAGCTCTGCATCATGTTTTGCATGAACGGCAGAAAAGCATTGTTTTCACCCGTTGCATTTAGATCGATGTTGCCAAACATGTTGGCAACATCTTCGGGGCTAAATGGAGTTTGCAAGTTATCGCGTCCCTCGCTCATCGCTTTCAAAGCATCGCTAATGCTTTGACTAATTGATGGATCCAGTGTGTTGGCTGGAGCTGCTGCTTCCGCTTCCGGTGTACCTTCCGCACGCACGGCCATACCGGCCGCTTCCGCGATTCGTTGAAATCCTAGCATTATCTGTTCGCTATCCACCTTCTCTCCTCCACCGAACAGAGCGGCCATATGCTGTTCGAACATTTTCGCTTGCTGGCTGAAAAATTATAACAAAAAAAAGAAACCATAATTAGAATAAGATAGTGCGAAAGAAATCTACATCCAAAGGTTGGAACCATAACGGTACTCGATGAATTCTTCGTTCCAAAGTTGCTCTGTTGGCGGATCTTCGTGCTGTACGCTCTGTTCACCCGACGCGCTTTCAGTCGCCAATTTTTTTGGCTCATCTTTCTGTTTGTTGAAATCTTCCAGAGCACCTGCATTTTTTGGGTTGGGAAATTGGGAATCATTATATAATCTTCACACCCCTTTTCTGGCATCCGGCATTACGGTACCGTATGTACTTACTGTCGAGCAGATCGTCCAACTCCTTGTCCCGTGAGTTATCTTCGGTTGGTTTCTTTGATTCAGCCATTGTGTGCTATGTTTGGTTTGCGCTAGAATAACTGCCTGCAGGATACGGGATTAAGCTATGCGGCAATCATATGTATAGTTTGCACCGTCGAAATTTAGTTCCTATTTCTACAAAAATGTATTGTGAAAAAAAACACACAATTGAAGTCTGATGAAGATAGAACGTTCTGTCAAACTTCGGGCGATCGTCGTGAAAAAACATGAATCGTCGGCACGACTAGCCGAAAGGCAAATGATCAGCATTCGACTGGGTGTGATAAACGAATCGGGGAAAATCTTCGTTAAATTACGTGGCAACGTTGACAGTTGTGGTGACACAATCAAAATAGACACTTTCATTTACGTACGTGGATATCAGCAAGCGACCAAATTGTGTGCTCAACTAGAAAAAGGATTTTCCATCGCTTCGTGTGCCGTTGTATAGTGCGTAGGGTACACAAAATTATGTTAATAGCTTGAAAGTGCATTCTCATTGTGTGGAGTTCCTGCGTTCGTGCGGTAAACCGCTGATTGTGACAGGGGAAAAAGGTCAGTCGTGGAATGCGCAAACCAAAAGATCCAACTCACCAACTGTGTTCGTGTGATGGCTTAAAAGTGTCTGCAAAAAAGTAGTTTCGCATATTGAAGTTAAAATATGAAGCTGTAAAACTAATGGCAAACATCGGTTGTGATTCTTTGCAGAGAAGATTTTAGTTTGTAATATTATCAACGTGTGCAACATAATCCAACAGTATGAATCCGCAACTGGCGTATGGGCAATATCCGCCGCAAAGCTGGCCACAACAGCAAGTCGCTCCACAGGCGGGAGGGGCCCCACCAGCGCCGATGGCAAGCATGAATGGAACACAACCCAATGTACGTAGCTAATAGAGTGTTGACCATAGGAATTTGTGTTAATTTCATATTCAACTTTTCTTTTCATAACAGCATCAATTGCCTAATCAGATGCAAAATATGTCTTTATCGGGTCCTCCACCACCCCAACAGCAGCAGGGTCCACCAAAAATGGCTGCACCGAATATGAATGGTCCCGCCGTGGCAGCACAGCCACCACCGTCTACTTTTTCGAATCAACAGGCTCCTATGGTACGTCCACCGTCAACCGGGGGTCAAGTACCCGGTGGATATGGTCCATCATCTCAGCAACAGTCACCACAACAAGGGCCACCCATGATGAGTAATGGACCGTCAGGGCCACCGCCTGCCGGTGGTGTTAGACCGCCGGCACCATTGGCTGGTGGATACGGTCAAACCAATGGCCATCAAATGGCTCCTCCAGCGCAACAATTTGGAGGTTCCGCGCCACCGATGGCTGGTCCTCCAGGTGGAGGACCTCCACGCCCTGGCCAATCGTTTCCTCCTCAGCCAGCCGCTTTTCAACAACAGGCGCAACCCGCCGGTTATCCAACGGCTGGTGGTGGTGGTGCACCGCCACAAACACAGGGTGGTCCTTATGGAGCACCCCCGGGTGGACCGCCGCCTGCTCAGCCACAACAACAGTTCCAAGGATCGGGAATGCCGGGACAACCGATGCCTCCGCAGCAGCAACAGCAACAGCAGCCACCCCAAGGTTATCCGGTTCAGCCGGGTCAGATGCCACCGATGGGTGGTGGTCAAATGCCTCCAAGGGGATATAATGTAAGAGAGCATCGAATTGTGAAAGAAAATTCAGTTCTCAGGTATTGATTTCAACTCTTTCTTCCCCAGCAAATGCCGCCCGGTGCAGGATATAATCAAATGCCTCCAATGGCTGGCCAGCCTCACCAGCAGCAGCAGCAGCAACCACAGCATCAGCTTCATCAACACCAGCAACCGTCGTACCATCAAGGTGGACCGGCAGGTATGATGGGTGGTCACTATCCAGCACCACCACCGGTACCACAGCAGAAGCGCCTCGATCCGGAATCGATGCCCAATCCCATCCAGGTGATGGCGGAAAATCAGGAAAACTGTGGTGGCATCTTTTCCACCAATCAGCCCGGCCAGTTGCCACCGCTCGTGACGACCAAGTTCGTCACGCAGGACGAAGGCAACGCAAGCCCCCGTTTCGTTCGTTCGACGATGTACAACATTCCGCAGACGGCTGACATGATGAAGCAAAGTGCTGTCCCGTTTGCGCTTATTATTTCCCCCTTCGCTCGCACGGTCGAAGGTGAGTTGCCGATCCCGATCGTGGACTTTGGCGAGATGGGTCCGATACGGTGCATACGCTGCAAAGCATACATCTGCTCCACGATGCAGTTCCTGGATGGCGGGCGTCGCTTCCAGTGTCAATTTTGCAAGGCAACGACCGAGGTACCGCCCGGATACTTTCAACATCTCGACCACACGGGCCAGCGGATGGATAAGTACGAACGGCCGGAGTTAGTGCTCGGTACGTACGAGTTTGTTGCAACGAAGGAATACTGTCGCAACAGCACGCCACCGAAACCGCCGGCAATGGTGTTCCTGATCGACGTGTCGTACAACAATGTAAAGTCCGGACTGGTACAGCTGCTGTGCGCGCAGATGAAAAACATTATACGCCACCTGCCGGTGGATCAGAACCAACAGCGCACGGCGATGAAGGTCGGCTTCATCACGTACAACAGTTCGGTGCATTTTTACAATCTGAAAAGTTCGCTCGCCCAGCCACAGATGATGGTGGTTGGTGATTTGCAGGAGATGTTTATGCCACTGCTGGACGGGTTCCTGGTAGATCCGGAGGAATCGGCCACCGTGATCGATGCGCTGATGGAGCAAATCCCGAAGATGTTCGGTGATACGCGCGAAACGGAAACGATTCTCCTGCCGGCACTGCAAGCCGGACTGGAAGCGTTGAAAGCATCCGAATGCGTTGGCAAACTGTACGCGTTCCATTCCTCGCTACCGAATGCGGAAGCGCCGGGCAAGTTGAAAATACGCGACGATCGAAAGTTGCTCGGTACGGA
Source organism: Anopheles parensis (assembly GCA_016254315.1). Classification (NCBI taxonomy): domain Eukaryota; kingdom Metazoa; phylum Arthropoda; class Insecta; order Diptera; family Culicidae; genus Anopheles; species Anopheles parensis. The sequence continues at coordinate 45,163 of CM028124.1, forward strand.
TAAGGAAAAGACGGTTCTGACACCGCAATCGACCATGTACAACATGCTCGCACAGGAATGTGTTTTGGCCGGTGTGTCGGTGGATCTGTTTGCATTTAACAATGCATACATCGATTTGGCTACGATCGGACAGGTGGCCCGATTGACCGGTGGCGAAGTTTACAAGTACACTTACTTCCAGGTATGAGATATGCGAAACCATCATTCCCTTGCCGCTTTTTTACTAAATGGAATTTTTCATTCCTCTTTTTGCAGGCGGACATTGACGGTGCACGGTTGGTGAACGATTTGCTGAAAAACATTTCGCGCCCGATCGCATTCGATGCGGTGATGCGCGTACGTACATCAACCGGTGTGCGTGCAACCGACTTTTACGGTCACATGTTTATGTCGAACACCAAGGATATGGAAATTGCCAGCATCGGTAAGGCGCAGCACACCCGCTAATCATTTTATCGCTTTCCCCCGCTGAATCGTTTTTTTCTTCCATTGCAGACTGTGACAAGTCCGTATCGGTGGAAATTAAGCACGACGATAAGCTTACGGATGAGCTGGTGTTGATACAGGTAGCGCTACTGTACACCTCGTGTTCCGGTGTCCGACGGCTACGCGTCCACAACCTGAACCTGAAGATGTGCACATCGCTGCTGGATTTGTTCCGTTGTTGCGACCTCGACACCACTCTGCTGTACTTTGCCAAGCAGGGCCTCACGAAGCTGATGGACAACAATCCGAAAGCGGTGAAGGATGCAATCGTGCACCGGGCAGTGCAGCTGCTCGCCTGCTATCGCAAGCATTGCGCTTCCCCGACCTCATCCGGACAGTTGATTCTGCCGGAGGGTATGAAGTTGCTGCCACTGTACGTGAACTGTTTGCTGAAGAATGATGCATTTTCCGGCGGTTCGGACATTTCTATCGATGATCGTTCGTACGTGATCTACTACGTGATGAGTATGGATCTGCCCACCTCGGTGCATTATTTCTATCCGCGCTTGATTCCGCTGCACGATGTGAACGTCGAGGGTGATACTGTCCCGGCGACCATTCGTTGTACGGGCGATAAAATGCTCGAGGACGGTGCATACATTTTGGGTGAGTAACAATACCGAAAAAGATGTTAATTGTAATAATCTATTTTTTTTGCTATTAATTGTGTGGTTTTGTTTTTTTTTTTGCAGAAAACGGTGTTCATATGTTCTTGTGGTTAGGACTGTCGCTGTCATCCGAGTTTACCCAATCGGTATTTGGTGCACAGTGCACACAGCAGATTGACACTGATCGTACGGGTTTGCCAGTATTTGATAATCCTCTTTCGAAGCGTATACGAGGTATCGTGGACAAGATCCAGGAACAAAAGCGTCGTTGCATGCGGGTAAGTACATCGATCGGTTGATCCATGAGTGAAAAACACTAAAAATCGAATGGTAAATACAATTTTCTATTGTTTTTTTTCCTTTACCTCTCCTAGCTAACGCTTGTTAAACAGCGTGACAAACTCGAAAGCGTACTGCGCCACTTCTTAGTAGAGGACCGTGGCACTACTGATGGTTCCGTGAGTTACGTAGACTTCCTCTGTCACGTGCACAAAGAGATTCGGCAAATGCTGAGCTAGCTGGCCAACACCACTAGCAATGGCAATGCGAACAGCAGCAGCAACGGTGGCAATATAGCAAACAGTTTTTTCTCTGGCGGAAGGTTTAGATTTAACAACGGCAGTGGTGACGGCGGTAGCAAAGCGATTGTCACTGCTGCCTCTACTATTAATACTACTTACAATACTGCACGCAACACTGTTATGGCCAACTGTATCCATCCCAATA
>CM028124.1:48967-61837 GCA_016254315.1 Anopheles parensis
AATTAGGAACGGAACTTTAAATTGCGGCACAGTTTATCATTGCTCAGCTTTGCTTCGGTTGCAGGTCATCAACATTTGTGCTGCATTGCTTGGTGCTGTGCGGAAATGTTGCACAGTTTTGCATTACTTTAAGTGCATTTTTCAGCCCCCGTTACATCAGTTTAGCCTTTTGAGTAATGTCAGTTTTGTTCCGGTCGTTGGGTGAAGATTTGCTCCTCTCGTTTTTTTTAGGCTAATGCATTTTTCTCTTCTCTTCCATTGCTAATATATCAGTAGCAAATATATTAGTACTGCGGAAGAAAGAACCGCCACTTCATCACCATTAGGAGAAGCAGCATTGTGTGTGTTGGGCTAGTGAGATAATTATGTTCAAGTTTTCTTTTTTGCAACTACAATTCTAGACGCGATTTGCAACGTTGTTTTCAACGCAAGTGCCTATTAGATAACGTTCAACCATCGTTTGCCGATAGCTGCACAATGCTGCTTTCGTTGGATAGAACAGTTAAAACATTATGTTCCGCTACTAGCGCTTGAAAGTATTAATGGTTCGTCCCCGTCGGAGCGAATCACTAGACCGTTATGCAATTTTGCTAGGAAAGAATCGATTGTTTCCAAATAAAATCAGTAGAACGTGCAACAAATAGGCGAAAGGCATGCAAATGTTCTGTAGACACACAAACAAGATGCGATTGGTCTCGAAACTGGGTTAATCATAATTGGATTATTCATCTTCTGTTCTGGAGAATTTGCAAATTCAAACGGTAACAAATGAATTCTTATGTGTAGCGATGCTTATATTTATTTAATTATAGAACGAATGTTGGAAATTCGATTATTATTAATATCGACGAAAAGTTACAGCAATTGATGGTCGTCTTCTATCAGAATATAGAACAACATTTACGCCATTTTGGATATGTTTTCTTCATAATATTTAATGTTAATTAAAATAAGCTGCTGAAGCTATCATTCTCTAAATGTTAATTTATCAATTTCTTCAGTATCTGTTGAGAATGTGATCGAAATGGTTGTGCAAAGTTTTAACGGAATCACGCAAGAATTCTGTTACATCGAATTCTAAGTTTATCTGTGCTTACACTACAAACAATACCGTGACTGTTGTTAAATGTAAGGTAAAGAAAGTTCTAAAAGAAAAGAGAAAAAACCCTCAAAACGGCCCGAAATGCTCTCCCGTGCAGTGAATGTGTTTCGTAAGAAAAAGTCTCGCAAATCATCCAGCTTGACCGTAAACGATGGTGAAGATCACGGTACGGACACGAACGCAAGTGAAACGGAAACCGAACCGGACGATTGTAGTTGCCGCTCGGAACCGATGCTACCGGCATCCATCTCACCATCCACCACACGTCTGCAGGACAGTTCGCCCGCTTCCTCCACCGAGTACTTCCAAGATGGTCCCGAACATCGGAAGGAAAATGATTGGGTTACGAGAAGAAAAAAGCATCCGCGCAAAGAAGCAAAGGAGATCATCAATGTTGAAGATGAGCTCGAGCATCGGAGTTCAAGCATCGCCTCAACGCTCCTGTCCACTATTCGTCGCGCTCGGTCGCGATCTCGGTCTCGGTCAATCTCATCATCCGTCGCAGCTGACCGAAGTACGCCCAAATTGCTTCCCACATCGAAAAGTACGCTAAGTAGCCATCGTGGTGGTGATGGTAGTGGTGTCGCTTCTTCCGCACTGCACGGGGAGGAACACATTGCACCGGCCACTGTGGTCAGCTCGGTCAGCTTCGCATGTGACACGAAGAGGCACGGTGGGGCAAGGGAGGGACCGTCCGAGGATCACCACAACCGATCGCCAACAACCCTTTCCACTGGTAATGGGGGTGGGCTGGTGGGGGATGTTGAGCGACGAGGTGAAGGAAAATGGCAAGGTTTGATCATTTCTTACACACATTTCATTGAATGACATGAAGAAATATTGATTGGTTGAGGTTCTTACCATTTTTTCTTTTGTTGCTTTCGATGTGTTCTTATCTTGTTTTTTTTTGTTTAGTGTGTGCGTGTGTTTATATCTGTGTGTGATTGAATTTTCTGCCAAATTTTCTTGTTTTATGTGTGCTGTCTGCTAGATGTGTTTAATGTTTTCCCATAGATGTATATTTTTGAGTAATTATACCATAATTATAACGCACTTTACATAATTATGAATCAAATGCTATGCTTATTTCCAACAAAATATAATTATATAGCCTTACCACAACATAATTTTTACTGTTTATTATATCTTGATGTAATAACTCGACCGAATTGGTGGTATTTTCTATCAATGTCAAAGCTGCAGGCCCTTCTCTCTCATTACTATGATTTTTACGGCTCTGTCAGATAAATAATTTCAAAATAATAATTTCTCTTGCAATTCACAACATTGTAGGGGTGCCGTATAAAAGCAAAACAAACATATTACTGGCTAACGAATTTCCGCAAAGCCTTTAAACCTGTCAGCACCGAAGCTTTTTTTATCGTTTCTTTAAATCTTGTTCCGCCATTCAAAGTGCATTGGTGCCACTAATTGCAATTCGTTTACTGAATGCACAACAAGTAAATGAAATTAAATGCACCAAACGGTGGTGCCTTCGGAGCGATCATGTTACAGTTAGTGCAGCAGCGGAGTGAATTTAATATTCACACACCTTCTCAGCACCATGTCTAGTGTTTCTTATCTGGATTCGAGCATATTCCGCTTTCCGTTTGGAAAACCTGTTGCAGCAATGTGTCTGATCTATTGGCGTTTGAACTTTTACTCCGATTCACAATACAATTTTTAATAGCCCTTGGTACCGTCTCCATTCCATTGGGTTCAGGTTAGGGCAAAAGGATTGGCAACACTCGGTCGAATAAGGCCCATTCATGAAGAAGTCAGGTGCCGACAAGGTGCGGTTACCCGTTTTCGATTTCGATCGAACGAAAAAAAAGGTCTGGGAAAATATTTACTCTCCCTTCAAATTCTAATGTCAGCGGAGCAAACCGTTTTACCATGTCTGCCCACACTTACAACTTAGTTTAAGACGAGAAAACGGTTTGAGTCGGTGTGCTTGGGCAGGCCATCATCGTTTCAGCAATATCGGTGGTATTATTTGTGATGTGACTAGCGAATAACGTTGCTGCTAACCTGTTGGAATTCTGCTTGCAAACGTGAAGGGCGAGTACGATCAAATGGTGAAGTTTGATTATTATTTTTCTAAGACCACTTTTCCAATCCCACGCTCTACCGATTGACGAAGGGTGCAATTCATTGCTGTAAATGTTTTATGCTCAAGATGATCGCTTATCGGGAAGATACGATCAATGTTTTTTGTTTTTCTTGTTTACTATTTACCAAGACCCTGGCATTATGCTTTCGTGTTCTTACACACAATTGACTTTTCTCTTTCTACCTAGTCTCGCTAGCATTTATGTGGTAGTAACAGTAACTCAGAAAGAAAGTGAAGACAGAGGGAGTACCGTGTCGGGGGCATGTTACAGTACAGCTAGAAGCAACCCTATTCAAAGGATACGGCTGCCAAAGGTCTAATTAAAGGCACTCGGAAATGGGCAACCTTGCTAAAGCATTTAAACGTTCCAGGACGCCAGAGATTCAACCTCCTCCGCTAGATCATTTTGCCGGGCTCGGGAAGGAAAGCGAAAATAGCGTTAACAACCAGCACCGACGGTGGTGGAAACGATCGCAATCGAATTAGCTACGAACGTCCGGAGAATTATCGAAGTGAAAGGTCGAAATGGTTCCGAATCTCTGGTGCTTGTTCGACCCCCGGGCGGACCAACAAGGAGGTTAATAAGAAGCTTTCGTTTGTTTGTTGTTTCGTAATGTAATGTGCGATCGGTGAATGATCGTACATCAACAACAGCTCGTTTATTAGCTTTTCTTCGCACGGCAGCCGCCGGGGGTTCATCCATCCGATAAGTGCCACGAAGAGCGGGAGCTAAGTAATTGGAACACTTCGGCGTTATAGTTTGGCATTTGGAAAACAAGCTTCCAGAAATAAGAGATCCAAATCCTATGGTTGATCCATGCCAAAAAGTGTAGAAAAAAAATTGAAGAATTACGAGACATATTCACTCAGAAGCTCTAAAAGAAAGGTCATTTTTGGGGATTTTTTAAAAGAAAAACTTCCTCATATTAGATTAGATGGCTATCGTGTACATTTGATGTTACACTCACTGCACAGAAAGTGGAAAACTTATTACAAAATATTACAAAAATGACGTTTTTACAGGGCTTTCTTCTTTCTTTTTGAGAACAAATCTGAATTTGGAGTATCCACTGACTTTTCGTAAATGAAAAACATCGAAACCCAAACAACATTTTTTGACAGGAGATACAAAAATCCTAGTATTTGTCAAAACGAATTTCAAAAAATAATTTATGACAAAATGGTGAACGTTTAATGTTTAAAAAGCGATTGATGAAGAAAAGTTTGTCACTATTTCACCCATAAAATAAAGAGAAATCATGATAAAAATTAATTTCAATAACAAGTATTAACACAAGTAAGTAAATAGTGTAAAGAATGTCTGGTTCAATCGATTTTTCAAGTCATTCTGTTTACAGGTGTCCGAGAAATTCTGGATACCGATGTGCAAAACGTGGTTTTGAGAAGAGATTTTTTTTTAATATTATTAATGTGGTGAATTTTGGAGTACGGAAATTACAAAAAAATATATTTTACCATTCATCCGTTCATCCACCAGCATGACTTCCTTCCCACGGTATTTGAAATGACCAAAAAAACTATTCATTTTGCGAAATATATCACTGCCAACACAATTAATCGGGATTTTTACACCGCCTTGTACGCCACTGAAATCGAAAGTCGATGCACTTCGATAACGATCTTCGATTTGCTTTGTTGCGACCCGCGGGAATCCGGCACAGATTTAACGAACAACGGGGCATTATTTGAAAAATGTATGAAGACATTATAACAACGGCAAGTGAAAAAGGGGAGTGCTTGACTCAATTGTAGGCTGTGATGAATGGCAACTTTGTTGCAGCATTTGGTATTCCCATATTCGTGACATTTAAGTTTTTGGCTTTTGATCTTCTCAATCAAGACAGCAGCGTTCGTTGTTCCTGCTGCTGCATAGAGAGTGTAAATGCATTCTTTAAAACACGTGGACTAGATGGGAGGGCACAAACATTGTTTAGATTTAAAAGCATTTTCTCCAAAACAATGTACACTACGTGTCATACTGGATCAGTAGGAAACAATCGAAAACAAGCTTTGATCCCTCTGTCGGAAAGCGTGAATTTTGCGCCTTCTTCACCGTTAACAATACGGTCCCAGTCTTGCTTACGATGTCGCAGACTAATCTTTAAGTAAATAATAGTAGCAAAAAACCCAAACGAATTGTTGCATAATGACTTCATTAAAGGTGGCACGATCGCGCCCTGGTACGACGGGGGCTTTGGATGCTATTCTTTCGTTTAGGTCACGAAGTCATCAATGTCAAACGTACTTTGTACAAGCTGAGAAAGTTTGCTGCTTGATTGAGTTCTTTTTTATTTCTTTCTTACGCTTTTGCTTCGGTTGAAGAATGGCACCACATTTGTCGTGTTGAATTGTCAGGTGCTTTGCTGTTTAACATCTTATTTGCTTAACGTTTTACGGCATTGAAAATAGGCACGATTTATGGGGTGGATGAAATGGTGTTGCAATTAAATTGATTTGATTGTTACGGTTTTAATGTACATAATTTCAAACGATTTCAATCACGTTCGTGTGTGGCTATAAATTGGAGAAAAAGGTGTAAAATTTTTAAAATATATTTTTTGGGAAGAAGTTATTTTCGAGAAATAACTGTATGAATTAATATCAACAAATCGAGATACAGTAAATGTTAAAAAACGCTTCGTAAACCAAAACAAAAATGGGTTAGATGGAAGAAGAAACAAAACATCTTCTCTGTATTTGCCAAAAGATGTTGCTTCCTAATGTCGTTCATTAATTTGTTTGCTCGATAGTTCATAATGCTTTATTTAATGGTTCCGTCACGAGTCGACGGAGGGAATTTTGCTGACACAAAACTGGATCTGGACTTTTCATTCGAGAAAGTCTGGACCAGTGTTACATTTCTTAACGAATGATGTTTTGTGTTTAGTGTTTTGCTCTTTCTTTTTTTTTTGAATTACATAATCCAAAAATCTTCAAATTGCATCGTCCGTTCGCCCTTTCGTTTAACTTTTGAACGGTTAAAGCGTCGGCAAGCATGATGAGAAAGAAAAATGACCATTTCTTTTCTGCACCAATTCCGCAACATAATTGCTGTTTTGGGAAGGTGAACATTAAAACATAACAAAAACAAAAAAAAAAACAAAAACACCTCTCGTGCGAACAACGAGAAGTGTATAATTGGTTGAAGGCAAGGATACACTCCATTACGTTCTCCAATGCCATAAAACGTAACCGGGGAACCAACCACTTACAATCGTTATTTTTAAGGGAGTGGAAAACTGTCCTCCTCATCGGGAAACTGGATTACGTGTAGAGAAATTATGAGGGTTATGCTTTTTTCTCACCGCTTCTAGTGAGCTTTATAAAGTACGAAAAATATAGTTCAGTTCTATGGGGACTGGAACTCTTTTATCCCTTTGTGTATCATATCGGAAACGTCCTTCAAAGATTAATTATGCAATTTCGTGACTACAAAGGGGTTTTCAAATCAAATTCAAATATCAAAAAGACAAAAGCGAATTTGTTTGCGTGTGTCGCGTGTCGAAGATCAAGTTATAGATCGACAAACGTGCCAATGAAGTTATTATGCATATAAAATACACAATTCCTCCTCTTTTTATATCCGATTTTTATCTTTCCCCACCAATACAGGGGCACGTCATATACGTTTGTTTGGTAGTAGTATCCAAAGATTTGTTTATTTTCAAACTTTAGCTCGATTGTTGTACTCGTTATTCAATTAGTATTTAGTGTTTCTAGCGTGATGTAAGCTCCACATGGATCGAAATTTGATTTGCTGAGACCTTCTGGAGCTCTTACACTAGTTTTACTAACATTTCTTGTTCTCTTCTTGTTCCATCCACAGTCCTATGCGGTAACCGAGTGAGCCAAATGACCCGCGCGTACGATGACATAGATGCTGTAACGCGCCTGCTGGAAGAAAAGGAAAAGGATCTCGAGCTAACCGTACAGATCGGTAAGGAGCTACTAGCACAGAATACCCACCTCGAGAACCGGGTCGCCGAGCTGGAGCAGGAGCTAAAAACTACCAACGAAAACCGGGCGCAGCTCTCGCACGAGCTGCATCAGAAGATCGAACTGATCGGGATACTGACGAACGATGCCGACGATACCAGTGAGAATGGTAAGCAGTTAGCAACGGTTAATTGAAATTAGATCCGTTAAGTAATTTTAAATTCAATTCTCACTCCTCAAGAATTTGCCCAAAAATTGAGCATTCCCTTTTAACATCCAGTAATTCTAAGGGTAAAAGAAAAAATCGCCGTGAACCTGATACTCGTCTGCACACAACATCACGAGACCTGTTCCGACAGCATTTAGCGATGAAGTGTTTGAACTCTTTGCCCTTTTTGCCAGAAGAATGGATTTCTAAATTAATAGTTTCGACGCCACTTTCACTCATCTGCTTGTCGTCGGAAAACCTACGATCTGTTTGTAGCATAACAATGCAACGGCTGTTGTCCTATACTTGCGTCACACAATCTTACTAGCTGATGCAATGATTTACGAACTATCAAAATCGCAGAAAATAATCTTCGGTTCTTCTCCATGTTGAAGAAAGTTTTGATTGGTGTAAGAAGCTTCACGCTCGAACGTGTGATCAGCCGACGTGAGTGAAAGCTATTGCAACGGTCGATTAAATATCGCCAGAGTGAAAATAAACTTCCGACGACAAAATTGCATTGCGAATAGACGAAACTAAGCAAAAAAAAAAAGCGTGTTGGGTGTTCTTTTAATCTCTGTGTGTAATAAAACACTCGCCTTAAGTCGTGAGCTTAACAAAACTAAGAGCATTGCATCATATGTTCGAGTGAAGCATGATCAACCTGCAAGATGACGTACAACACCGAAGCGAGATAAAACAGCAAAGAACTTGACATTAACAAACTCCCCTGTTTTATCGCTTCGTGCGAGACAAATGAAAAATTAAATCTTCTTACCCAACTGCTCAGGTTACGAGCATTTTAATTAGAGGAATGAAACAAAATCAACACGACGGTGTATGTTATCGCTACAGTAATCACTTTAGTTTCTTATCAAGAGGGAAGAGTTCCTTTGGATGCTTTTTTGCTGCAGTGCAACGACGTCGTTGCGGCGCAATAGGGTCATTTGCACGTACACACGGCGCTAGTACGGGAGAGATTTGCATGCGAATGTATCAAGACAAGGTGCAGTGTTGTGCATATACTCAGTGGCAAGTGTTCTAATTTTAAATCCCACACGTAAACGGTAATATTTTCATGGAGCCCCACCTCGTGTTTGTTATTTCTTTCGCCTGCTACCATCAGCGTACCAACAAAACATTCTCCCTTGGGTAATGGTATTATATCGAGCTAAAAATCGATGAAATGTGTTTAGTGTACCTTTTCCGAATGTGGTCCGCTTATTTGGTAATAGCTGAGTCGCGTGTGGTTTGCTGTTTGGTTGTGTTGTAATCGTCCTTCTGAGTCCTCCGAATGTGCAAAACAAGCAAGAAATAAATAGAAATCATCCAACAACAAAAACAACGATCGGAAAATCAATAGAAACAATAAAAGCTTTAGCTGCTGGTAGTCTATTTTCTTCCCCTGTTATGAAATCCATTCTCCATCGCGTGCGCCATATGGATCCAGCCGTCCAGTCGGAAAGGTGCTCTTGTTCACAGTTGAAAACGCTTTACTTGGATGGTGGGTGTGTGCGTCTGTTCAACGCTTTTGTGCCGCATCTCCCCAAAGATGTGATGGGTTCTGGATTGATAATTGACCCTCGTCCATATACTCACGCTTGTTGCTGATGTGTTTTTCTAAAGTGAAAAGGGCAAGCAAGTGAAGAAAGCAAATCGTTGCCAATCTTTTTGGGCAAGCCTACCAGGGGCTTGTCTCTATATGAGCATAGAAGCAGCCGTACTAGTGTTTTCTGTATTGTGAAAACAAAGCGATAAGCATACCAAACGCCTATCGATGGCGTTGGTCCGTTCAATAATGGTGCCGTGTTACCAGCGTCCTAGTACTAACAGCTTATCAGCAGCAGCAGCAGCAGCAGCAACCACGACGCAGTGCTTTTGTATACGATTATTCTGTACGGCTCAATTTGTCTCACAAACATTTCGCTCACATTCTTCCCCATCGAGGAGAGAGAGAGACCTTGGTGCCTCGTTCTAATTTGCCTACACGTATGTTCTTTTCTTTACGCAGTCACACCGACGGCATCGAAGTCGATCAACTTGGAGCTGCTGCAGCGGAAGGTTAAACAGTTGGAAGACGAGAACAAATCCCTACGCACGGAAACCGCCCAGCTAGTGAAGGAAACGGACGAGTGCGAGGAGCAGGAACGCAGGCTGATGGCGGATATCGCGAACCAGCTGACAACGGCCAATAGCGAGTTTGATGGTTTAAGTAAGTATCTATCACGGGATCATCACAGTCGCGCAGCCACTAACGATACGTTTTGGTATATCAATTGCAGATTTGGAACTCGAACGACTGAAGGAGGAGAACCGGCTACAGCATGAACAGATAATTAGCCTTACAGGCCGGCTCGCGGAAGCCGAGATACGACTGCATCAGCTGACATCCGAGAACGAGGAGGCATCCTCGCTGTTAAGCATCACCAAAGAAAACCAGAACCTGCTTGCCGGCGAGCTGGCGGAATTCAAGTTACGCTACCAGGAAGTGTTAAATCTGCTGCAAGAAACGCAGGAACAGCTACGCCGTCAGCGTAAACGTTCGCAACCGCTCGCACGCAGTTCACTCATACCGGGCATTACGGGAATGCCTGCCGCACCGGATTCGCTACAATCGGAACTGATGGAAACCTCCCTATACTCGGAGCACAGTCTTGATTCGGGTATTGATTCGGTGCGTGGCGTTGGTCTCGGTGGTGGTTCGATGATGGGTGGCCTAATGTCTGGTTCGGGCGCACAGCAACAACTGCCCGGCTACCGGAAGGTGTTCGAAACGGTGCGCTCCGCAAGTCGTGCGAATCCGAACGGATTTAGTGATAGTTTCTCGCAACTCGGTTCGATGACGATGAGTTCCTCCTCGCAGCCACGCATGGCACCGTACGTGTATCCCGGACTGGGTGGTACTACCGGCCACGCTAGTGGCAATGCCGGAATTACAACGATGACACACTCGTACAAGAGCGGTTCTTCCGTGTACAGCACAATGTACGGTGGTGGCAGCTCACTCGGTGGGCGGTCTTATTCGCGCGAGAGTCTAACGGCCGATTCCGAAGATGGTTATCCGGGTCCGGCACAAACCGGCATCCCCGGTGCACCGGGTGCGAAGGATCTGGAGGCGGCACTGAAACGTCTTACCCCGGCGGAAGTGCTCGCAAGGCGCGCGATGTTGCAACACGCACCGCTCGGCACGTACAGCTACGACGAGCAACCGACGGGCATTCCGCTTGGATGCCGCACACCGGACAGTATTATGTCGACCGGCTCGTCCGGGCTTTCGGGGCTTTCGTCGTCGGCAACGGGTAGCGGTAATGGGCAGTGGCGTCTTCCAGAGAAGCTACAGATTGTGAAACCGATCGAAGGTTCGCAAACGCTTCATCACTGGTCGCGGTTGGCGACACCAACGCTGAGCGGCCTGCTCGAGGAGCGCCCGGGCGTTACGATACGCGGTGGACGCGGACTGGACGAACTCGGTCTACAGACATACTCGCTGTCGGACGTCGAGGAGGACGAAGATACCGAGGACCATCCGGGCAAACGGTTCCAATCGTTCGGCTGCACGTACACGTACACCAACAGCACCGTACTGCATCCGGACGATGGTACGACGGCAGTGACATTCAGCTTGCCACCTTCGCAAATGTCCTCCCAGATGGCATCAGAGTGTCCAACGCGACAACCGACCGCTCCTTCGACACCGCGCTCGAGTCTGTCACGTCGCAATTCCTGTTCGACGTTCAGCGTCAACATGGGGCTGGCGTCGATGTTGAACGAACGTGGCATTAAAGCGGTCACACCCAGTGCACTTAATACGCCCGCCGGGCCAAACTTTTCACCGACGGTGACGCCCTGCAATAGTCCCGGTAAGACATAACTGATTCATATTAAGAAGAAAACCTTTAATTATTTAAAAAGAGTAGATTAATAATACAAAATATTCTTTTCAACAGATGGCTCACCTACTCGTTCAATGTCACCGGAACCACCACTGCTATCCGGTTTGCTAGCATCGACTGCCGATATCCTTCGCAAACGATTCTCTGCATCAACCAGTGGTGCCAGCGCTGCCCATGGTTCCGCAACCGATCCTGCCGATCGGCCATCGAGAATTATATCGCGCAATAAGGTCGCACTGTCCCGGCTAGAAAAGAAAGCGCTACGCTCAATTAAGATCATGGAGAAGGTGGAGAGCATCGGGCTGGAGAATATAATGCTACCACCCCAACATCCTCCAGGCATTAGTCCGCTTGCCCTGCACGGTACATCCGCGCTCTACACTGCGGCATCAACCGGCCGTGGTCGAAGCCCGATGGCACAACTAACCAGCCTAAAGCACCTACGCAAACAGCAGCAACACCAGGACGATCTCGTAACAATCGACAAGGAAACGATCAAAGCCGTACTGACGAAAGGTTTATCGCACGATAGCCTTAAGAGTATGGCTTCATCGTCCGGTGCTAGCAGCGGTATCAGTACGGCAATGTCCTCCGATTCCGACAGCTCGTCCGTAGCAAGCTTTGAATCGGAACCTCGTACGAAGGAAACAATGGCCAGCTCGGGTGCTACGGCTTCACCAACGACAGCGGCACGACTGAAACAGATGCAGCGACAAAAATCACGCCGCAATCTACTGAACGGTGCTAACGGTGGATCGCAGCGGCCAGACCTGGGCACGGTTAACGGTTCCAACCGTCCCGGTGTACGCCCCGACCTTGGTACAGTGGCTAACAAACAAACAGCAAAGACGACCGGCAGTGGTAGCGGTAAAGACGGTCGCAAACAGCAACAATTAGCAGCAGCGCCATCAACGACGGTGGCATCACAAACGACGGCGAAGGAGGAAAGTCGTTCGCTTGGTCAGAGCGTATACGGTACGATCAGTTCGTTGCTATTCGGACGCAAAGGTGGTTTGCTGTAATACGACCAAACTGCCGCTAGAAAGTGAAAGCGATACAAGGACCAGAACAGATCCGGTTGTAGTTGATTGGGTAGTTATATCCATTTCGATTCATCATGCCACACAGTTTATCCACCTTGATTAATTTCTTTTTTGTTTCGTACCGTTTTAACAAACCGATTGTTTCCTATTTAAATAGTATCCACACGTATTTCTTAAGTTCACCTATTTCTACCATGTTTTAGTAGATCCCGTACATAAACATTACGCACACATATACAAAACAAAAATCCTTAATTCTTGTTTTCACTCCATCAGTGCGCAGCTGCACAGATGCATTATTCTACTATTTGTTTTAAAATGTTCTTGATGTTGAAGAACAAAAGAAATTCGGACTCCCAAACCCGCGTTAGCTACCGTTATTTTCCCTCTACAAGATATAGTAAGCACGAAAAGAGCCAGCAAGCTTCATCGGAACTCTCTTATACACTGCCACCTCCCCCATCATCGCTGTTGTTAGATAGAAATTTCAGTATTCTTAAATAAATTCATGGTGCTTTCGTTTGGTGGTGCTCCTGCAGAAGAGTATTAGCTCA
>CM028124.1:97811-115039 GCA_016254315.1 Anopheles parensis
CTTCAGTAATTAACTTTTTCGACAACTAAATCGAATTAGATTAATGAAATTAAAGTTGATTAAATCATCACATTTTAATAAAAACCGTTCGAACGATTAAAAGGCCTATTCACCTATTCATAAAAAAGATTGACTATTAACCTTTATAAGTTATACCAAAATTAAAATATTTTCGTTTCTAATTTAAATCCCAAAATTACATCCCTCTTCTACAACTCATTCATGTACATGAAAAACATGTATACAATTTCATGCATGGCGGTTACAGCGTGGGTTTGTACAACCCATTGTTAACCATGGTGAATTTTAATTAAACCCATAAATTTGATATACAAATTCTGACATGACACGTGTGGCGATCCGGTACGGTGTGGCCCTTCACATCCAAATCCAGCTCATTTTTAATGGGCCGCTTCGCATAACTTTCCAAACAGTGTTGCAATCACGTACCTGCGGCACCGGTAATGGTTTCTCTATTTGTTTATGAGCATTATGCTATTGGGAAACCAAGATGCCACCAGAAACATCATATTCATTTTTATCTTTCTAATCGAAACATGTGTCACAATCACCCGGTGCATTTATTTGCATTAATTGCGAGCGCTAACAAATGTGCCGTTCGTGAGTATGTTTTGTGTATGTGTGAAGGTTGTTGTTTGGTCGTGTCCAGTTTTGGATGTGCGTTGTCTATCGCGATTTAATTTAGAACAACAAGAGGTTCCGTGCGCTGGTGAAATTCGTTGATTTTAAAAATAAGTTTCGAAGGAAGATTAACGAAATTATGTAGTTAAAAGTTTGCACAATTGTTCTAAGATGTGTATTAGACTGTTCAAAATAATATAGTTCAGATTCTTCAGTTGTTGGATTTTTTTATAGCACCGTTATTGTCAAATGTTAAGCATAACTGACAATAGTTTGAAATTGAAGAAAATAAGAATTTAACATGGCCCTTCTATCTTTATCGCTCACTTAAGGTTTGGATCATAAAATCTATTTCGTAAGCCATAAGGAAAGCTGTTAACCATACTAAAAAAATGGTTTTAGGATTTTTATGAAAAAATGCGGAGCTTACTTTATACCCCAGTAAAGAAAGCATGTTTTCAACATTACAGTTCACGCCTTTCTTTATGGAGCTTTATCAGCAAACGTTACTGTTAGCTCGTTTAGGTGGCAACGCCTAGTGAAGCGATGAAAAGAATCGAGAAACGATGGAGTGAGTAATAGAAATTCAAATGAGGGTATATCTTCTGTTTTGCTGGTTCCTTCCGTGTATGGTTTGGTGCCGAAAAATCTAAACACAGATTGGAAAAGACAACGTAACTAAACGTCAGTTCAGGACGCAATTAGCACATTACGAAACCCATACCAGTGTGCCGCACGTCTACGTTTGGGCGTCTAATAAGGAAAAGCATCATCAAATCCATTTTCCATGTGCATTCGATTACGATGGTAATGTAATTACGTTCGCTCACTGACAGACATCCCAATCCATTGCCGTTCGATGTGGAGTGACTGAAGTGGGTAGGATTTTGAACCATTACGACATGGCATCATTTGTGCAAACTAGTGCGTTAAATCATCGGCACAATGAATCGCATTAAGCGAAACAATGGTTTAAATTAAGCGCTATCGTTTATTCATGGTCGACCCAAATTTGAAACGCTTAGCGAATGGAACGACGGATGAAGAAAGCAAAACAAAAAATCTAATGATTACTGCTTCCTTCTGCGCTGCCGGCTTCAAACCCGTGGCTAAAATATCCTTTCACGTCAACTTTATTGCCATGGAAATGACAAACTTTGAGTATCAATCGCGGTCAAACGCACCAAATCGAAGGCGGAATTGGTTTCGTTTGTTACTCCAATAAATTTAATGACACATTAAACTTTGATTTATTGTTTTTATGTTCCCATTAACTGACACGTACTGTGATATCTGCTGCTGGGTAGTAAAACGAAATACACTTTGATTATCCCTTTTTATAAAGATGCCAAGTTAAATAGGTGGGAAAATTCATGAAGTTTGTGCATTTTAATACCGAACTAATCAAATGATTTACAATAATTCAATTTGCTGCATAAATATGTATCTCGAGAGTAATTATTTTCAGATAGAAGATATTTGTGGTAAAATTATTTTATTTTGTATTATTTTTTTGTAAAATTGTTATTAATAAATGAAAACCCATATTCAAGAACGAATTAGTAATTGTCTAAAAAAAGCTCAGGATTGGATAGATGGGTGGAACTAGCTAAATATTGCAGAATATTGTGTGCAAACTAAATTCAAACCGATTATTTTTATGAAAACCATAGGTTCCATGACTGACTGACAGCTTAAATTGGATGATGTAAAAAAAGATTTTACCACCGTTTTACATGAAACTCCTAGAAATCATGACAAACAAAATCCATCTACGTTACGCTGATTTCGCTTAAATCCGTGGCATGAAACACCACACCAATCAGGGCTGAAAAATGGTAAAATTTGGCAGAACACTGCTTGGCTCAGTGCACAAGCGTACGAGTGGGTTTTGGAAAATCCACAACCCAACGTGTTTTTTGGTATTTGGCTCCTTCTTTTTTCATTTCGCTACCTTTTTTCCCTAATATTGGTACACAATTGTTTGAGCGCATATCACCTTCATCGTTGGCATGGAACTGTGCAGGTAATTTTACGTGGTTTTTCGATGTGGTTGTCTGCATTGTCAGATTGGTAAACGGATGGTTAATTACGCACCGTTTCTGATTGGGAATGAGCTTGTCTCTGATGCAAATGGAAAGTGCATGTATAATTTACCAAATATTCCACTCACACGAAAATTATTCAGTTTACCACGTTTAAAATATTAGTATGACATGAGAAGGTCAATTAAGATGATTCCCGATGCACGAATCAACAAAAGAACCCATGTATAGTAAAACATCCATTAGTCGAGATAAATCAAGAATCACGCGATTAAAAAAGTTAAATAAATAGAAGCAGCTGAAGTAATGTTAAGGTTAAAGAGTTTTTTGCATGCATACTGTAAACGGAAAAAAATAATATTGTAAATCACATCAGACATCAACGGTAGAATGAGTTGAGAATGATACCGAACGATTTAGTTCATTAAATCATTAGCTCTTTGATAATAATTTAAAAATAAACAAAAAATGCCCAAAAAAGGGCAGATATTGTACTCTTTGATTGAGTACAAGCAAGAGCATCACATCAATCTAAGATAATAAAGAATTGATTTATTTAAGTCTTGATTTCCGATCTAAAAACTAATTTGTTTAAAATATTTTTTTTTCATAAAATTACTCAAATAACAAGCTGCTTTTTTTCAAATAATAAGAAACGAAAACGGTTGGAACTTACTAAAACCAATTATTTTGAATAGCACTAACACACTTTGATAAATTTTCTCTTCCTGTCCTTAGAACAATCATTATCATAGATCTCAAAATTTGTTGAAAATCTCAATGGTTGTTAATACTTTACATAACGGCTTCAATTTGCTACCGAGATCCCGTATCACGTCACATAAATCCTCTTGGGTGTGTTTCGCCTGGTTGCGTCACAAGTAACAGCATTCCAGCACGAGCTTTAGGTAAAACGGCCTCATTATGACGCCTGGTAAAATTTCCCCTCCTGATAAGAAACTCGCTACACGCCACATGATGCCAAAATTTCCATTTAATTAGTTGTTTGCCAAACGGTTCCACTAGCGACACCGCCGGTGCTTGGTCCCAATGAACGACACACTTTCCGTGGTATATGCTCCGTCCCGTGAGCGGATCGGTATCCCTAATTCCACGTTTTGCAACGATTAGGTCACGTTCGATGTAGCGAACACTAGCGTAAGCTAGGTGGAAGAAAAGAAAAACGGTCTACCAGCAACGTACCAGGACGTTGTTTACAGATTAATCAAACCGCCTTTGGGAGTGACGACTGTCGACATGCGGCAGACTTGAAGACTCTTTCAAACAAACGTTGTATTTTTTTTTGAGGGTGTCGAAATAGGCGTTTGCCATTTAATATGGCATAGCCAACGAACCGATGGTGGTGAAAATTGGATTATGAAGATTTTTCATCGATGATTTCACCGCTGTCTAGGTTTCGGTCGACTTAGTTGACTTGCAGTGAGGCCGGACGCCGGATATGGGTTGATCGGAAGTGTTATAAACTGAACGAAAGCGGATTATAAAGAGGCACCAAAGGAAAGTCAATGGTGGATGGTGGATTGGACATTCGCTTTCGCCAGAACAAAAATGGGGGGAAAAGAAAAAAAAGCGGAAAATTACGTGCTAACGAGAACACCCAGAACATTATACGAGCTGGAAAAGAGAAAAATATGGAGATGCGGAGAATAAAAAAAAGTATAGTTTTAGCACGCAGAAAACTAGAAACTGCGATCTAATGGTAAAACTTATCTGTTAAATTGATTATCAGTAGCAAATAATGTATTTGTCTTTTCAACTTAACACTAACTAGGAGCATTTAAGCTTCATTGTAGATAGAAATTTTCATTTCTTTTCTATTTTTTTAAGTTTTGAAAAAGTACTTTTTTATCAGGGGTTGGAAATGTTTGGTTATTCTCTTCTTGTTCGTCGAACTACCTCTTAAGTCATGCCGTCCTTATCTGGCTTACTACATTTATTTTAACCACGTTGCTGGAGAGTCACTTTTTGCTACGGAGTACGGTCTGGATGGGATTTGACACCCGGGCTTGTCGTGTGGAACCGGGGCCATTTATAACATAATCATCCGGGTGGACCCAATCTTCGGTTATATTAATAAAAACAGAATTAGGGGAAATTTTAACCATAATGTAATGTAACCAAATGTAATTAACTCAAGAATTAATTTCTATACTTCTTTAATAGTCTGAAATTCTGATTAGGGATATATTTGGAAATTTAAATACATTACTCAACAAAAAACATGCTATCTAGTCTAGAATCCATGCTTCATGTTTCGTAATGTCGCACGATTTTTATAGCGCTTTTTATCATTACATGTTGTGTGGTTGCGTCACTTGCTTTTTATTATAGTACAATTGTTTTAATAATTAAACTTTCATAATTGCCCTCCTATGAACAAGATCCTTTGGACTCTTGACATGTTTGATTTGCAGTTGAATATTCAATCACGCTCGTGGAAATGTAACTGCAGTGGGTTTGACTACCGATTCTGTTGTGTTAAAATCAACACTACTACCACATTGCCTACTACCATTAAATATAAATTAAATTTACATTACATTTTACAATACAACTTATTAGCTTTGCTACTCATATTGGTTAAGTATTGATTCTTGTTTGTTGATATATTAAAACATTTAAGGATTAACGCTGGTTTTTTTAGTCAATGTTTTCAAAATGAAATATTTTGGTTTTCAAATTTCACGTTTCAGGACATTTTGTCTTTGTTCTAAATTTCTGCATATCCTTGTGCAATGTGTTATACAAGTTGTTGTATGAAATCTTGTACACAAAATCTCCACGGTATTGAACTTACACAATCTACAGTAATTGGAGTCGTTGGAAAGCTTCTTCCGGAAATCCATATGAATGTACAAATTAAAGCATTCCATAAACTTAAGGTTTGCTGTACGAAAGATCAAACAAAACTTGCGATAAGCACAAACGCAAGCATTCATATAGAAGTCCTACGTAAGACAGCTTAGAATGAACACGACATCAAGCAACAAAGTTTGATTCTGTGTGTGATTCTGTGATTCTTGCTATACCTTGTGTACTAGTGATGGGTGGATCGAGCCGAGTCTACCGGGTTGAACCCATCCATAAGTGACTTGGATCGGAATTACTGAACCTACTAATATTTATGGGTCGGCCCGAACCAGCTGTACCCAAGGGTTNTGACTGAAGTGGGTAGGATTTTGAACCATTACGAGATGGCATCATTTGTGCAAACTAGTGCGTTAAATCATCGGCACAATGAATCGCATTAAGCGAAACAATGGTTTAAATTAAGCGCTATCGTTTATTCATGGTCGACCCAAATTTGAAACGCTTAGCGAATGGAACGACGGATGAAGAAAGCAAAACAAAAAATCTAATGATTACTGCTTCCTTCTGCGCTGCCGGCTTCAATCCCGTGGCTAAAATATCCTTTCACGTCAACTTTATTGCCATGGAAATGACAAACTTTGAGTATCAATCGCGGTCAAACGCACCAAATCGAAGGCTGAATTGGTTTCGTTTGTTACTCCAATAAATTTAATGACACATTAAACTTTGATTTATTGTTTTTATGTTCCCATTAACTGACACGTACTGTGATATTTGCTGCTGGGTAGTAAAACGAAATACACTTTGATTATCCCTTTTTATAAAGATGCCAAGTTAAATAGGTGGGAAAATTCATGAAGTTTGTGCATTTTAATACCGAACTAGTCAAATGATGTACAATAATTCAATTTGCTGCATAAATATGTATATCGAGAGTAATTATTTTCTGATAGAAGATATTTGAGGTAAAATTATTTTATATTTTTGTTGGAAATTGTTATTAAACTCTGTTATTAAATATTTGTTTGTAAAATTGTTATTAATAAATGAAAACCCATATTCAAGAACGAATTAGTAATTGTCTAAAAAAAGCTCAGGATTGGATAGATGGGTGGAACTAGCTAAATATTGCAGAATATTGTGTGCAAACTAAATTCAAACCGATTATTTTTATGAAAACCATAGGTTCCATGACTGACTGACAGCCTAAATTGGATGATGTAAAAAAAGATTTTACCACCGTTTTACATGAAACTCCTAGAAATCATGACAAACAAAATCCATCTACGTTACGCTGATTTCGCTTAAATCCGTGGCATGAAACACCACACCAATCAGGGCTGAAAAATGGTAAAATTTGGCAGAACACTGCTTGGCTCAGTGCACAAGCGTACGAGTGGGTTTTGGAAAATCCACAACCCAACGTGTTTTTTGGTATTTGGTTCCATCTTTTTTCATTTCGCTCCGTTTTTTCCCTAATATTGGTACACAATTGTTTGAGCGCATATCACCTTCATCGTTGGCATGGAACTGTGCAGGTAATTTTACGTGGTTTTTCGATGTGGTTGTCTGCATTGTCAGGTTGGTAAACGGATGGTTAATTACGCACCGTTTCTGATTGGGAATGAGCTTGTCTGTGATGCAAATGGAAAGTGCATGTATAATTTACCAAATATTACACTCACACGAAAATTATGCAGTTCAACACGTTTAGAATATTAGCAAAACATGAGAAGGTCAGTTAAGATGATTCCCGATGCACGAATCAACAAAAGAACCCATGTACAGTAAAACATCCATTAGTCGAGATAAATGAAGAATGAAGCGATTAAAAAAGTTAAATAAATAGAAGCAGCTGAAGTAATGTTAAGGTTAAAGAGTTTTTTGCATGGAAGTCTACTGTAAACGGAAAAAAATAATATTGTAAATCACATCAGACATCAACGGTAGAATGAGTTGAGAATGATACCGAACGATTTAGTTCATTAAATTATTAGCTCTTTGATAATAATTTAAAAATAAACAAAAAATGCCCAAAAAAGGGCAGATATTGTACTCTTTGATTGAGTACAAGCAAGAGCATCACATCAATCAAAGATAATAAAGAATTGATTTATTTAAGTCTTGATTTCCGATCTAAAAAATAATTTGTTTAAAAGATTTTTTTTTTCATAAAATTACTCAAATAACAAGCTTTTTTTTAAATAATAAGAAACGAATAGGTTGGAACTTAATAAAACCAATTATTTTGAAAAGCACTAACACACTTTGATAAATTTTCTCTTCCTGTCCTTAGAACAAACATTATCATAGATCTCAAAATTTGTTGAAAATCTCAATGGTTGTTAATACTTTACATAACGGCTTCAATTTGCTACCGAGATCCCGTATCACGTCACATAAATCCTCTTGGGTGTGTTTCGCCTCGTTGCGTCACAAGTAACAGCATTCCAGCACGAGCTTTAGGTAAAACGGCCTCATTATGACGCCTGGTAAAATTTCCCCTCCTGATAAGAAACTCGCTACACGCCACATGATGCCAAAATTTCCATTTAATTAGTTGTTTGCCAAACGGTTCCACTAGCGACACCGCCGGTGCTTGGTCCCAATGAACGACACACTTTCCGTGGTATATGCTCCGTTCCGTGAGCGGATCGGTATCCCTAATTCCACGTTTTGCAACGATTAGGTCACGTTCCATGTAGCGAACACTAGCGTAAGCTAGGGGAAAGAAAAGAAAAACGGTCTACCAGCAACGTACCAGGACGTTGTTTACAGATTAATCAAACCGCCTTTGGGAGTGACGACTGTCGACATGCGGCAGACTTGAAGACTCTTTCAAACAAACGTTGTATTTTTTTTTGAGGGTGTCGAAATAGGCGTTTGCCATTTAATATGGCATAGCCAACGAACCGATGGTGGTGAAAATTGGATTATGAAGATTTTTCATTGATGATTTCACCGCTGTCTAGGTTTCGGTCGACTTAGTTGACTTGCAGTGAGGCCGGACGCCGGATATGGGTTGATCGGAAGTGTTATAAACTGAACGAAAGCGGATTATAAAGAGGCACCAAAGGAAAGTCAATGGTGGATGGTGGATTGGAGATTCGCTTTCGCCAGAACAAAAATGGGGGGAAATGAAAAAAAAGCGGAAAATTACGTGCTAACGAGAACACCCAGAACATTATACGAGCTGGAAAAGAGAAAAATATGGATATGCGGAGAATAAAAAAAATTGTATAGTTTGACCTCGTAGAAAACTAGAAACTGTGATCTAATGGTAAAACTTATCTGTTAAATTGATTATCAGTAGCAAATAATGTATTTGTCTTTTCAACTTAACACTAACTAGGAGCATTTAAGCTTCATTGTAGATAGAAATTTTCTATTCTTTTCTATTTTTTAAAGTTATGAAAAAGTACTTTTTTGTCAGGGTTTGGAAATGTTTGGTTATTCTCTTCTTGTTCGTCGAACTACCTCTTAAGTCATGCCGTCCTTATCTGGCTTACTACATTTATTTTAACCACGTTGCTGGAGAGTCACTTTTTGCTACGGAGTACGGTCTGGATGGGATTTGACACCCGGGCTTGTCGTGTGGAACCGGGGCCATTTATAACATAATCATCCGGGTGGACCCAATCTTCGGTTATATTAATAAAAACAGAATTAGGGGAAATTTTAACCATAATGTAATGTAACCAAATGTAATTAACTCAAGAATTAATTTCTTTACTTCTTTAATAGTCTGAAATTCTGATTAGGGATATATTTGGAAATTTAAATACATTACTCAACAAAAAACATGCTATCTAGTCTAGAATCCATGCTTCATGTTTCGTAATGTCGCACGATTTTTATAGCGCTTTTTATCATTACATGTTGTGTGGTTGCGTCACTTGCTTTTTATTATAGTACAATTGTTTTAATAATTAAACTTTCATAATTGCCCTCCTATGAACAAGATCCTTTGGACTCTTGACATGTTTGATTTGCAGTTGAATATTCAATCACGCTCGTGGAAATGTAACTGCAGTGGGTTTGACTACCGATTCTGTTGTGTTAAAATCAACACTACTACCAGATTGCCTACTACCATTAAATATGAATTAAATTTACAATACAGTTTACAATACAACTTATTAGCTTTGCTACTCATATTGGTTAAGTATTGATTCTTGTTTGTTGATATATTAAACATTTAAGAATTAACGCTGGTTTTTTTAGTCAATGTTTTCAAAATGAAATATTTTGGTTTTCAAATTTCACTTTTCAGGACATTTTGTCTTTGTTCTAAATTTCTGCATATCCTTGTGCAATATGCTATACAAGTTGTTGTATGAAATGTTGTACACAAAATCTCCACGGTATTGAACTTACACAATCTACAGTAATTGGAGTCGTTGGAAAGCTTCTTCCGGAAAACCACATGAACGTACAAATTAAAGCATTCCATAAACTTAAGGTTTGCTGTACGAAAGATCAAACAAAACTTGCGATAAGCACAAACGCAAGCATCCATATGGAAGTCCTACGTAAGACAGCTTAGAATGAACACGACATCAAGCAACAAAGTTTGATTCTGTGTGTGATTCTGTGATTCTTGCTATACCTTGTGTACTAGTGATGGGTGGATCGAGCCGAGTCTACCGGGTTGAACCCATCCATAAGTGACTTGGATCGGAATTACTGAACCTACTAATATTTATGGGTCGGCCCGAACCAGCTGTACCCAAGGGTTTGTGTCGATTCTGAACCTGCTGAATGAATAGTATGACTCATCATTAATGTGTAAGTCTTTCTCTAAGATCTGCAATTTAATCGTTTTAAGTTTAGTTGCCTACAGTTATTTACCACGCATTAATTGAATGTGCTACTTAATGAATAATAATAATAATAACAAAAACATTATTCACAATAACAATGTCCAACTAAACATATTCAAAGAATAGTCTTTCGATATTTTAGTACAGAATTGTGAGTATCCTTGTTAACGCTATTTATTATTAAGAATGTCATCATTCCGCAATATTTCAATTTATTGTAGATAAAAATAGAAAAATAGATTTGTTGTCAACGCTGTCCAGTGGCTTTTTAGGTCCGTTGACTAAAAAATATATTATTATAGAGAAAAAGCATTCTTAGCAAGATTCAAATGAGAATTCTACAACTTAAATTATGAATAAGCTTAAAAATTAATCGGTAAAGAAAATAGCATGACATAAATAAATATCTTTCATAACTCAGCGAGCTATTCACTCAAATGGCAATTGAAATTAAGTGATAGTTTACTGTAAATGATACCTCTCGCCAAAACATTCTTTTCCCACTTTTTCATAGGGTTGCCACCACCTTTCTTGGTGGGGCGGAGAAACAAGAAATTGTAACATTAAGTTACTTCATTTTATCGTAAAACATAGGCATTTAAATTAAGCAAATTAAGCAAAAAAAAAAAAATGAGCACGAAAACTAAATTGTATAATGCAATTTCAGCGTTTTGTATTACCAGTCATTAACCGTTTTTAATTCACTTATTTAATCTTCTATTTTTTTTATCATTGTTATGTCTAGCCATCAATTTCTTTCCAGTTTCAAATATGTTTTGCCCAACACCGTGTACTTTAGTTTAATAATGGACATTACGTTTTGCTGCCATTTATTGCTGCTCATACAACAGGAGAACAATTTACATTTGCTGGGGAACAGTTATACATTTTGTCTGCTAACATGATAATACCGCTATATGCACATGTAATGCGTATAATTCGTATAACATTTGTTAATTTCCCTGCATCGGGGAGATATAGCATCGCTCCTTATCATAATGTCTTCACAGCGACAATAGCGACCATCGCAGCCATAACCATCACTAGCCGAAGGAACGCGAAGGAAATGGTCGCCCCACTGGAAGAAGCAGCTGATGCAGTTAGCAGAATATCGTTGATTTTGTTATCGGTATAGTTCTTGATAAATGTCGTTGATCCTAGATAGTTCGACTGCTGAATGATCTGATTCTCCACCTGTTTCGTTTTGGCTGGCGGGGAGAAAGGTAAGAAGACAGGGTGTTAAACAGTGCCATGCACAGTAAACTATCTGGCGCTTGGTTTGCTTACAGGTCTTACGGTACACTTTCACCGATTCCTCCGTAGTGCCGAGGGAATTTTTGGCCACACATTTGTACACACCGAAGTCGGACACCTTCTCCAGCCGGATGGTGATTTTCATCGTCACCTTGAACACGTGATCCTCGAGCGTGGAGTCGTACGTGCCACCCTGCAGGATGATTTCACCCTTGCCCTTCATCCAGTAGTTGATGGAGTTCGGTTGGGCTTCGCTGTGGCACTCGAGAATGACCCGGCCGCCGAGCTCGGCGTAGTACTGGCGCGTCGGTATTCGTATAATCGGTTGGACTGAAATTGGAAATCAAGCAAAATCCGGGGTCAGACGGAGGTGTGTGTGTGTGTGTATGTGTGAGTTGCGCCGAGATCGTATCTCGAAATGGGCAGAACTGTACGCACAGTTGACTGTTACGATAATTCGTTTGCTGACCGTCGGTGGCACGCCGTTTGATGCGATGCAGTGATAGGAACCGGCGTTGTGCCGCTCGATGTGGTAGATGTGCAGCATCGCTCCATCGTGGCTCGTTACTATGCACGAATGATGATTAAGTTATTATTAGGGAAACGGAGGCACACCAGCCAACCTTTCGCCTGTTGGGGGCTGGCTGGTCGTGATGAATAATACATACTTCCGGAATTCTCCACGGATGTGACAGATTTCTCACCCTCCCGCTTCCAGGTGACCGTCGGTTCGGGGACGCCCGTTGCAGCGCAGGTAAGTGTTACGTTGGTACCCTCCAGCACCACCATGTCCTGGCTGGTCGGGTAGTCCAGAATGTCGGGCGGCACTGGTCGGTGAGAGATTATTGGAATCAAAGCCAAGCAAAGTTATAAACAATAATTATTGATTCGACATCATCGTTTTATGTCGCGAGTAAAGTAAATGCAATGTAGGTTTTTGATGTAAGTAAGAGTAGTATCCTACTTTTTTCTTGATTGAAATGATAAGTTCGCTTAGGTGTAGTCTAGATGCATAAACTGTAGCCTTAAATATGTTTTCATTATGTTTCTAGTGCCTTAGCTATAACATCTTCCTTGCATGTAGATGAGACAATTAATATTCCCCTAGAAAATCATCCAAATCTCTTAAGCACTAATTATCATAAGAAGCAAAAAACACACTCCGAAACTCCCCTTCGACCTGTTATGCCCTCTGTCTCATTGGCATTGGAAGGAAAATGTGTGTGACGCTACCCTACGGTATAAAAACAACACTAATTCCGTCGAAAATCTTTAATCTTATGTTTGCGTGTTTGCAGATAGGATAATAATTTATCGTAAACAGCCTAGCGATGAACGCACAGCAACTATGTGACCGCAACTGTGTGACTGCCGAAACATGCACCGGTCAACGGTGTGCTGTCTGCTAAGGATTCAGGTCTCTCCATTTCGGCTGCTTACCCCCGACAGTAAGTACCGACGCAATGGGAAGCCTCGTTAAGTCAACACCCGCTCAAGAAGGTCATAAAAATCTCCATAAAAGTTTTTTCTCCCTTCGTCTATTCCCCTTTACACTAACCTCCATCCACTCTCCAGCCATGTCGGGAAAGGGAGGAAAGCTGTGTGTTCTTCCCCCCTTTTCCAGCAGGTGTTTAAATTTTCATCATAACCATTTACGTTTTCTTTCGGGTTTTTGTGGGTCTTCCAGGATGGCCAACGGAGCGGTAGTTCGAGTAATGATGAAAGTGAAAGTATTTGCACGCAATTTCGTCACTTTTACTGTGTGTGGTGTCAATGAAAGCTCTACGATTTTGGGGAAGCCTTCGACCCTTGACACGTGTAGAAGCACTTTGGTCCTTTTTCCGGGACGCAGTACATAAAGTTGTATGTGCGTGTGTGTGAGTGCATGTTTGTGAGAAGGTGGAATTTCTACGCATTGTCTTGAGTGCCTGCTTGTCTCTCCATCCACTGCTGCAGCACTATTTCATGTGCTAGTCGACATGAAATCAAGAAGCACCACTATAAGCAAATAAACGATTAATTGTACGCCAAAGGGGAGACGAAGGACGCCGTTTAGGAAAGGGACACCGCTTGAAGCCCGATGCGTTTGTCCGTGTTTTCACAACACGTGATTTCCATCGCCCGATGTTGAAAACCGAATGGGGATCATACGGTTTTGTCAGGGCAGGCCGGTAGACTGAGGGTGGAACCGGCTTGTAGAATAAAAGGGTAACCGTTACGTCGGTGACTGTGCACCAAAGTTGAACTTCAAACGACTTGGAAGTTGTAGCGAAACTTGGTGGTTTTCGTGCCGGATAGCAATAGAAGGTGTTTGTTGACTAGTGCGCTGCAGCTTTCGATCAGTCTTGGTTGCTTAAGTCACGTTTTAAAGAAGCAAACAGTTGGCGACCGGGTTGAGGTGCCTTCTTTCCGAGCACAACCGAGCAGCAAAACGGAACGTTTGAAATATAGAATGAGGAATGCTGGCAGTGAATGAAATGAAAGCAAAAATCGTACCGGTTGTATAATGAGCAAAATTAAATGGTGGTCTAAATTTATTCCTGTTCTTCATTACATAAGGTGTAGTTTACCAACAACACTATAATTGACTGTCAATTGGATCGTGTATTTCTGGGCGGCCAGAAAAGCTTGATTTTACGGGCAATAACATGGTAAACAAATACAAATTCAAACATTGGATCGGTTGAGTGTCATTAAATTTATTATTTTTTTAAGTACGTACGTGTTGTTTATAATTATTGTGAATGTAATTATTATTTTCAAAACAAAAGAATGGCCACTCTCAAAAACTCATTTCGTCAAAATTCAAAGAAATTGAAATTCTCCTAAGACTATAGCCTTAGGTTTTTTTTTGGGAAATTTCGCAAAATTTTCTAAATTGATTTATTTTAATACCAATTGGTTGAAATAAGTTTCTTTTTACTCAAATATCGCTTTAAATAAAAAAAAAAGATTAAAAAATCATAAAAAAAAATTCAAAAAATTTGATTCAAAATTCAAATTCAAAAAAGGCTTAGCAATTTTTTTTGGAAATTTTGCAAAATTTTCTAAATTGATTTAATTTAATGCCAATTGGTTGAAATAAGATTCTTTTTACTCAAATAATGCTTTAAATAAACTAAAACCAAAACAATGTTTTAAATAAAACAAGATGAAAACATAATAAAAAAATTTAAAAAAAATCAAAAAACTTGAAAATATCTTAAGGCTATAGCCTTATCATTTTTGGGAATATTTAACAATGTCGGTATAAACAACGCGTTTGGCCATCTTGCTAGATAAATATAGCCCACTACATACTGGTGTTCGATCTGTTTCGGAAGCTTTGTCGGAATCGTAGTTATGATTACTTGAGTATTGATGGTACGGTAACGGTCATGAACTGAGAAAAAAGCCGGACAAGTTCGATTACCCTCATTCCAAGATTTTTACCTTTATGCTACTCGAAGCTACTTTTAATCGGTGCTAACCGACTTCTAATATTCGATCCCGATTGTAGTTTGCCCGGTTTATGACGCAAAAATATCTTCGTTCACTTATTTATATTGTTACAATTTCTTCTGGATACCGGAAAAATTATGACAAGATTTTCCAGCGTCAAACACTCAAGAAAACAAAACGGACAAATCTGCGGTACTGTTAGCAACATCCGTTGTTTGTATCACAGGAGTTAGCAGCATCCCGCGACGAGCTTTCTTGATGGTTCGTTGTTTTGAAACATCGTCACTGGGCTTAAAAAACTTGCCTTTCTCATCGACTTCATCAAAACAATAAATTTAATATTTACTATGATTTTCTTTGTTTAAATTAATTGCTTTTCAATTCAAACTTATTTTCTCGCTACCGGCTCGATTAAAAACATAAACAAACCTCGCATGAAAAAAAAATAAACAACCTTGAAGTCGCGCCAAAGTCGCAAAATTATTTTGGAAAATTGAGCTACTTTTGTCGCTTTTTTCGGTGATTTTCTATTCTGAAAATGCATCCTTGCTTCTAAACTAAAATGATAATAAAAGCTATTAAATTTTATATTAATTTAACACTTACCGACAACATTCAAGTATCCCATCTGGCTCTTCATCGGGTCCGTATTAATCTGGCACATGTACCATCCCTTGTCCGACTCGCGAATATCCTTAATTCTCAATTGCCAAATTCGTTGTTCGGTGTGCGTGATCGCTATCCGTTCGCTCTTCGTTATCACGAGTGTTTCGATTGTTAATATTGTCTGCGTATCAACCCGCAACCAGGCGACCTAGTGGTGAACAAGGATGGTACAGAAGAAAAACAAAAAAGGTTGTAAAGTCTCATTATTTCACATTAGCGCACTTTATGATATAATGATGATGGTGACCGTGAAAAAAATAAAGGGTATGCTCCATTTTCTCATTTGTGCTAATTTGCCGGAAATGGTACAGTACGAATGAAGCAACGGAAACCGGAAACGTGACCGGCCAATTACCTTGTATTTGTACAAATCATGCACCGTGCACGTCATCACTCCTTCACGTCCGACCGGTACGGTTACGTTTGCTATCGGTGCACTAAATTTCGGATCAACTGTTCAGCCGACGTTCACCATCCAATGTGTGAGAGTTTGGGCGATATGAAAGAGAGAAGCAATAGAAGAGCATAGAAACAGTTAGCGAATGAAAAGTTTGTGGTCAATTAAGTTATTCTTGAATCGTAATCGATGGTAAAGTGCACTGGAGCTGTTATTATTACTTTACAATCACATAAATCTTACATGAACGAAGACGTTACAGAGAAGTTGCTTTGCCAATATGGTTGATTTGATACTTAGCACTGTGAAGTGGGTTGAAGTTGCAACATGATTATGTGACTGTTTACTTAAACCTTCATTACGAGCTGATGAGGTTTTCCAACGACGAACAAGCGGGGTTTCGATTGTTACAACTTCGTTCCAGGGAGTAAAAGTTTTCTCCAAACAAGCCAAGAAGCAGTTGCGAGGTGAAAGTGGCTGGTGATCGCATGTGACGACGAAAAGCTACCATAATGCATGTTTGGCTGCAAATGGTGCATTTATCATAAGGTTCGTATTAGTAGCGTTTAACACAAACACGGTAAGCTGCAACAGTGCATACAGCACCGGTGTTTGGTGGAGCAGCAAAAGGGCAGGGACGGAATACATCGAACCACAGTTACACAGTGTTTGTGTCTCAACAACCGGTTGCCTGAGTTGGAGTAAACAAAGTTTCTGTGGCAATGTTAGTACTACCTTCCCGCGTCAATAAGATTATACCGGGAAAGGAATGGACGCTGTTGAGTGGTGAAGTTTTGCAAACTCCATAATCGTGTCGGAAGTGTAGGTGTGGAAAACGTACCCGATTGGTTCGGTTTTGTGGTATTGATTTATGATTGCTGACGTATTTCTTTGGGTCATTAGGTGCTGTTGAGAGAGGAGAAATTGAATCTTCCAGCTAGTTGCAAGAATGCTACCAGCGGTCTGGTGGTTAATTTGTTCATTTAAAGGTGGTTGTTCTCGTAGAACCGCATGATTGCGAAACTGTTTGGCGTTTTATTCAACGAGGAAGTAAATCGTAAAGATAATGAGAACATAATGAAGAACATTAATTAACAAGAGTGTTTGAATTTTATGTTTGAGTGGTAT
>CM028124.1:119463-147068 GCA_016254315.1 Anopheles parensis
CAAACCGTTTCGCGTAACTCTTTTCCTTTCCTCCTGCTATATTGCCATAATGCGACATATCTGGCTTCTTGCTTTGCTATGATTATTATTAGTTTATTCAGATTCTATAAACAATGATGTTCATGCTGTTACGTTGTCGAAGAATCTTCTCATTCCTGATACAGTTAGTATGTGACCCAAATGCATAAACTTAAATAAGTTTGCCATAATTACATTCACTTATCGATAGTACTTGCATTACTCTTACAGAAAAAAATTAAGGAAGCTCATTATCTATAACAAATTGCATGCGAAAATGATCGTTCATCGTCAGTTCACTGGCGAACTGGGCTGTCCATTTCGACACCAATGGCTAACCTCAAAGCTAGCCTTTAGAGTAGTAGTTTATCAGTCTTACCTTCGGCTGCTTCTATTTTCAAGGCAAACTTCTAAAACAGACCCTTTTTTGCCACATGCTGACGCTCGTTTCTATCGCATAGCGGAAGGATTATACCAGCGAAAAGAATCATAAGCGAGAGGAGGAAAATTGAGCTATAAACTGCTTCCGGATTATTAGCGTTAATTGAAGTTGTAAATTTTCATTTTTTGTAGGTGTATGTGTGCTAGTGTGTTTGGTTATTATGTTTTATGTTTTCCCTTTTGCGTATTGCGGTATGGTATCGTTTCACATCCCATCACTCAGCGGCACCGGTGCTGCGGGAAAAATGGTTGAATACATCAGATTCCTAACTGCCAACCGTTGCCATGTGCTTGAGTTACGATTCGAGCCTCAGCTCGAGTTTTTACGAATTCGGATGGCTCAGGCTTCCAGTCATCGTGCGACCGTCGTGTTCCAGAAAGGCATACCCGGGGCGGACCAATTACAGTTAATCGCTAAATCGATACCCACGGAACACCATCACCAATGGGTGCGCGGTCTCACGAACCGGTCGCACAGAAAGTCGTTTTACCGCTAAGCGTTGGTATTTGCCAATGAGTTTGGTGATTTTCTAATTAAATGGTTTATTGACGCAGCGAGCGGCTTTTAATTGAGTTAAAAATCGACTGTTTGTTTTGGCTTTGATCTAATCATCACTGTACCACCGGGCGGCATTTGCCACCCGTTAATGGGGTGGACGAAAAATCCGAATCGGTAGAATTTCTCATGCGCAACCGAAACCGAAATGTGAAACCAGATGGAAAATGCCAAATGATAACATTTACTTCGAATGGATGGGGCTGGAAATGTTACGGGGGAGAGAGAAATACCACTGTACAGGCAGATTACCTGCTTTAGTGTGGACTAAAGAACTTAGAAAAAAAAGTAAATGGTATGTTGACATTTATACAGAAGTAATAAAACGATTAAGTGCTAAGTTTATTTCTGCTATTAACGAACATTAGTTTAGAATCGGTAAAAGAAAAGGTATTGACATTACATCTCAGAGTATGTGCTATTGTTATGGATTCATACACAAACTTACACGTACCTTCTGAAACGCAACACTATCGATTGTAATGTGGTTAAGTAATCTTTTATAGAGTAATTCGATGTTTTAACTTCCTTCGTCTTTTTCACTCTTATTCATATTTTCTGTTTTTGCCCTCTTTTGCGCATGCAAAGAGGCCGTACCAAAGCTTTAATCGCGTAGGATCTGGAATGACATTAGGAAAATGTTGGGCCCCGCTGCTAAGAAGAAGGTGCCATTAAAATGGATATCATTGTCTCAGATATTTTCCAACCGATTCATCGTCCTCATGCCACCCGAGCTTTGGTGGTTGATGGTTTCGATCCATTTGTCGTCGCTTAACATGACACGAATTTACATTTGTGTGTTTTTCACGTTTTTTTTTGTTAAGGCAAGGTTCGTTGCTTTAATTGCTGGTGTTTAAATGTCACCGTTTGGCGGGAACTCGGAGTTGTGGAAAGATTTTCCATTTTTTTTTCCTTTCTAACCATCATGATATTCTTTAAACCTTAGGCACGAATTAAGGGGATGGGTGGGGATAGGTAAATTTTTTTCTTCGTTGCTGGTTTTGGTGCTATTTATGAGCTGGCAGCTTCACTGCTTGGTGACAGGCCAAACATCCGTCGGTATTATCATAATCAAAGGTATTTAAAGGGAGGTTTTTTAATGTGGGCTGGCAATCGGTGTGGTATTATGGGTTTGGAGAGATGTTTTACGCAAGGTCAGTGGTATGATAGGCTTTTATTTTTTTTCCTTTTCCTCAATCAAAAAGAAATTAAATTGTATTCAGCAACCTATCGTGACTCTACCGTTGTATACAAATTTTGTATAAATATAAATTAAAAACAGATTGAGTTTTTTTTAACATTAAGCTTATGGTTTTAAATTGTTTTGTTACTCTTATTCAATTCATTATTTGTCAAAATTTGCAATTCAGCTCAGAATTGCTTTACACTAATGCTTCCAATTGAATATGATATTGCCACATTCAATAAGGTTTGTTTAGCTTTGAGGACAGAAATGCGAAAATTGTAATAAAACAATTAATTTATGTTACGTGGAAATTTACTCTTGGAATTAAGACAAGATTATGAAATATGGAATAAAGCTCAAATGAGCAAAATTGCAAAGTTTTTAATTATTGTTATAAAATTGAAAATTTTGATATTTTTTTCCTTAGTTATGAAGTTGAAATATAAGCTTTACAATAAAGTTCCAAAATTCGATGGCCAAATAATTCATAAAAAAACATGTTTTGATATTTTACTCTTTTGTCTGGGTCTGAAAAATAACCCTTTCTAAAATGCCTGAGAATCATAAAACATAAACATACAATCAATTCATCGTGCGTAAGGCTACTGTAATCATGTGTTTATTCAGAGCTACGCAAATATGATTTCACAATCAAAAACAGAAAATACCATAAAAAAATGTTGGCAAGCGTTGCATCGGCTTATGCGTGACGCGTTATGTTCACTACGCCATGCTCAAAAACCTTTTCTTGCCCGTAAGGCAAACAAATCAGCAACGGTCGGTTTGTTAGCGGGAGCAAAAAAAAGACAATGAAACTTAAAAAAATACATGTTACATTTTGTTTTTTGGCAACAAAATTCACAATGTCACGCATGTTGACTTGTTTGATTTTGGTGATAGTAAAACAAATAATCAAAAATATTGCTACGCTACCATCCATTCTGCTCTTCTTTTCCGGTTGAACGTTTTAGAAAATGAAACATTGGTGGGAAAAATGAAAGCAGAACAAAAATATGATTGATTTATGCTGACACTATCAGCTGATTCTTCCTGAAGCATAAAATAGCTCCTTCTGATGCATTACATACTGTTACACCGATCCCTTTGTCGTATCCTTGTAAGAAGAGGCTGTTATCAGCAGCAAGAAAGCCATACGGTGATCAATCGCTGGGCAGAAGTTTTACCACCACACTGAACCATATTGCCAGCAGTTTTAATTAAACACAGGGAATAAAACTAATTATGTAATTACACAACTAATTCCACAGAAAGCTTCTCGTTCCAGGAAGCAGCGGATCCGTGGCTCGTATCATCTGCCTTTTGTTATGCCGTCGGAGCTTTCGGGTGGTTTCGGTGGTTTCGGGTGCATCCTGCGGCTACGTTTGGGTAACCGTCAAGGAGGTAATTCTTGGCATTCCTTTTGTACGCCTCTTGGCTGGGTGCATGACAGGACAGCGCGTGCATTTGGGAACGGGAATGGCTACAGGTGGTTCTCCAGATTAGTTATAACACACGACGCTCTAGTTTGCCACATTCTTCCCATTCAATGGAAAGCCCCACCGAAGGCTGTAAAGTGGCACTCGAATTGAATGGGACGAAGATTGGATCGCTGAGAGGCCAGAGCAAGAGTCAAGATGTTTAACACGCATAATGTTGTGGGCTGCTTGATTCAATAACTACTACACAACCGTACTGCACTCGCACATGACCTCCGACATGTGTAACCGTTGCCGTTGAATGAAAACCGCCGCAGGCATTGGTGGAAGGTGTGTTGTTTCGTTATCTCCGTACAAAAGAGCTCACCGTTATAATGCCATAACAGGGTACGGCACTCGTTTGAAACGGTGGTATTAAGTGAATCATGCTGCTGCGTTGGGATAGTTTTCCCAGTTACATTGGCGAGCATGAAAGTGCCGGTGGCGATGCGTGTACGATATTAAGCAGATTGCTTTCGGAAAAGTTTATTGAATTAGCTACATCCGGCAGCGTTGGATTTTATTTTGAAGGTAAAAAGTAAAATTGGTTACCAGGGGAATTACACTGGAATTTATTGTGTTTCACTAGGTCACATGAGTGCTGCAGTAGGAGTAAGAATGTCAGTTGCTTATAAACAGATTTCAGTACATTGTGTTGAAATATCGGAGGTTCCAAATCGTTCAAAATTGTTAACAATAAAATGATGCATTGGAAAATAAACAAACAAACATGAGATGAAAACAATACGAAGACAAAACACGTAAGTTATTTCATAAACTCAATTTGTTTTAAAATCGCTCAATAATTTTAGCAGTCTGTGTATCAAGCATATGATCGATAAATAACCACTTTGTTCATTCTATGTAAAAAAGCATATAAATGATTTGTATCATTATTCCTCTAACAATGTTTGTAAAATAAAAATTAACAAAATGTAGTTTGTACAACAATAGAGTAGCGAAAATTAAGCAATGCGGACAGGCCGTTTTTCATAAATAAAAAATAGGAACAATTACCTTTATCATTAAGTATTTTTAAAAGCACTTTTACTAGCTAATAGCTTTGTTTTTTAATCGTATGAATCTTTTTTTAATATTAATACTTAAAAAGTTACATCTTAAGTGTTGCAGAAAATTTCTATTTTTGATTAGGTGATTCCGAAAATAGTGTCTTTTTTTGTACTTTAAAACTAATTCAATAGCGTTGTTGAAAATGTTAGTTGCTAAACTTCTCTGTAAAATTGACAGAAAATTTATATTTTTTAAAATTTTTGTGAACTTCACAAAGCTAGTTAGTTATGATCAACATCAATATGGATTCCACTCACTAATTCCATTACACAGACACATTTTATGTTATGCAAAAAATTATGATTTTTATCATTATTTTTATTTAAAAAAAACGGTTGGCTCAAAGGTATGACCTGATCGGGAATTTTTGGCTTAGTAGAATGATTTTTGCCGCTTAGCTGGAAAGGCTGTCCTTGCTACGGGAGGAACGGGCCGAATGGGATGTTTATCACATACATCACGGGCCTGGTATTTCTATGCAAACCGTTATGTTCCTTGGTCATATCATAAATATTTCTAAACTAAAAATATTTTACGCTAGTGACAATTGTACATAAGTCACACCTCAAAAATATTAAACAAAACTGTTAAAAAAATTTTTTAGTAACTATCTTTTGAAAACATGAATTATAAAAGTGCTACCATCTATTAATACATTTTTATTAAGGAAAATCGAAGAAAAAACTAAACAGTTTAAGGAAAAATTAATAGCATGTAATCTTTAGTTTATTCTAACTTACTTCCTGAAACATCGAGCAAGGCATAACAGCTTGTAATTCCAATTAACACCAGCAAAGTTGTCTTATAACATTTATCCATGGTAGTTTCATAAGTAGTTGTCAGCCAAGCGTTTTTCATTTCACTTATTATGTTGATTAAGCTCAAAATAATATCTCACATCACTTGAAAGCTAATTACCAACGCATTTATATGAACTTTTGTATTGTACGTACTATATTATGTTATATTTTGTGTTTACTTTCCGCAAATCATTTATTAATACACTAATTCCTGTTTAAATAAGCGCTAATGTGTAGAAATTATAAATGCACCACTGCGAAACACTTTACTTCGCGTCTTCGGTTAAGGTGAGTCGCGAGACCAATCCGAACTGCAGCGAGCGTAAACATAAACTGCTTAAGAAAGTGCCAACCATCCGGTTCGGTATCCCTTTCGTTTGGTTACCAAAGTACCGCTGTTCGCTTCATATCATTTTGCCCGAAGTCATTCCACTGCTTGAGATGTTCTTGGTGTAAAAACCAACCCTAGGAGTGGATACCAAAATACAATCACTGGCTTCGTTGCTAGGTCGTGAATCGAAGTCACTGCGTGGTTTAGTTCGCTTACACGCGGCCACTCGTGTACGGGTTCGTGTGCTGCTCGGCATTTTCCCAGTTCGGCTTACACGCAGCAAATTTTCTCGCCAACCCAAGCCACCCACTAACCCGTGCAGGTTGCGTCGGTCGCGTGTTAAAGAAAATTGTCCACACTTTACGTTCCCGTTGGCGCCGCCAATAGTGCCATCGATGACGAAACGCGAAACGGGAAAATCAAACCATAATCACAGCTTTTGACACTCGGCCGGAAACGGCGGTGACGACGGTAACCGTGTAACCACCACGAACTTATCGACAGCTGAGGGAGAACACAAAAAACGCAGGACCTTCGTGTGATGGCTAAGCATGTTCGTTCGTTCTCGCTCGCACAGTCTTATGCTTGCGTTTTGTTTCACTTTTTCTTGATACTTCGCACATTTAAAGAGCTCTCTCTCTCGCTCTCATTCTTTCGCTCGCGCTGCTTTCTTGTATTTTGTTTCATTGTTTTTCCCTTCCAACAGGAGAACTGGTGGAACAAACAACAGACTTGTGGTGGGAAAGTCGGACGGCAAACGACGTTTGTGTCGTTTACGATTTTTCGCATGTTTACACAACAAACGAGATTCCTGGAGTGAGCTGTGCCGACGCACGTTTCGCGTCCAGGATGGAACCAGTGAACGGCCAGAAAGGGTGAGTTATAATGGTGAATTCAAATAAATGAATCCTTGCCTGGATGAAATGGTTTGTGGGTTGGAGTGTGGTAAGTAAGAGGTTTTCAAAACATGGCTAGAAAAAAGAAACTTACAAATATAGAATGCATGCAGAAACATAAAACCTTGCACAAACTAGTTGATGGTTACAATTACAAAGGGTTGTTTTGCAATAGGAACAGGAGTAAGAAAAAACCTGGTATGGAAGCGAGAAATTGTTTCTTAGCTGATAAAAAGACTCATAGCATAAAAGTGGTTTTCTGTCTGGAATTGTAAATCGGCAAACACGCGCTACAACAATGCAGTGGATTTTTGCTGCTTTCTGTTGAAACTGAAACGCTGTTAAAGACAACTTAAATGAGCCGTTAAATGTTTTACTTAAAGAGCTTGTGACTCTAAACAAAACACTGATATTTCATTATGCTTTGTTTATGTTGTTTAGAAAAAAACTCTTTTACTTTTTTTAATACAAAACTTTTCAATATAGTAAAGCATTAGCGCTTAACCAAATTAACACAAACAAATATTAAATTATTGGTAGTTTTCTTACAACTTTTTATGCATAAAAAATAAATTTATTTCAGTATTCTTGAAAATAAATATAAAAATTCAGCAGTTTGTATGTTTTGAAACATTGTGCAGTAACAATTGTCGCTACTCAAAAAAGAAAAACACCACTTAAGCAAATTAGACCAGCCTAACGAAGAAGGAAAGAAGAAAAAAACTCAAAGCAAGCATATTTCCCTATCAACACAAACCGTCATGACGCGACGGTTCTATTCTCATTTTAATAGCGCTGTCTATTTTCACCTCATCTCAAAAGCATCCCACGACAGGACCAGTACTGTTTGTTCTTGCTTCCCATCCTCACATCGGAATCGGTCGTTTATTAAATATTTTCGCTGATTTCAACTTCCACTAGGTCCCGTACCAAGGGGAAAGAAAAAGAAACAGGCCCCAAATTGAGGCCAGTCGGAAAGTTGACCGGTAAACGATTTGACAACAATTATCACCTAATTAACGAGCGAAGCGAATCGGAAAGTTCTGCGGAAGTGTATAAGCGATTCGTCGTCAGACAATTTTTGGCCTTGGGGAAGGGCCTGCAAACATTTTTGCTGACCGAAGGTAGTTTTCATTTGACGCTGTTGATACTCTATGAGCGAAATGGAATCGAAAGTGTAGGTGTAACAGTAGCACCCAGATACAAAGCAGCTATGGAAACGGAAACGACGATGTAAAAAGACAAATGTTGAGTTTTATGCTCGCTTATTCAATATTCACAGCAATTATATTTTAAAGAACAAATAAAAAATCTCACCAACAAAAGCTTTTACGGAGCTTTCGTTTGTGCTTTACATTGAAGCTTTTAACAGGATTCAAGGATACATAATATAAAAAGCTTTCAAAGAGTTTCTCTAGCTTTATAGCGGCTAGCACAGTTTAATCTACGATCCACCAGGTGGCTCCTTCCACATAGTATGTACATTGTACCAGGCGACTCCATTGAATTTATTGAATGTTTAATTTACTCATTTGTTTTCTTAATTGTTTATATTTATTAAACGTGTTTTTGAACTGTTTGTAAAAAAAACTTAAATTTCCCTTGAAATACTGCATTATGGCACAGAAATCTATCGGCTTCGTCGTTATTTGTTTTAATTTTCGTTATACTGTAACTAGCGATTTTAATTATCAATAGCTGATAAGTAAAATCTACGTTTAGAAATGATGGGTTTAGTATAATCATGAAAACTGAATCTATACCATTTCTTAGGTATGATGACCTATGATGCATCAACTAAATGTTGGTTTTCTTGATTTAAAAATACTAAAAGCCTTCACTTATGATTGAACACATTAACTATTTCCTGGGTTATGAGATGATCCTCCGTAGCGTTAGTATAAAAAATTATTAAATTGTCGATCAGCATAACTGAAATACGTAAACAGACGTTTCCGGACGAAGAAAATAAGAATGGTTGGGCTTGATATGTACACTTTGGGC
Source organism: Anopheles parensis (assembly GCA_016254315.1). Taxonomy (NCBI): domain Eukaryota; kingdom Metazoa; phylum Arthropoda; class Insecta; order Diptera; family Culicidae; genus Anopheles; species Anopheles parensis. Next base: position 128,242 of record CM028124.1, read on the forward strand.
GGAGAACATTAAGGTTTTGTGACCGAGAATAAGCAACCATCGATGTTAAGGAAAAAATTGATAAAAGGATATGCGCAGCTAGAGAACTTCTCTTTGGTGATAAAGGCTGAAGGGGTAGTGTGTTTTCTTTTCAAGTTACGTATCAATTTTTGTTTAACATTCGAAGGTGATTATTATAGAAGTTTTTTTGAAAAAGTTATTTCATATGTGAAGAACAGCATATTTGTTATTGTCAAGGAGAAGTACCGTCAACGTACAACAACCTCGAAATCTACTTTTCGCAATAGGAAAAAAATACATTTCAAATTCAAACCTTTACATTACAAATGACACACATTTCTACGAAGCCAAACAGGCCAGTTTAAGTGTAACAAAGACCAGAACCAAACAAACTCAGATAACACTAAGGAAGAACCAATACTCTAACTAAAAATATGCTATTGTGTCACAGCATTTTAATGGAAAACATCCAAAAAAGAACAATTACTTTATGTAAAATACCTGAGCATTACATTAAATATCGTTTTTTCGACAACAAACTGCATTAAATTGTTCAATACTATTTTGAATTACTAAATTACATTATTAAATGCAATACTGCTGTAAACTGTAATCATTAAACATAAATAAAATTATTTTTTTTAATATTTGCCTGGCAAGCTTTTGGTGGAATGGGATCATGAGCGTAATTTCGTTGGGGTGAGCCGCTAGAAGCTTTATTCATTAAATCTCTAAAAAAATTTATTCTGATTATGAACTGAAAACATAAATTAAAGCGTAGCTGTAGTATTAAGGTGAATTCATGGAGAAAAAAAACTCTTACCTATGCCTCAAAACCCGCAAAAAGCGAAACATGATTTCCATATCAACAGTGGTTTAAATCCTCTCGAGATTATGGAGAAAGCTAGATAATTAGGAAACCTACAAAACCCATGGACAGATATTGTCCGTCGTCCCAGATATGCGTCCCGGATTTAGGTTTCCAATCAAAAACCTATCTCCATCTGGTACAATAACACTGCATCAGCGTATTACCGATCGGTTCCACATATTGTCATCTGTTTGCCGATGAGACAAAATGCATCCCGGGAACGATGACGAGCATGGTGACTTTTCGGCACGATTTTGACGCATCTCGTATGAATGCCGGTCCCAATGGAAATTACAGTTGGAATGGAGGAAAATATACGAATATCGAATCAGCAGTAGCAGTGGTCGTCATAGATATAGGGTAAGCGAACACGAAACCGTATGCAACCACACGTTTACAACGGGGATCAGATGTGTTCTGGGTGCGGTAGGTCCCTCGCTGAAAAGACCGATGACATCGAAGGACTTATTAATTTCAACACAGCTTCGGGGCCACTGCTGCGTCCCGGCGATTGTAACGGCTGATTCAGTTCATGCGCATTCTTCACACTCGCAGGTTTGTACCTAAAAAGGGAATGTTCGAAATGAGATATCGTTCCTGGTGCACATTGCAAAGGAGAAAACATTAACCTGAGGAAACCTGAGGCGAGTGATGGAGTATTAGATGGGACCGGAAGGGAAACTATGATCAGTTTAATAGTCTCTCGGCATTAAGAGAAGACTTCCCCCATAACGAATTCTGTAGCAGATGGGTACACGTTTTGATCCTCCGTGTCATAAAGAGTAGCTTCCAAGGCGTGCAAACAACAGTTTGCAATTCAATTTCATTGTTTGTGGTTTATGTGGTGCATACTTTAGGAATCAGATTGGATGTGTCTGTTTCTAATGTCTCTTTTTACTTTAAAAGTTGTTACGAAATAATTAAGCAGTATCTTCAATTATTGAAATTTGAAATTTTTTTATTCATAAGAATTAGTGAAGCTTTGACATAATACACGTTTAAAACCATTTATTGGGAAATCTAGTCGGATTACAAGTTAATAAATCAATTATCAATTTTTCCCCGAAACGGAGCAAATAAACTTCAAATAATTGTTTTATTTTAATCAAATTATTATTGCTGTTGCATATGTGTCACATTGTTATGTTGTGTATATATTGACATTTTTAAAAGAAAAAAAAGGTTAAGCCACACATCAGTAACTAAAGAGGGAATGTAAATTTTACCTCACAGTAACGTGTCCGCAACAACCATCCGTTACTAACAACTGGTCCGAAATGCAGCGTGTTGCATTGCCTGTCCTTAGTAAACACAGTACGAGATTCTAACGCTTGTCTATGTTCCGTACATTTTCACCGTCCTGCCCCAAATCAACCCTCTTTTCTTCAGTCTCTACATAACACTATCCCTCTACTAGCCGTGTCCTTGAAGTACCAAATGGGTACCGTTCTTAACGCCAGTTCGCCTTTCAGCAGGAGATCAACGCAGGGGGTCGCTCCACAGTCATTTGAACGTCTGACATTTGAATGTTGCACAAGCTTGCTGCCTCATCGGGTAGTACGAATGAAGCAGGGACCAGCTTGCGATAGCGTTATCTATCACCGAGCACTCGACTATGCAACTGTGCAATCGCTCTGGTGGAGTGGGCATCCTCCCTACACTCATACTGTGTTCTAAAAACCACCCAGTACTCCCTTTTACACACGGCTGAAGGGATTCCTGATGTGTCCTTTGCGTTTCGAAACAACGTTCCGCATTTCCGTCAGCTGTGGCGATCGTAAGGCTGAGATATGGCAAAGCAAATTGCATCGAATATCTATAAATTTGCATTTGATTATGAAATCTATTGCTCTTGGCTTCCGAGAAGCACAGAAACGAAGCCGGTGGCCATTATAGCAAACAAAATATCAAGGTAAATGAATTTCTACTTCAGATCAATATGAGGAATAACTTGCAAAATAATTACAAATGTAATTTTATTAATTAAATGCTGCAGGATTTATTAGAAAAATTCATTTGAAAAATTCGTAATACTTTCGATAGTAACACCCCATTTCGAATGTCCCTATGGAATGGCACTTCTGGGTTGCTGGTCCTTTAAACTCCCTTTGCTGAGGTGTACTGCTCCAACCCTTTGGTGTGGCCAACGGACAACCTTCGAGCAGTCAGGGAAGGATTTTCGGACATGCTCGATAATGGTTGAACATTGCCGTAAAGGCCCCGTTAGTGAACCGGGGATAAGCAGCACTCGATGCCGGCAGCCTAATAGACGCGATGCCGCTAAGGACGAAATTTATGTCGTCCCGTGTCAGTCGCTGCGCGTTCATTCCATGTTTGGCGTTGTTTTTGGCAAACTTGCAACCACTTCTGGTGTACGGCAATGTTCATTTCAACGCGGCTCCCTGCGTACCGAGCGCAAGGGTGCTGGCGTGAAGATGAAACAAACATCGTACTAGACTGCAGCAAAGCGAATGCCATCGAGTGACTTACGTTGAGAATCTGTAAATGATGGCAACATATGCTGTGTCGTGTGTGCGTTCGCGTCCGTACAGGGGCAAGCTGCATGTTTTGAAGGGTGGCCCTTTCTACGTGGGATGAGATTTTAATGAAATTCTGCAACATAAAACACACCATCCACAATCTGGTGGCGAACGGTCATGCGTTTGTCCCTGTGTTTTTGGGGTAATGGTGAGTGAAATGAAGCCAATTGCATTTAGAAAGACCCAGGACCGGTACAGACTGGATGGTGAATTATAGATATTAGTGGGCAATTTTCACGCATAAGCAGGCGGTACCGAAGCCATGAAGGGTTTTGGACCTGGTGGTTCACCAGATTCGGGATTTGTTTGGTGCGCGAGTCATTTTGGGGTGGATTTGAAAATAGAACCAAAGTTATGACCACTTTAGAAGCTAAATGATCTGTTCTTTATGTTACGCGCTGTTTACGGCTTATTAACATGCGAGTCATGGTGTTAGATTAACAGTAGCTTTTATAGGGAATTTAATTATTAGCTTTCTCATTCGCGTATCGACGATAGACTTGTACTATAATAACCATTTTGTGACTGTTTTAATGATAAAATGCGGTTTAAAATTACATTGATTTTTGTTAAGGATGGTGTAAGTGTTACTAAACGTAATTAAAAAAATAACGACAAAAAACTGTCATGGCGTCCAAGAGATTCAGAAACAAGAATGTTTTTGTACAAATCTATGAACAAACTTTTTAAAGAGTTGGGTATTTACAAAGTTTCGAACTTTTACTAATTCGTGCAATGTAGTACGATCCAGTGTTTCAATGCCTTACGACTACTCGAAAGCGTTACCGGACTAGCTGTAGATGTCTTATAACAATAATGAACACAGTTTCCACTGTGTCACAACAGCAGTTTGACAGAAATGCCTCTTCTGCATATACATATGTCTTGTTGCTTCCTGCTTCATTTCCTGGCTTGGTTATATACTTATAAATAAAATATTTTCTAAAACATAACGGGAATTCATTGATTTTTTTCAATTTTTCTTACATTCCCCCGAATTTTTTGGCGCTTCCGCCGATCGCTCATAGTGGATCAATGCAATATAAACCTCATGGATTTAAGTTTATCAACAGTGTGACTCTCTTTACTTTTGGGCCCCAATTATCATTCCGCTTATTGGCCTCCGAGAAGCTTGATCCGCCACTGCTCCTAAAGCTATAGCCTTACCTTTTTTTTGAGTAATTTAGCAAAATTTTATAAATAGATTTTATTTAATGCCAATTGGTTGAAATAAGTTTCTTTTCATTCAAATAATGCTTTAAATAAAGAAACGAATAAAAAATAATAAAAAGTTATAAAAAATAGAAAAATTTGCTATTTTTAAGCCTTAGCTTTTTTCTGAATAATTTAACAAAATTTTATAAAATTTTGTATTTCAATGTGAATTTGTTGAAATACGATTCTTTCCACTCAAATTATGCTTTAAATAAAAAAGAATAAAAAATAATAAACAATAAAAAAAATCAATTTTAATGCGAATTTGATGAAATAGGTTTCTTTTGGTCAAATAATGCTTTACATAAAAAGTCAATTAAAAATAAAAATAATAAAATCTATAAATTTGGCAATCTCCTAAGCGGATCCCGTTTCATGTCCTTGCCGATCAGACTAGCCCGCTGGTTCGATTATACAGGTTTGATAGTTAGGTAGAGCGAGAAGTGTATTCATTTGGCTAGTTTGGGTACTGTACACATTCATTCCGTTTCAACTCTTGTGTATCAATCGTTTCGTTTCAACTCATTTTTTTTTCAACTCACTCGCACATTTTCGTTTTTTTTAATGTCACGTCTTTGAGGTGAATTTAACTAACCATTTGCCTCCGGCTTCAGGCTATAACTCTTTTCACATCACCTTTACCCATAAGTTCGCTGCCAATTGTTGTTTGTGCGTAACAAAACGTAACGCAGGAAGCATCCCCCTTTATTATATACGTAATAGTTTCTCTAATTCCCAGACCCCCAACCATACTGACACAAAAAAATAAAAATGGAATCTCAAAGGTTTTGTCATGCTAATGGACCAGCTGGATACTTTCTGCCGTTATACTGGACGATCGTAGAACAATTATTTCTTAAAAATTACTCAGAATCAGATCTGCAAGAGATCTGCAAGAAACAAACTTTTCCATGACAAGCGAACAGTTTCAGTTTTCTGAGGATTTTGCCACAGAATGCGGAAAATTTTATCAATCCAAAACCCACCACGCACTTTACATTAAGTTGTTGTTACCTGTTTCAGGGATGCTCTTCTGGTATTTCGAGTGCTGAAGAGACACTAACTCNAATCAGATCTGTAAGAGATCTGCAAGAAACAAACTTTTCCATGACAAGCGAACAGTTTCAGTTTTCTGAGGATTTTGCCACAGAATGCGGAAAATTTTATCAATCCAAAACCCACCACGCACTTTACATTAAGTTGTTGTTACCTGTTTCAGGGATGCTCTTCTGGTATTTCGAGTGCTGAAGAGACACTAACTCTCATTACACCTTTAATTTTGCGAAAAGGGTTTGCGAGGATGGAAGTAATCTACATTGTGAAAAGGATCTAGATGAATGTTTTTCCGTTTATTTTTGTCTAATTCGCAAATCCGAACATGCTATCGAAGGTATGTTTGACCGCTTTTTTTCTACATACAACCTTTGCTTGGTCATATTAGCCCGTGTAAAAGCTTTCCAATCCGTTAGGTAGTAACGTCACCATATGCAGAGCGGTAAGCCAGCATAACAAATTGAATTTATTACTCGATCTTACATTTTGCTTTTTCCGATTGTGTTGCCCTTTCTGCGAGCCGTAGCCGTCTGCACTGCTGCTAGTGATGGAGTTTTAAAGCTTATGAAATATGTAAATAGCCGCTGACATGGTTAAGCGATCCGTGGCATCCTTCGGGCTCAGCAAAACCGCAAACTCTTCAACAACACACCGTTACTGGGTGCTCGGTAGGTATTTCAAAATTCAAGGCAAAGTTTGACGGAAATCCGGCGATTGACCTGCGCTAACGGTGGTGCGACCGATAGAAGGGAAAACGTCTGCCAGCAGGATGACGATGCCGGTACCACCCGCTGACAGGATCCACTCAACATGAGATTTAAATTGAATGAAGCAAGGCGTCAAGCCAAACACAGGACGAAACAGTAAGGGGGCGATGGGTTTGGAATTCAGCCGTACTAAAGTAAATCGTCTGCACTTCGGATAGGTGGCAAAGGTATTCTCATGCAACCTTGCCATCCCTACACTTCACTCACGATACTTTCCCAACCGGCACGAGGCAGGCAAGAAAAGGGAAGCCTTTCCCCACCAAAGTAAGGTGCAAAATAAAACCCTTTCGCTCATCCAACACATTGCGCGATGACGGTGCTGACGATGGCGCAGCCACCGTTTTCTAACGAGCTTAAATAAAGATATAAATTATGCAAATGGTAAGAGTGCATTTTTACGGTCGAAATCGTTCGCCGAAGTGGCGATGAAAATGATTACGGCACACGAATTTTTCACGTGTGGCTGCACTGTACCATATGCTATACTTTTTTGTGTCTAGTTTTGTTTTTTTTTTCTTTCTCTCTCTCTCTCTCTGTCTCTCTCTCTCTCTCTTTCTTCATTCTATCACTGTACTAGTGGTTGCTAAAGTCGACTATTGTTTGGTGAAGAAATTTGAGTTCCCCATTGAGTGCAATTTTTCTGTATATGTACTTCAATAAAGGAAAAGAAAGAGCAAATATTACGAGATATAAATAGTTGATTTCAATAAACGTTCACTTAGCATATTTAATTTAATTAAAATCAATAACCATTAAATTAAATTTACTCTTTATTTTCCATGGGAAATATTAAAAAAAAATCCTTCTTAGTGTTTATACTTGTTTCGTAATTTATATGTATTTTTAAGACTTTCTAGGTCATGTTGGGCATAAGTGATGTACTACATTTTAACATTAATCCAGATAGCGGAGTTTTCTAGTACTAAAGTTGGTAGTAGAAACAGACGCCGCTGTCAACTAACCCACTGAACCCCGGATTATCGTATTATGTTATAAAAGAGAGCTAAAACCAGGAAGGGTTAGAAATTTAATAGAAAGGGTTGGAAATTACGATTATACCGGTTGGAAAAAAGTACGATTCGGTTAATCATGCTTTTTAAAACTTCATTTTAAGAAGAAAACAGAACAAAACAGCTTCGTTGTTAGTTTCTGTTTATTTCCTGAATTCCAATAACACGAATAATTTGTATAATAATTAATTTGCTTGAGTTTTGATCCGTTAAAAACTTCAAAAGTCCTATCACTACTGGATAATGGATCATCTGGGATATCTGTGATAATGGGTGGCTTTACTCCATAAAATAATCATATTTTATTTAGTATAAAAAGCTGAAATTAAATTAAATATTCAAGGTTTTTGCTTTACCAGTATTTTCGGAATGGAATTTTGTTAATGTTTTCCACGCAGTCGTTTAGAGCCATTTTGTTGACAACGAGCTTACTGTAATTAACAATTAGCGGAAAGCTTATATTTAACATGCTTGTGTGATACTGGATTTTTAAATGGATTATTCTTTAATATCCACTCGAAAACATATTTAGTTTGAAAAAAGATAATTCACACATTACTTACCATATGCAAGGTATTGTAAAGTCTATTCGAATAATTATTAATAAACATTATGTACTTTCTGTCGCCCTCTTTATGAACATGAACCATCTGCTGTAGAGTGAACAAATATCGTTCGTTTACAATGTTCTACCTTCCGGATGCACCTCTTCAGGTACTCTATGTGCTTGGGCTTCTTCAAACAAATGCAAAGATTTTCCAGGCCGGTAATCATATTAATGCATTTTCCATGTAATGTCACCCATACGTTTCTTCAACAGTTCCTTAACGATACATTCTTCCGTACTGTCCAACAAACTCCAAGTAGATGCTAGTACTTGAATCAAACTCTTCTGTAGGTTAAACCATCGTCTGCATCGCAACTTGAATGGTAAATTTGATTTCTTTGAATCGAGATTAAATTCTGTCAACTGACCCAAGGATGCTGACCGCTCTGAACTGTTCCAGTGAAATGGTGATGGTGCGTGCTAGTAATTGTGGTCAGTTTGTGGAGAAGGTTTTATTGACTTCGCTCCCACTACCAAACAGACTTCACTTTAACGCCTGGTGCAGTGTACCGGAACAGCAACGGCATCTTTGTTTCTTTTTCTTGCTTTAGAAGTTCTATTGGATCCAGATGACAGGCTGACAGAACTGACAGACGAATGTGTTCTCATTCGCAAAAAGGAACTTGCCTTCAACACTCTAGAAGTTATGCCTGAAAAGATGTGGCGTGAACGATGTAGCCGTTTTGCATGATTTCCTGAACGGTACTATTTGCTGTTGCATGAAAAATGTAAGTAACAACATTCAATTGCATTACTTGCCCCGGTTTCTTCCGTTGGTCGTCGTACAAACAGGCTACTCCAGATGGGGGATGCAAGAAACACAAGACCTGTCCGTCTTTTGGATTTTACCCTCACTGCAACAACTTCCGGTGCTTCGGATGAATTTGGCATGCATTCATGTCCGAGAGATTCCAAAGGGCTGTTGCTGTGTTGGATTCCTTTTCCGCACCAACAAGTCACTCAAATATTCGCCCGCAGGACCTCGTTATGCTTAAAGTTGAGCTATTCTTCATACGTTTGTGGGTTTTTTGTTTGTTCTATATACTGCCAAGCTCTTGCGGATGAGACAGCAATAGAGTTTTTAGCTGCAAATGCACAAGGAAGCATATTTATGATGCGAGATATTCCGAAGTGTAGAACTCTAATGGGCATTCGTTGAGAATTTCGACATGCCTTCAACGAGTTTCGAACAGGAACAGTTGAAAAGGGGCAGACGTTATGCCCTTTTCGACTTTCTGTGACTTCCGCTTCCATTCCGGTCAAATAATCACAAACCGTATTGACCAGCTTCGTATCGCCTTCAACGAGTGGTAGTCGGTAATACCGGGCACTGTGTTTTCCTTGTTGATGGTTGTCGATGAAAGACATTCCCGGGCGAGGAAGTCAACGGCATCAACTGAAATGGTGCACACAGTGTGGCACTTTTCAGCACGACCATAAGCTGGCCCCGAGGTTCGGTAACTTTACTAAACCCATGGTAGGATGCCTCCATTGTGCTTAAAAATTGCACTGCAAGAGCCACAATCTTTAACATGGCGAGGAAAGAACGAAACATGAGAAATGCAGGACATGTTTTCATAATTTTCACTCCTGTAATCTTTGCCAAAGTGATCGGCCAAAGTTTTCCAAACAATGGCACCCTGAACCGCTTGGCTTATGTAGCGTTTTGGGTTTCGTGGTCTTTCGTGTTGGATGGTATAGTTGGCCATTTGGTACGAGCTTTACTGGTGGATGTTTTCTTTCAGATCGTGTTTTCGTTGCCAGCTTTGGTAAGGAGGTCAGATTTGTGAACATACCAGCATCGGATCGTTTCACACGTTTCCCACTGACCGTTAATCTGTCCCTTTCGTGCACCTTACTAGACTTCCAAAATGGCGAAAGAGACATGCACTTATTCCTATATTTCCCCTAGCATCTGTTTTTCGCAGACTAACGTCCTTGCAAAACCCCTCGAAGTTACTGCCGTCCGATGGGCTTGATCGTGCCGTTAGAACACTTTGCAAGTTTCTTCTCTCATCCACAGCTATCCTGCCTGGTGTAATTTCTATCATACCAACACGGTTAGTTTGGTTTGGTAAAGTTGGTAAAAGGAACAAGGAGCTTACGTGATGATTTTTAGATTTTCTGACAAGCGAAAAGCTCCTGTTTGGCATCGGCTCTGCACCACCATCGTTGCTCTACCGTGGGTTGTGCTGTTTCCATGGGACAAACACTCAACCGAAGGTAGGAAGTGAACACAATGAGAACGAATCCATCCTTTGACGGTCATAAGTAACGGCCTTCCACATGGAAAATGGATCAATGATGAGGTGAAGTGAATGTTTCCATCGTCAGTTTCTTTGTTGGTGCTCTTCATTTAACTGGTACGTATTCATAACTGGTTGTCTGGGTGCAACGAGAGAATTGATCATCATGCAGCCCACCCGAAAACTGGACGGATACAATCTTGAGCATCATCATGCGGATCCGGTTAGCTCCGTGCCGTTTGTCGTATTGTTTAGTTTTTTGTAAAATTTCTACTGGGAACGTTGCGAGTCAAGACTACCGCACGGAGTTTTTATCAAAATCTGCACTTAAAAATGTTTACCACCTTTCATCGTCCGGATGAGAAGGATAATAATGAAAACAATTCCTGCAAGAATGATGATATTTAGTTTTGTTGATTCATTCTCGTTCACTTCTTTCGAATAAGTGCACAAAAAAATCTTTTTCTTAATTTTTTTTTCTCTGAAAAACAGGCAAAAATAACATGTGTAAACACATGGGTTTACAATGGACATGGGTTTGGACATAACATGGGTTTACAATGGAAGACTGATTAAGACAGGTGTTTGCAGTGATTGCTGATTTATAAAAAGCTTGCAACTTACCCACACTATTGTATACTAATATCAAACTAAAGCTGCTTCATTTAGTTGTAAAAATATTAAATACCTATAAAAACGTAAAGTAATACTATAATGTAATATTAAAATATAAAAATTAAACAATTATAATATAAAATACAACAACGGAAAGCTGCTTATGAATTGGTTTTGGTTTGACATTTTTGGCTTTCTTTAACATAACAGGTTGGTTGATAAGTCCCCGGTCTAACAAAGAAAAACACATTTTTTTGTCAAAATTCGTTTTTATTATTCAACATAGTTCCCTTCAAGAGCGATACAACGATTATAACGATCTTCCAATTTTTTGATACGATTTTGGTAGTACTACTTCGGTTTTGCCTCAAAATAGGCCTAAGTTTCGGCGACCACCTCTTCATTGCAGCCAAATTTTATCCCTGCGAGCATCCTTTTGAGGTCTGAGAACAAGAAAAAGTCGCTGGGGCCAAATCTGGAGAATACGGTGGGTGGGGAAGCAATTCGAAGCCCAATTCATGAATTTTTGCCATCGTTCTCAATGACCTGTGGCACGGTGCGTTGTCTTGGTGGAACAACATCACATTCACAATAACAAAAGTTGCTTGACAAAAGACGCTCTGTCTCACAAACTAATTGACATACAGACGTCAAATATTGACACGAATCATTTTAAGGTTGGTACTATATAAAAATAATATGCATTTAATACTAGCGGTACCATCTATGTGTCAGACCGGGGACTTATCAGCCAAACTATTATAATTTATATGTTATACGTCTTAACGTCTTTCTTTAGACCTGTATGGTTAGTCCTGCGGATGAAATTTGGTATCGGTGGCGTCGTGTGAGGATGGACACCACTACCATTGTATTATTCGGTCGCTCCACGGAAGATAAAAAAATTCAGTGAATTAGTAAATATAGATAAAAACAGATCAATTTAACAAACACCAGGTATTCGTTGGTGTGGAAGATATATTATTAGATCTGTTTAAGTTATTAAAAATGTATCGTAAAATTATTTAGTGTTATTAGCATGTGGGAACAGGATGAACTCGGGAGGTTCCTTTATTCTATCTCGCCACAAGTATCTTTGCACCCCTGGTTTTATGGGCTCTAGGTAGAGCCCGCATTCATTCGTGTGATCTACAGACTTATGTCGAATAATGATGCGATGAATGCGCACCTTCAACGTTTAGGCATGTCCGACTGCACGGTTTGTAGCTGTAATAACGAGTTTCATGACATTGATCACATCCTCAAATCATGTCATGAATTCGATTTGGCAAGACCCAGTCTTTTATTTGCCGTCCTGGCATCCGAGAAAACCCCGCTGTGAAGATGCACAACATCCTGGAGCATAGGGACTACGAGTACGCGCGGATTCTGGTCATCTTCGCCAAAGAGAGCGAATTCACTTAGTGATCGCTTCTACTTTCCCATCCCTTAGATCAGAGGTCCTTAACCTATGGTCCGCGGACCAGTTGTGGTTCGTGGCTTAACTAGAAGTGGTCCGCAGAAGAAATTTACGTGACGAAATCATTCTACGCTTCTCGATGTGTCAGATTATGGACAATTATATTTTTTGCTAATGTTTTATTTGAAAATCCGGTCACAGGTGTACGCACTATCGTCTGTTAATTGTTAAATATGTACACGTACTCTTTGTTATTTGTTATGTATACTCATTGCTTATTGGCTGCGCGATGAATACCGGGAGTATTTTTTCCGGCAAAAGTACGAATAACTACAAGGACAAAACAGCAAAGGAGACCATCCGACAACAACACCGACATAAGGTGTATTCGGTTGTTGAGAGAAGAAAATGTCCCTCAACAAAGCTCAGCATGTTCATAAATTAATTAGCTTTTAAGTGTAGCCTATAGTCTTTAAGTAAGGCCTGGCCGTCCTAATGGAAATTAAAAAAAAGTGGTTAAGTGTTATTAGTATAAATTAATGTTGTATTTTGCCAGTACTTGATGCAAATCAATGCTTTCGTTTAGTTAACGACGAAGAAGAAGGAAAGCATATGACTCTAGTAGTCGAAAGTTCTAAAGGAGTGGAAGAATATGGCTCAACTTCTCAGTTCCGGTGAGGGCTCTTTCAACAAAAAAGGAGGAGAAACATAAGACGAACGCTTTCGTGAATTATGTATACAAATCACGGTATTTCAGATAAACTCGGGTCATTTACTAAATCAAGAACCATATTTCAAAATTTAAACAATTTTTATACATAATTACGCAACATCGATTTGCATGTTATGAAACTTAATATTAACAGAAGTATTTTAAGAAAAAAACTGACTCTTTTTTAATTAAAATCTTTTTCATTTAACCTCGCTTAACAGGAAATGCTTTCTCGTAACTGTCGAATTGGGTTTTCAAAGATTTCGATAATTTATTACAACTAATATAAATTCACGTTTGAAGTATCTTTTTAAAACGGAAAAACAATAGCATAGTATTCGTTTTTTCTGCGCTCACCATACCGTCTGAACTCGGAAGGAAGAAAACATCTCTTCCTGGCACCGGCACGGAAGCGTGACATCGTCCAATCCAGCAACCAGCATCCTGGGCACACGACATAACTCACGCGAGCGCTTGAAGGACGCTCCGAAGAAGATAAATTTTTCCCTTATACCAGGTCACCCTTTCATGGTGTTGCAGGACGGAAACCGGATAAGTTAAATAATAAAATATCATATAAAATAAATGTATAGCACTTCACACCATCTGCTCACGCTCATTCCTAGTTATGAGAGATGGTTTATGGAGCAGGTGAAGACGCGCGCCTGGAATCCTTTTTCATCGACAAACGAAAAAGGAAACGACCGACCGGTGTATGGTTGGGTCGTACCTGCAGGTCAACCTGGGATACCGTGCCGGATTAAGCCCCCCAAAAACTGAGGCCTGTACGACACTCTAATATCTTTGCAAAAGGTACAAGAAGCAAAAAAAAAAAACAACCGTCCCCTGACAAGATACAAAGCGACCATTTTGCAAAAAACCTTTTCCACCCGGAAGGTGCAACATCTTTAGAACGTGCTTCAATGTGCGTCCGGTGCGATCATTTTGGAGATAAATGCTTTGGAAAGGAACGCTCGACACTGCCCCGCTTCCTTTCCATTGCAAGCATAAAGTCATTCAAATCGTAAAAGAAAAGGAAGGAATCGGGGCTGAACCAAAAAAAAAATGCATCGAACCATCATGCAATTCCTGCAACCGTTTTGTGGCGAAGCGCAAACGAGCTTCACGATCGACTCGCGCTGGATAATGTTAAGCGAGCTAACGATGGCGAACGGTGAAAATGAATGGTGGAATCGTCCACAGGTCCATACTACTGGTTGTGTGGCAAAAAAAAGGACAGGGTAAGGGCAAAAGCATAATCGTCACGTAATTTAACGTCAAAATGCTACACAATTTATGATCTATTTTGTCCAACCGGTGGAACCGGTGGAACCGGTGGAGTAGTTTGGAAGGATTTGTACTGGGTTGGAGTTTTTTTCTCTTCTTCTTCTCGCATCTCGGTTTTATCATGGTGAGGGAAGAAACAAAAAAACCGGACACGGATTGCAGAAAAAGGTTCGGAGGATTAGAGACACGTTAAGCCGTGGACACCAAAAAAAAAGAAACTGTCCTGCAGTAGAGATAACGCTTGGCTGCAGCATAGAATTCGATTGAGGAACATAGAACACACAGAACGGGAAGAATTAATACAAAAAAGGAGAAAATATAAAGCAAAGACAAGGGTCTTCCCTTGAGGGGGTTTCTGCAAATTCTGGGTTTTCTGTCGGTGGGTATATATTTTCCTTGGTCGTTTCGAGCTACTGTTCCCGAGCCAAGTAAGAAAACTACGACAGCGAACCGCCTCATAAAATATCTTAAAGCAACGGATGTCAACCGGTGCAAATGTGGGTAGCAGTCGTAAGGAGCCAGCTGCTAACCATCCCCATAGAACGAACCGATCGGATCGGAAAAGCGGGCGGTTGAAATGTTTCAACATGGCGCGTTGAAATCGTTTCGTAACGAAATAGAAAATCCAACTACTATATATCGTCTACCGCCCGCACGCGGGTTTGTCCCCACCGGCCGGAAACGAGGTTTGATTTTTATCGAATTATAATGTGAGAAATATTGTAGAGGAAAAACGACGTCGTTACGACTGACGTCGTTCGGCTGACTACGGCATGGTCTTTGCAACCGTTAGCTATTGGGCACTTAGTAAGCACCCTGGAGCACGGTGGAAGCTTTCCAAGGTTGAGGTACTATTGAAGGGTGGAGATGCGCTTGACACTTTCGTTATTCGAACGGAATATGTTACATTTTGGGGTGTTATTGGAAGGGTGGAAATATGAAACTGGAACTGGTGATGAAAGGTAGTGAAGGGGGGGGGGGGGGGCATGTTTTATCGAAACTATACGCCAGAGAAGCAGTTCGCTCTTTTGGAAGTCGTGCGAACTTGAGCGGACGAGATAGAAGTTGCTTTCAATATTCAATATGCTATTTGCCAGACGGTGCCGTAGAGTTCATATGTCGCCGAAATGTGTTTCTTTTTCTGACGCTGAAAAAGGAAGCTAAATTTTTTAGATTTTTTGCGATTAATCGTTTTTATCAATTTTATTGCGTGTGATGCTCTTTCCGAATTGAATATTGAGTTAATTTTTACATTTTTACATTTTTATAAAATTATAATATTCACTATATCATATTAATTGCTAGTATTGTTGAGTAAGAAAATAAACTGTAATTTCCTGCATCTAAAGAAACAAAAAAAGAGAACAAAACAAAATAAATGTTATTCATCAAACCAATAAACCAAATATGGTGTACAATCCTTTCGCACATCGTTGTCGTCTCCCCAAAAGCCATCAAAACCAATGGTACTGCCATAAAAATCGAAAGGATATTGAAATAAAAATTTATGTGTCGGGAAAGCTGTGACTTACCTTTCCACTCCTTTGCGCAGGCAATGCGCATTTTGGTCGAAAGATAGTAGACGAAGGACGCTGGATTGTAATATCAATAAAATGGCTTAAAGGTGACGATTGACAGAGCGTGAGTATGAGTAAAAGCATACCTTTTTTTTTTTGGGCGAGCATCTTCAGCAACCGTTCGTCGAACAGCTGGTAAGGATAGAGTTTTGATTCAATTTAAAAGCGAATATTATGCACACCATATTTCACCGGTAAAGCTGCAGCAAAATTGGTGTGACGATAGAAAGCATCATCTGACGATGCGTTTAACCTGTACCTGTGTATATGTATCGGAGTTAGGTTTTTGGGGTTTATTTTTCTCTTTTTGTGTTGAATTCCAATGTTGAAGTGGGTGGATTGTTACCAATAGGGTGGTATTGTTTTCAAAAGCCATTTATTGTACGTGATTGGTTTGTGAAATCATAACGACCATTGATCTTTCAATAAAGATTAACGATTGTTATGTGAATGCTGCTTTGACGTACGTGTTCAAATGAACATATAGGTGGAAATTGCTTAGAAAAGAATTCTCTACCAATTAGTACTTTTGGTAATATTTTTTTCCCTCACATATGCGCAATTAATGTTTTTTTTTTTGCATCAATGAAAAATGATTGAGTGGCCCTTTGAATTAAATTAATTTGAATTTTATTTTCAGACTTATAAAACATTAGCAAAACTTGGAATATTTTACAAATATTTTTTACTTATTTTGTTATGGTGTAACTTATATTTTAATACCAAATACTTTGCAAAACATATCTCCACGCTCAGAAAAGACATATATGAAATTATTTTGAATAAACCTATCAACTAAAAATTATAATCACAAACTAATCCAGATTGTAATGTTTAAAAAATAGTGATCCCTTTAATCGATCAATTTAAACTGTTCAGCTCTCGCGAGTTCCGAGCTCCATCTAAATGTGCAACCAAC
This sequence comes from Anopheles parensis, assembly GCA_016254315.1. NCBI lineage: Eukaryota > Metazoa > Arthropoda > Insecta > Diptera > Culicidae > Anopheles > Anopheles parensis. The sequence continues at coordinate 145,081 of CM028124.1, forward strand.
CAAATGTAGCGTCGCGGTAAACTTTTCCCATATTTCTCACCATTACCCCGATTCGCGCTTAACATACCGCATCAGGCGAAAAGCATCCAAGGTAATCTGCTTAAATTAGTGTTGCCAAACTGGTTCCCCCTCCCTGTTTGCTGAATGAAAGCAGAGCCAAAAACAACCCAAAAAAAAGGAAAACTAACAGCAAGTCAATCTTTTCCCACTACACATTTCGGCTAGGTACCGAAACTGGAATCTATCCACCGATTGGAGTTGTAGTTTCATCAGCGCGAGCTCGTCGGCGAGAAGTTACAAAAACAGCCTGCCAGTTTTTGGGCCGGATTTGGAACGTCTGGCATTGGTTCCGCTCGAAGAAGTGCGCACAGCACACGATCTAATTACGGTGCCAAATTGAGTTTAAATCATTAATTTAATTCTCATAATTAAACGAAATTGACTTACCGTCAATGAGTCGGTACTGTGTTGGGTTCGAATCCGGTAAGGTTGGCGTTGAATCACCCCCTAGTGCAATCACAACCCGGTACGGATTTACCTGCTAGATGTTCCAAATTTTGCACATTCAAATATAGACACAAAAATGTCCCACGGTATGGCGGTGCAAAAGTAGTAGATGCAGCTGAGTTTAGCTTCCAGCGTAAGCAGTACTAACTGTAGGCAGCAGCTAGGGCGGAATCTCTTGGGGCTTCTCCAGTGGACGATCTGCACCCACATTCATGCCTTCCACCAGTTCCCGACCACTTGCTGGAACTACCACAGCCAGCACAATAGAAGCACATCCTTACCGAGCAGAAGTTGAAGTGGATAATTAACTTAAAAAGAACATTTATTTTCATCTTACCCATGGCTCGCCTCGTTTTCTTGAGGATGCTCAAGACTTGGCTGGAACTGGTGCATCGGATTGGTGTGTGCGTGGCTTCGTTTGCTCTGGTCCGCTGTAATCCTTGAGCTTCTTCGCATTTGCTTTCTCGCTCCTTGTGCACCGGAAAAACGTACGGCTGAGCTGGTGTGGCGAAAGAAACTTAACGGAAAAGGCGGACAAGATTAAAACGGTACCGGTTGGCAAGGAAGGACTTTGGAAGGAGTCTCCCTCACGCTAGATGCTGCCCGTGACTCGTCTGTGACCTTGCTCGTACCCCGACAGTCATTCTGCATCCTGCAAAAGTGTAGGAAATCTTAGCAAGAAAAAGCATAAAAATCAGTCCAGTACAGCCGTTGCCAATTCCGCAAACCGAGCTAAGGTGGGTGAGAGTAAAATTTAGTACAAGCAAAACAACACTTTATCTTTATTCTGAGCAAGAGACTAATGAAGCTCAAGTTGGCAATGGTTCCTTGGCTTTGCCCACGATTACAGCCTTTTGCTAGGAGGAAATGGGGAGACGACTACCCACCGTGCAATGGCGTGCCGGTATTGGTGAGAGAATGTTCTTCCTTTAACGGCTCTAGCACGCCATAACGCCTTTTGCCATAGGTCAAGGTTTTTGTGCATTGTTTTCTACGTGCAGTAACAATGGGCAACAATCGGCCTTTCATCGACACCACTTTCGGTGTGATAACGAGCAGGGTGAAAGCCTTATTCCTCTGCTTCCTCTGTTGCTCGTTGAGCCATGATTGTTTCATGATTACTGCTGCAGCAGAGCAATGCGACCACTGCGTCAGTAAGTGTGTGCCTGCTTTCATCCATTCTCCACAATATTCTTCTCATATTTTAAGAACGATATGCTACAACGTACAATGACGATAGAAAGAGGTTGTTCCTAGCAACACTTACATGTTTGGCGCAACTTCAACGTTGCTATTCAACGGGCAGGTGCTGCATGTACACCGTGCTGCCATACTGCCGGACGGACATTATTGTTGATAAGTGTTTGCAAGCTTCAGCTACCGATGATGTAAGCGATGAAGTTTTAATATAACAATGAGACACACTAAATCTGGCGAATGGATTTGTGCATGACGTTGGAGGAGTGGTGTCTACTGCTGTA
>CM028124.1:147442-168547 GCA_016254315.1 Anopheles parensis
ATCATTGCCAAGTCTATACCATGCAGGCATGTTTTTGTCCGGGGCATCTGTGCAGTTCCGGAAGGAACAATCCGGAAGGGCTAAGGCTCCAGTTGTTGCGGTTTGTTGGTTTCGGCAGAACGCCGATCCAGTGCAGTGAATGGTTGGTTCGTTGAAGTGGCCTACTGCTGGCCAGAGGTTTGATTGTAGCTGAAAGCACTCGGGGAAGAGTTATCTCCACTGCATCCGGCTGCGGGCTTCCTGCCCAGACCAGACCATTCCCGCACACTTTGGTTCTCCAAAGTTCTCCCCGGTTTAGACCACAAAAAGGCCTTGGCAATGAATAAATTAAACCAAGACTATGGCTATTTATCCATCTGCCCTAAGGACCCAAAAGATGGAGTAACAACTGAGCTGCAGATGAAACGGAGGGTGGAAAGTTAAATAGAAGATTGGGAAAAACGGTGCAGCATTTGATACAAATCAACTCATTGCAGTAAGTGATGATTGTGTGATGTTGAAATGACGTGATATCATCAGTCTGCTAATTGTAGTCTGTTTTAAAATACAATATTCCCAATCTTTCAAGTTGATCATTAAGTTACAATTCAGAGCTGTATTTATTAAAAGCTGTTAAACTAGAGCTGAGAGAAATAAATCGTTTATAGAACACAGGGCCGGCCCTGTGGTGTTTGTGATAAACGGCGCCGATTCTACAAAACAGGACGGGTATCAAATCCCTGACTGGAGAAGGCAAGGACTGATTCTGCTACGTTGTTGAATTAATTCAAGTAAGCCAGAAATAGTAGGCATGACTTTCGAGGTCGTTAATCCAAGGAGAGAATGAAATAGAGAGAGATAAAGAGAGAGAGAGAGAGAGAGAAAGGGAAGAGAGAGAGAAAGAGAGAAAGAGGAACCAGAAATACCCGGCATGATCTTAGAGGTCGTTAGGCCAAGAAGTTTGTTGTTTTAAAACTTAGTTTACTGCCAATAATTATCATTACTTGGTAAAGACATTGGTAAGTATCTAAAATCTAGCTAAGTCCAATGTTTTGATATGATTGTCAAATTTGGATGTGTATTGTCAAAAGATAAACTCGACATTATTGACCGTTCAAACGCTAATAATTTTAATAAATCGCAGAAATTGAATGTAATTATGTATCGCCTTATTATCGGTGAAATGTCATATTGATATTGATTGATGTTCATTCTAACTATTGTAAGCAGTAACGAGCAGTCGTTAGAACCTGGAGAGGGTAAATCTTTACCTATTCTTTAGTAATTGATCATTTCTGGAATCTTGTACTGACCAAAATGGTACATTTGAGTTATTCTACCAAAAAAATTATTAAATACTACTAAGATAGTGGATCCTGGCGTTGGAAAATTAAAATAAATATCTAATGTCGTTTATTTTTCATTAGTTTATACAAATTCAAGTAAATATGTTATTCCATAGTGTGTATGTTCCATGCTATAAGAATGATAAAATAATCGGATTAATCTAAAAAGAACCCGAATACTTTTTCCTTCGTTTGATTCAACATAAGAATACCCAAAAGTTTTAACGATATAGGATTAAAAAAAGTATTCTTTATGTTATTTGCATGTTAAAAATACATCTAAATATGTTTTACTTTATTATGTGTGAGAGCAACATAGAGAATTTATTGTTTTAGCGTAAGATTTAATACATGAAATAAAGATTTTTTTCTCGAATTGTGTTGCTGATTTTGAAACAATCCTTATTTGATTGTTCACCAGAAAACATGCTTTACATTCTACCCGAACACTTCTTTTGTTTGTTTATATTTTCCTTTCTATATCACACACAACCGCCGAAAGGGTTGTTTTTCCTCACTGCGTTGATTTCAATACTGAGTGAGTGGCTTCACGCGAAATCCCGTAGCTTTGATCATGATCCCACCACATGCAGTTGGGTCGTGATTGAAACCACTTGAAACGATGCATCTTGCGTGGTGGGAAGAAAAATAGCCTCCATCTTGGCAACGTACAATCATGGTGCCTTCCCACGTTGCGTGCCAAGTGCATCCACCAAAGCACTACAGGCAGGTAAAGTGTGCCACACGGCACAAAGGCTTGTGCCGATTGGTGTCATTTAGTGGAGCTTCCCTAGGGAACGAAGACCTCTTCAACCGGAAGGTGAGAATCTTCCTGCCCTGGTAGTGTACGGGTGAAAAGCGACACTAATCAGCAGCAGAGAACCATGCAACTCTCCTAACGCTCCTACCCACAAAACGGGATGTATGCCCATTGTGGAGCGAACAAGAGTGATCTTCAACGAGGTCAACAAGGTGCGGATTATCCCGACAATCGAGCAGCACCGGTGGTACACCGGTGTCAAGATTGTGCATCCTGATTGCAAGCTGTTTCCGAGCTGTTTTCTCCAAGCTTGAGGTACGGTGATTTGTCTTTTCCCGTTAACCGATGCCTTCGTTGGTGGTACAATCGTCCACAGGATCGTCCATTTTACGGTGTTTTCAATCCATCCTTATTGCTCGCCCGCACTCGCATCCTCCTGCTCGATCATTCCACCTGAGGACGATGTTTCGACAGGTGCCGAGAAGAACCACTTCCGGTGCTTAAAAATCTCATCCTCCTGCCCTCTAGTTCAACCCCGCAGAAGAGAAAACCCCAGAGATCACACGCTACCGTTACGGAGTGATTTATTCCGCTGGACCTTTTCGCTTCGGGTTCCAGCAAAACGGGGGTCTCCCCCCGGTTCGGGTTCGGGCGCGCTTGCACCGTTTTATTTATTCAACTGCTCTGCTCTTTTGTGTGCAATCGTTGTCACTGCAGTTGGAAATGGCTGTGTACGGGCGAGTAAGTATCGGGCGAAGAAAGGCGACGGCAGCGGTGTTTGGTAGCGTTTTTCATTAAAGGGTACATCTTGCTTCAACGATAAATATTCTCGCTTTGCTTGGGATTCAGGTCCGACGGGATTAATTGACGTTGTTTTACACGTTGGAATAGGGATTGATATATATTTTTTTGTCGCTGGTAATTGTGAACCGTTTGTGCTATGTTTGCTTCCAGTTGGGATGAAAACGAAATAATTTCCATTGATTAGGAGAACTATCTTCCGTGCCAGGTGCTATGGTTTGAAATCCGGGAATTCGAAATTTTAATGAAATACGATACAATGATTTTGTTGATAAAACACAATTAATGTTCACTATATTAATTTGCTTTTATTAACAGAGATTTAATTATTGACAGGGATTTCGAGATCAAGTTACTAATGAAACCGATTTCAGGAAGTTTTACTAGAATTTATTAATATACTTCCTCGATTTTTTGCCTTTTTTACATTTTCTGTTCATAACTTTTTAATTGATTGATCTATCCACTAATGCTATTAAGGGCATTGAAGTTTACATTTTGTTTATGTTCTCCTGAAAATTTGGTAATGTTTAAAGTACTTTAAATAAAAAAATATGTCATTCGAACAATCGACCAAAGGGTGGTCCTATTGATTTGTCGGGCACTGTAGAATGTGTATGTAAAAACTCAAAAACTGAGGTACAGAAATGGATTTGTAAATTTGTAATTTAGACAATGACAAAAGAATTTGAGGCACTTCAACCCTTAATGCTGTTCGTCAATGAAGGAAAAGTATTCATCTTTTGTGGCATTAAAACCGGAAGAGAAACCGGTCTGGCCATTGCAAATTTTCCTTGTCAATACCAGTACGCAGTTAGATCAGGATGGGATCAGAAACCCGATCCTGTAGTGTAATAACTGGCACTGTGGGCATCGTCACCTTTATACTGTCACATTAGACTGTCACATTGTTCCAAAAGAAAATTAATAAACTGGAATAAATATTGTATTCGATTAAAAAAGTAAGTTCAAATTAAAATACAATATAATATTTTGTGAACATTTCTGTCAGTTGAATGCGAAAATCGCATCACGCTTATGCTTATCAACAAAATTAACTGCGCTTATGCCTTTGTTTCATTTGGCATACCGCCATTTTTTTCACCGTTTTTTCTTCCACGAATTTCCTCAAAATGCCGCTCCAATACGACGCTCGTCACATTTCATACGATCCTACATCGCGTCGAAATGCGGTAAACGGTGTTCCATTCTCCGTTTTGTGTTGTTCTGCGATATACCCTGTTCCGTCTGGACCTCCTACCTTCAGTATGATGAAAATATCTAGAAGCAGCCAAAAGCTCTCCAGTTGTCTACGGCGGAAGCACAAAAACAGAGAAATCTGAAACGGACACAACGCCCGGTGGACGTGGGGGGAAAATTGTTACTCACCGATTTTCTTATGGCAGTGTCGTGGTACCGTTTGGAAATGGAAACCCGCTCAACAAGAAAGCCGTAGAATGTGGTAAACGCTCAGCAGAAAGACATAAGAAGACATTAACCTGGACAAGATAGATGGATGACTTCAGGGTAAATAATAGAGGGTAATTGAGGTGAAATGAAACCAACTCTTCGCAGAAACGTATGCTTGAGACGTGAATACCCCATCACAGCCAAGCCATACCAGGGTTCGGTATCGTTTGGCACTTTGGTGAGGTTGAGTTGCTGTGACTGTCTTTGTCGAACCAACCGCAACGTTTGCGAACAATTTTTGCTATTAGTCTTCAGGTAGTCTTTGTTTTTTCGAAACGATTTTTCTGTTCTCTTTTGCATTGGAAGATGTGATGGTTGGGTGCTTTTTTTCTTCTTTTGTTTGTCGATTGCTCGAGCAATTGTACGTTTTCGTCAGGTATGTGATGCTGATTTCGCCCCTTGTCTACTTTCATATTTTACTACATGGTTTATGTTCCGTTTTGCAAAAAAGGAGGAAAGGGAAAGCAAACGCGAGAAGACAGCTCTGCTCTTATACTTTCGCGACTGGCATACGTTGGTGCCGGGTCTACGTACAGCACATACTGCGAACATAAGTCATGCGTTAACAGTCAAATGTGTTACACGAATCTAGAAAGGAAAAAAAAGTACAAGTTTAAAATATTGCATATGAGACTGGGTGTAAAAATGCGATAAGAGATACAATGGTCGTGTGAAGAGCAAAATGGGAAACCATGTTTCGCCGTACCATCTGTACGGACAGATTGCTTCACTCGTGCTGCAATCGTTTTTGGAAGAAAGATCGTGTTGTAACACCATGCAATGCTGTAACGTTGCACGGTAGCAATAACATTGTGCACAAGCATTGCATTTTCCCATACACTGATTCCGAGGCAAACGACCGAATTATGTGCTGCATAACGACAATGGTCCCGGGATGGCATTAACGAGATTTTAAACTTCACATTTCCCTACCTCATTGTCTAGTGATACTTGCATGGATGCGAGTTGAAGTGTGTACTTTTAATGTAAAGTAAAAGTCTTTTTATACTTCACCACTTCGACAGCTTTGTTTTTCGGAAGCAAACGGTCACCGAGAACATGAAACGCTACACATTGATATAAAATTCATGCAGGTACGGCGTGCAGTACTAACAGTTAAATAGCCACTAAAAGTAGTTCTTTGCAACGTTGAAAATGAAAATGGACAGATTGCAGCGAAATGGGCTCGGTATTTAAATTTCTAACCATTTTGAGAATTCACTTTTTGATAAGATTTCGTTAATTCTATGTCTTTCTAGGATAATTTTGTTTTGTTTTTGCGAGTACATTACATTAGTGTTTATTATTAGTAGTACTAATGAATTCGTACTATTTTGATTTCAGTTGTTATTATCACTTAATTGCATAATTCTTTAATCAACACAACACTGTTACTGTTTAGTTTCATTTTATGTCGAAGTCTGTTTAGTTATTTTAATACGAAGCGAATGAACTTAAATATAGAAGAAATTAAATTGCTTTTCAAGACGAAAACGAAGTGTTAAGGTCAAAACGAAGCCAAAATATTGGGATCACATTTGACACCTTAGCTTAAAATCCTTCCATACTCATGGCCAAACGATTGTCCTGTGTATTTTGTGGGATCAGCAACGCGTGTTTTATTATGAGTTAATACAACCAAACAAAAAGTTCATCTGGAAGGTGTACAGTTCATAGGTTGATACGTTTGAACCCAGTATTGAGGGAAAATCAACCACACGAGATGAAACATGATAAAGTTATTCTCCATTATGATCGTACCGTAATGACAGTATCATCAAAAAGTAGGTAAAATTACTTAAAAATTACCAGAGAGATGAGAAAAAGCAGTGAATACCATTGAATATTAGATTGTTCCATGAATAAATATCAAATTGTTCACATTCTTTATGTGAAATGTGTCAACAACGTTCAAATTTAAAAAAAAATATTAAAAGGAACTCAATATAAATCCTTATTCTATTTTCATCACGAAAATGTTTCTATTGAAAATGTTATTCGCAATAAAAATAAAACATTTTTACGTTACACTCATTTTTAAACCATATCAATCAAACGATCTATCCTTCCAAACACAATAATGATATTAAAAATGACACGTTCAACACCTCGCACCACACAGGGCCAAGATTGATTTGGCAACGATGATAAAAGAAATGTTCAAATCTTTGCTTCAAACAGCTACAGACAGCATGTGAGAACAACTAAAGTAGAAACACTGTTTGATACTCACTGCGATTGAAGAAAAAAAAACAATCCTCCCTTCAAACCAGTATTGGTGCTCATCATTCATGGAAGCATGTGCCTTGTTGTAGAAGCACAAATAGGTATACATATTCCATCCAGCTTTAGCAAGCTCCATCCGACAGACAGGCAACCCAGTTAACACACACGTATACCCAGGGCTTCACATATGGTGCCGGCAAAAGCAACCACCCGAGCGCACTCTAATGTATCATATTTCGATCTAATCTGCATAAATCAATAATCCATATCTTCGATTCCAGCGGGCGGGTCGTGGTGGCTTTTCGTACCGAGTTTCCGCTCGCATCCGAATCCGTTTGGCAGGCGGGCAGCGCCTTTTCTCGATGGCTTTTTATTTGTTTATATATTTATGTGCATTCCGTCCGGCTGGCTCAGCTACGTGGCTGGCCCATTTCGCACGTACGGCCCGTGAAATATCGAACCTACGGTGCCGGGATGCAATACACATATATATATATATTGAAAATATTGATGTGAAATAATATCCTCACTCTGTGTGATCGTGGCTGACTGCCTTCAACTGTACCACTTTGTAAGGCCTCTCGGGGAAGAACCAGAACCAGTTCTACTCGTCCACACTTCCGTGTTTTCTCCCTCCTTCTCGCTCATGCTTTTAGTAACAGAAAAGCTTTCACTCTTGTTTATTTCGGAGCACACATTTATGGAAGTCACATTTTCCTGGCCAGCACCGACCACACTTGCATACCTCGCACCGGTTTGGCGCTGGCAGGCAGTCAAACGTATCAATCGCAATTCGCGCGTTCGTTTTCGATGGCAAGGTTATGAAAATCGGTGCATGGGGAAAGAGAAAAAAGCTTTTTCCATCCCGCAGGCAATCGAAAATTGTGAACGCTTGAAACATGGGAAAGATCGATGGACGATAACCAAAAAAAACAGGGCCCGAACAGGGAGGATTTATTTTGAGCAGTTCCTGAATTGGATACGGAAGGTTTCCGCATCAGCCATTTGTAGTGAACAAATTTGAAGTGATCGTTGCTGTATTTGGGTTATGAAATAGATGGTTTACAAATGAAATAAATTTTCCATAGTTAAAATGGATATAATTTCAGAATAAAGTATTGCTTTCAAGTGGAAAAAATTTATAATAAATTACACCCATACATTTAAACATTTGTTTGTTGCTAATTTCTTAAAACATGCACCGTACTTCACTCCACTTCCATGGATATATTGAGCTTATTAGCATTCACCATATATCATTGGAGGAAAAAATCACACATATTTCACCAGCTACCAGGCGTCTCCATTCCGTGCGGGAGGTATAAAGTTGTTAGCATTCGGCTGTCATTTTGTGGCGAAGGAATAGAAAGAAAAAACCCCATACACTTTTCAAGACGCGGTGGAAACATGAGAACATAATGTGGAATCGCCCGCCGAACAAGCCCGTCGTGAGCGAGATTATTGATGACGAGGTTATCACTCACGAGCAGCGCTTGTGCCAAATCTTTCTGAACGGATGGTGAATCTGTCACTCGGTTTGTGGAATGATGTGCTAGCGCCTAGTGACAGTAAGCTGAGAATAGCAGGTTGTAAAGTCGATTTAGAGGCGGGGAGGTGCAAAAAAACTCCGAACGCGGTTGGCAACCTGTTATAAGGGAAGATTTATTTCGACACGTACGCCGGTCGGCGATGGTTGGTTCTGAGCCACCGGAGCGATCTTTTAACTCTTTCCTACCATACCAATGTACGCAAATGAAGCGATGGTGCTCATTGCCTATAAATTGTTGGGGAGGTTTCGAAGAGATTTTTTCTCTTTTCGAATGTGGAATACGTTTTGTGGTACAATTTCGCGTACAACGACAGCACGAATTTGGCAGAATATTATCAATCATAGGTTGTGCAACGTGAGACCGTCAAATGTTGGAATGTGATCAAAGTTCTAGAGTGAAATTTTGCGATGGAAACCGAAGAATTTGCTTGAAAATGAATTACATGAATGTTATTGAGGAACACAAAAAAAAATCTTGTTGTCTTCCATATACTACATGTTTGTCGTCGATTCGGAGGACTAAAAATTGTCATTGGGCTGATTGAGTTCTCTTGTGTTTTCATGGATCAATGACATTATTTCTTTAGATTTACAAGCCTCAGTTAATGAAATAAAGAATGAAACATCTAGAACTCTAGTATTAAAAATATATGAATCAACCTTATTTTAGCAATCGAATGCTTGAGTGTAAAAAATATTTACTATTTATTTTTAAAATATTATTTCTAAGAAAAATTCATCGTCCCATTTAAATTACTGATTCTTCTTTCCGCACTCATTCTCGCTTTATTTATGCGTTGTTGGTGGAGTGGCAAACTCGAGAGAGAAAAGCGTGAAAAATGTTTTTTTCACACTGATATGTTTAATTGCNTTATTTCTAAGAAAAATTCATCGCCCCATTTAAATTACTGATTCTTCTTTCCGCACTCATTCTCGCTTTATTTATGCGTTGTTGGTGGAGTGGCAAACTCGAGAGAGAAAAGCGTGAAAAATGTTTTTTTCACACTGATATGTTTAATTGCCAATTATGTACTTCTCGTCGATCAGTGTGCACGGCAACATTTCCCTGCATATTGCATTAGCACCGATATGCTTTGCAGTTTTGTGTCCTTTCGAGGGTCACTCATAAACAATGCACTACGCGTTCGTGGTGCACAACTTTAACAACGTATGATAATAAAACGGACCAGCAAATGTACAGTGTTTTGTACTGTCCCTGTCATCGTATTTATCAACAGTGCCATTTCATCGATTGTAGTACACACAAAAGTTGCGACTGATCTGAAGAACAGTCGGTAACAGAACTCGAATACTCTGGGACATGCGATCGGTGGAATGTACCGAACGTAGCTTAGGAAATGACAAACACAGTACGTCAGTGGGAGTATGGGGCAAGAAATGTCCTCGCACATGTCGCGCACCGAGCTGCAAATTATTTGCATATATTCCATGCATTTATAATGCAAATTTGCCGTTATCATATTATTTGTACATATGTGCGGAGTGTTACTATCATTATTGCCCTACCCACGGTCAACTGGAGGGAAGGAATTTCCATAGAGGAGAAGAAAAATGAACACAAATACCTCTCGCATCTACTCACATACAGACACACATACAAACATACATACGTACTGCATCGAACAGCGTGGTACGATTTTCCCAATCACCGAGTTCACGGAAAAGCCGTGACCAGAGGAATGAATATGTGAGGTAAAATTTGTTGACTCTCTCACACATATGCTCCCTTTTACCTTTGCTCTACATCGCTTCATCTCTGTTTCCTCTTAGTTTTCGTCCTACCACCTGTGTGAGTCGACGCTACGATGCAAGCAATGAATTTTCCCAATTCACAACCAAAATGGTTGAGTCCTTTTACTAAGGGTTGAAAACGATGAAGTTGAAATGGATGACATTTAGTGCAATTGCTTCGAGGTCATTTAAGGGTGGTACACGGATGCAAACGTTCAAGACTTTTAATAAAATGAAATGTAAAATATCGTATGCCCAATAGTTGACGAAGGAGAGACATTTTCACATACCGTACATGTGAATTTTGATCGAATGTTTGTTTAATTTATAAAACTGCTTTATTGAACAAAACATTCGTGAGGGAAGACAAATTTAATCGAATCCATTTAATTTGAATCCATGAATATAATCCAGATTTAGTGTTTGTTGATATGCAAATAAAAAAGTTCTCAAAAGACACATACAAAAATTTTTATTTTATTTTTATTAATAGACATTTTAGTTTTATTTTCATTCAAAACGAGCTAGTCTTCAATTTTTTTATGTACGTTTTGCATTTATCGGTATCTACCTAGAATACAAAATGAATGACTAGAACTTGTTACTGCGTGAAGTTCAAACCGTATGCTAAATTTATAGAACTGAAACAGATGAGGTGTGATTATAATGTTTCACATTTTTTTTATCGAATGAAGCACCAAAAATTGCGAAAAAAAAGTTATTTTCAAAAGTTACAAATTTTAATCCAGTAGTACTACTGTACGAAGTAATTAATTTAAAAAAAATAGTAATAAAAATCTACAAATTATGGGTCTAAACAAAGAAAGCTATTTACCAAAGCAAAACCGTGTTTTCATTCAATTCGCAATTGCTTGCTTGCAAAACTGTTCTCCGAAAACTCCACACACTTCCTAACGTTTCATCGTTCACCGATGAAATGTGAGCACCTCACGTCAGGAAGCTAACCTGTCAAGCGAAACGTCCTGCCACTCGTCAACGGTAAATCCGCCGAAAACTGCTTTGACGGGCAGCTCGTGAAATCAGCCACGCTTTGATCGTGTTGCTTCTCCCTCGGTGATGCTAATTCCGATGCTAGTGAGGCTTCCTGCCACGGCTGCAGTGATGGTTTAGTGACGCAAAACATGACAATCGAAGGCTTTCACCGTAGACGGAAGCTAATCTCGAGGGATGGGATATCAGCGAGACACGCGATGCGTATCAGTAGTCGCACGGTACGCACAACGGTAAGCCGCATTTACTTTCTTCCGTCGTCGGCTTCTTTATTATCCAGATTTCCAGCAGATTTTCTCCCGTCGTGCGATGAACAATTCATGGAATGGTGCAGACGGAATGAAGAAAATTTCTCTTAGACATTCTGTTATGCACCAGCGCCATCCCGTATGAGTGATTCCCGTAGTCCTTTCGGCGAATCAACTTCAAGCCGANCGTCGGCTTCTTTATTATCCAGATTTCCAGCAGATTTTCTCCCGTCGTGCGATGAACAATTCATGGAATGGTGCAGACGGAATGAAGAAAATTTCTCTTAGACATTCTGTTATGCACCAGCGCCATCCCGTATGAGTGATTCCCGTAGTCCTTTCGGCGAATCAACTTCAAGCCGAGCAACTTGCTAGCGATGTGTGAAATTTGGTACAGGTTGTTGTTTTTTGTTGTTGCTATCCCTCCTCGACTTCATACATTTGCTGGAAGAAATTTAGCGAACAAACATCAAACGGAATGAATTATGTATTCTGCAGCACAAAAAGCAGCAAAAGCGCTGGGCTTTAAATGGCTACAGGGAAAACGAAATGTTGCGTTCACTGGTTCTCTATACTGGAAGAGGAAAAAAAAACTTTGCGTAAAGAAAAAATCACAACCATTTTTCAATAGAAAGGACACATTAAAGTAGACATTACTTTATGTGGAAAATTTTATTTTTCAAAACAAAACTTAACAAAAGCTTCAGCGCTGATTAACGTCGTCTAATTACTATGTAAACTTTTTCACTCTGTGTCATGAAACATATGTTCTACTTACAATTGTATAAATATGAAAAAAAAACGGTTTGAATAAAGGCTTTATTTCTTTTAATTGGACTTCACTATGGCCTGAACATCTTTGTAAATGATCTATTTATGATTTAATATTCTTTTGATAATTTCCTAATGTTCATTATATTCTGCGAACAATTTGTCATTAATTGCTGCTTAGTCGCGGTTATCTTCGAATAAAGATTATTGTTTTTGCGCTGTTGTTGCATACGTTACAAATTATGAAAAATCATAAAGGCCATAATTGCGCTAACGCATCGCAAGAAGTAAGAAATAATTACAATTAAACATGTTAAAATATCTAACCTTTTTAAAATTAACAGTAGCTCCGCAAAGAATAATATGCAGTGTTATTATAATCTTTTATAAGAACTGACACCATAACCAAAACTGAATCGATTGGCCGTATGTTTCATTTTCTGATCAAAATCCAAATCATACTTTTATTATATTTTCCTCGCTCAGAATCACCGGTACAGTTTTTATGACCGATCACAATATTGCTTTCTTAAATTGGTCATGACAAAATCGTTTCAAAGTTTTGGCAGGAATGATTGAATTTACAACTTCTACAAAAAAAACCACGCAATGGCAATGGTCGACGAAAGCGTATCCAAAGTCGACGTGGTACTGCAGTTGCATTGTGTCTCACTGCTTACCGACAACAAGCATCATACTGTACGTGATTTTTTTTATCCTTTCACTAAGAAACTTTCGCAAAACACAAGTCAATATTCCTTCGAGAGTATAACAGGCGGAAAACTATTTAAAGTTATGACAGGAGCAGATTTTGCAGATTTCAACTGCAGCAAAACGAAACCAGGGCTATGAAAAAAGGAAATGAAAGTAAACGAAAAACAATTGTTTCAATCATTCTGTGCCCGAGCTGGTTGATTCTGTAGCGGCCGAGAGGGGAGAAAATAATTCCATCCCATCGGAAAAGTGTTGGCTGTGTGACAAACACACACAAAAAGCAAAGACGATTGTCCTAAGGAAATCTACAAAACGCCAACGGGAAATGTCGAACGTGCCATTTTTGTAGACTTCATTTTTAATGAGAAACAAGTACCGTTTCGCGTCTGAGAGACACACTTCAAGCCGTACGCTAAGCCACCATAACGTTTGCACAAAGATCACGATGCCGCAAAATGACGCCAATATTATGATCTCTCTTACGACGCGCAGGAGGATACCGTATGCTTTGTTCGGTATGAGAAGAAAGCCCCGGTATGCCGAGAAGCCGGAGATGCATGGTTGGGGGTAAAATGCAGCAGACGTTGCCGATGGTGTTAGACCACCGACGGTCGTACCGTGGATGAAGTTCTCGATGGATGAAGTTATGCAATAATCGTTAGCGAAATCGGACGCACGGAGAGAAATAAAACTAACGCGCCACCGTCCGGACGGGTGGTTTGGGAAAAGTTCATCGTTGGAAAATTGTCTCCCGTCGTCTAGTGGGACGATGCCATCCAGCAAACGGGTGTCTCGGAAATCATAATCTCGAAAATTCATAAAGTTTTCATTTTAGATTTTCATTAATTTCCAATTTACAGTACCGTACCCCAAAAACCGTGTCCGGCCGACGCAGAAGCGTTACAAGATGCTAGACCAACGTTGTCAAGTGGATCGAGTTTACATTGCATTTAAAAGTGGACTCCTGGTGAGGCATAAGACATTCGGTGGGTGGCTCTGCTTTCTACAAGGAAATATTGTTAACGAGATGAATTTTCACTTCACTTTTTGACGAAATTTTTATTCGTGGGAGCGAGGCTGGCGTGTCCAGTTTGAAGTTCAGTTTACGACACAATAATCCAATTGGCTTTCCTTGTAAAAAAAATCATGTTCCGGAATTATCCAGGCTGAACGGTTATTTCAGTTATGTAACTANTGTCAAGTGGATCGAGTTTACATTGCATTTAAAAGTGGACTCCTGGTGAGGCATAAGACATTCGGTGGGTGGCTCTGCTTTCTACAAGGAAATATTGTTAACGAGATGAATTTTCACTTCAATTTTTGACGAAATTTTTATTCGTGGGAGCGAGGCTGGCGTGTCCAGTTTGAAGTTCAGTTTACGACACAATAATCCAATTGGCTTTCCTTGTAAAAAAAAATCATGTTCCGGAATTATCCAGTATGAACTTACGGTTATTTCAGTTATGTAACTAATTTAGATTAGTAAGTAGGAGGTTTTATGGTTAACACGAATGAAGTGTAACCTTTGTTTTGATTAATCAGATTAAACTTTTGATGTTGAATTTAGTGCTGGACATCTTTGGGGAACTGTTTTATGCTTGATTGTATTGTGACCAGAGGTAATTAAAACTGAATGCTGTGTTTATTTATTTACATTTATTTATTTATTTTTACACACATTCTTTCCTACATAAAAATGACTTAAGTTAACGTATCGAGGGTACACATCGAGGAGTTTGAGTTAGCCATCAAAACGTCTAGTGAAGATATGCGGACAACTCCATACAGTTTAAATAGATACTCTGCAGTCATGATCATAGGTTCTCTAAGCGTCAGATGATCACTAAAGTGTTGAAAAAAATGTGGCTCGCTTCAGAAGGATATTTACGAGGCATTGATCTTTAAGACAAGCATGCTTACATGAAGAGTTGTGCAAATTGAGTAAGAGTGAGATAGTGAGTTGAAACGTTGTGTTGAACGAGTTTCGTTCGCTCAGCACGAGGAGTTTTGGCGACTCTTTTTTCACTTACTCGTTAGCGTTTGATCCGAATGAATCTTTGCTCCGTTGATACGAATGCTGCTATGCTGTCTTGTTTGATCGGAGCTGACCACAATAAAAAAACGCCTTCACAAGTTGGAGCTTGAGTATCGCGTTTCTCAATTCAACAATTAATCAACAATACTTACTGCTGTTCGATAGTGCGATCCAGCTCTGAAATTTTAGACCTCTCTACTGTCCAAAACAGTTGTAGGATAAAAGTGAACATTTTCTACAGCGTTTTGATTAAAAGAAATGCCAAGAGTGCAGTAGGATAAAGCCAGACAAATTTCTGTGGCTAGTAACGTACTGAATGTACCTTCGTAATACGTATCGTATACTTCGTAATACGTTTGAAAAAAAATCTCTTAACCGCTTTGAATGATAAAAAAGTAATGTATAAGGATCTTAACGAGGAAGGAAATATTTGAATATACATAGATACATTCCTTACCAACAAAAAAAAACAAACTTTTTTTTTTTTTGCTCGGTTAGAACGGCCTGGCCGTATCAAGACTTATTTTACCACGTAGTAGGATAGTCAGTCCTTGCTACGGGGGGACGGTCCGGATGGGATTTGAATCCGGTCCGGCCGTGTGGACAGGCGCCGTTTTTCACATGCACCACCGGCCCGCCCCAAAAACAAACTTTTTGTTCTTTATGAATAAAAAAAAACTTTTTGTGTGACTTCCACAAGACTTTGTATAAAGTTTGTGTTGTTTTTCAAACAAACGTATAAAAATATCTAGATTCTTTGGTCTCTTTTTATTAATATATATTATATAGGTTATTTACTGGGTATTAAGTATTGAGTTAAACTCATTTCGCTAAGTAAAACATTTCATTTCATTTCCATTTAACATTAAAATATTAGCGTAAAATTTTTATTCTTACTAGATACGCTATCAAAACGAAATGTTTATTATAATCATGTGTACATAAATTTCTATACAAACTAAATTTTACACAAAAAAACAGTCTGCTATAATCCTCATCCCATGTTGGTCACATATCATCGAAAAACTTCACTTCCTTATGCTCTTCACGATCGTACCAACAAATCGCTCCATTTCGTAATTGGCCAAATGCGATAAACTGTTGGCAAAACAAAGAGTTACTTACCCGAGCCAATAAGGAAAGCGAAAGCGTATCCCATCGTTTTTCAGCTGCGCCCCGACCACGGTAAAGTTAAGGAAGCTAAAACATCAAAAGAAAGAAAAAGAGAACCCACTCACATCCGTTGCCCGGGCCAGGCCGGGAAGGGGAGCCGGAGAAAAAAAGTTACACTGAAACACAACGAAAACTTCTGTCAGCTTCCAGCTGGGTTTCTGGCCCGATGTCTTGAGCTGAAGCCGTTCGGGCCACTTTTGCTTCGTCAGTCGAACGAGACGAATTGGTTTGGAAACAAACAAAACTTGGGAGCTGAAGTAATAGCGGGAAATTGAACAAAACAAATTAAAAAAAAAATTGCAAGCAAACACGAGACAGTGCAAAAAAATAGAACAATAAAAATGAAACGAGCCCAACGGAAGTAGAAACAAAGACAACATCTAGGATATTCATAAGAAATGTGTAGAGCCCACGAATGAAGGAGAAGCACAAGCTCAGCAAGAGCGAGAAGAAAGGAACACTAAGAAGTCCACACCGAGAGGGCACCAGTGTGCGATGGAATCGAAAAACTTTCCAACTCGCCCGGTGGTGAACATATCCTCTGACCTCCGTGCCGAAAATCAAGCCCTGTAACAGGCTGTTGGAGAAGGTGCGAAGGTTGGTGGAAAACCGCCAATGAAGAACTTCCCGGATTGTTGTAAAAAGTACACATCCGAAAGGAAAACACTTCCTCCTTGGGTTTGGGAATTTTCAACACCATGCCACCATTGGGCTTCGATTCCAATCTAGGAAGCACCCTAGAAGGAGATCAATGGCACAACGATAATGGTTGTGTATTGGTGGACACCTCCCGTTCATCGTTTGCCGTACCGTCGAGTGAGATTAAAGAATCGAACAAACGGCAAGCGAGCGGGAGGAATGCGCTCAACCCGGCGAAGATTTATGGGAACTCACTAGAGTCGATCTATCTTTTTTTTTTGTTGCGTTTGTGTGTTCTCGTTCCCGGTGCTCGTAGGATGGAAATCCGGTGGGAGATTTACTTTTTACTTGGTGCCTTTCCACACCTCTGGTACCGTTGAACGCTGCACGGGGAAAGATTTTGCTCAATTGACAGAACGGTGGAAAATTTATTGGGACTTTCGATTTGATTTTCGAAATCGTCGTGTGATTTCTTTAACTTTGGTTTCTTTCCTCTTTTTTCCGGGGATACATTTAGAAACGATCCATTCCGTTTGCTTGCTAGCAATTCTCTTTAATACCTTTCGTGCTGAGTTGCTGTGGTAATCCCAAAACTCAGCGCAAAAAGCATTCAGCAAGAAGTTTTGCCGGGTGTGATCAAGCATAAAGAAACAGAACCAAACAAAAAACAATCTCTACACACCGAAATCGACGAAGAGACACTTTTGGTGGCCAGCAGTGTAACGTCACAGCGGATGTTAGAAATTCAGCTGCTACAGTGTACAGGAGGAGTTGATCAAAGTTATTGCCATAAACCTCCTTTGTGCTCTTTCCATTAGTTCCAAAAGTGCAAAGAAAAGCATTTAAAAAAGAAAGATGAAGTAAAAACAGAACATCATGTGCCAAATTGATATTGTGGCGTAAGGGCGCATTTTTTTATTGCAGATATTTTAACAAGGGACTCTGTTTTAGTTTTTTTAAGACCTGCAGGACAAGTGTGCGTGTAACTTTATGATGAGCCGTAAAATTAATCTACTTTCGAATGCTTATCGGCTAGTGGTGCAAAACAGCATAAAAAAATGAAGTTTTATTAGCATAAGAACAGGAGGAGAAGAAAGTGAAAAAAAACTGTTGCCGTTACTGAGTGTGTATTAAACAAAAGTTGAGTTTTGTAGTTGGAGTTTTGTAAAACATATTTTACTGTCGGAATGTTGGTAGAATGGTTAGTAATTAATTGGATCGATCGATTAATTTTAATATGTTTTTCTATTGACGCTAGAACGTTGGATGTCTAATTTGGAATTTAAGGAACCTAACTTGTAGGATGATTATTTGTATGTTTCAAATTTTGTTTTGTTTTTGCTGTGTAGTTTTATTATTTTTTAATTATTATCAATTATTACATTGCTGATTAATTTTATACATAATTATTATAGTATTTTCTTACGTTTTTAACAATCTATTCCTTCTTTTTTGTGAAACTAACTCCTTAATACATCTTATTATTTTAAAGCTTCGTTTTTGCTTGCCTTTATTCACGCCATCTGTAGGATAACAAGTCCTGTGTACGATTCGGATGAGATTTGGTACTTTCTCCTGTCGTGTAAGTCCGGCAGTACTACGAAATAAACCACCGGGTCATTAGTGTTTAATACAATGCAATATCTCACAGATAATTTACAAAGTTTCAACGAGTTATAAAATCAATTTTTCCTGTAGGTCTCATCTGCTTAGGATCAAAGGGTTTTGTGAAAAGCTATGAAAATTAAGGAACGATTAAGATTACGATAACGCCCTTTCTTCTATCATTGAACTGTCATATAAATTGTAGTGAGGAACGCGCAATTAGTATCTGGCAATGCATTTGACAACTTCCTCGCTTTCGTTCAAAGTTTTTGACAAGGTTTACAGTACCTTGTGTCAGATGACGGTAATGAGCCAGTGCTTGCCAACCAAAAACGTAGAACAATAAATTTAATTGTTTTATATTTAATTTAATTGTTCTATTTAATAATATATCATGCTTCTATCGTGCTTTAAATCATTGTTGTACAGCTAAACTTTCAAAACTTTGAACAATTTCAAAGAGCTGGATTATATTTGATTATTTTATTAAGTTCCAGAGAACAGACATGCAAAACTCATACATCAATTAAATTAAAATAGTTAGCCAAAAAATTGATATCGTAAAAATAAAGCGATAAAGTCCACGGTACTTGCTCATGTTCATACACCATGTATTTAATTAAATTTGATGAACTTACTAGTCATTTTTTGTTGAAATAAAGATGCTGCTACTTCCTTAACGATGGATAACGACTTAGTAAAATTTCTTTACATTTTCATATTTACAAATTTAGATCTATTCGCCATTTTGCTGACAGTCGCATTACACGTAATCACAATTGAATTATTGCATTTACATTTATCTCATTGCTGCAAGAAGCCGTTTATTAGCCTACCATTCTCGTTTCTAAGTTATGTTTTCATGCTACTACTCCTATTATTAACTTTTCCTGCATTTCTGTTTACTTTGGTAAGCGTACTTTTTTGTCATGCCACAAATCCCACACACACACACACACACAATCCATACTTTATGGACAAAGTTCTTTTCATTTTGATTAATAAAAAACCGTACACCATCCGCTGGTGGTTTGGCTTTTTGATATAAAATTCTCATTAACTTTCGTCCAGACAGTTTCAAACCGCCAAAACGATTACGCAAAATCTGCTGGCACTCCAAATGGTCTCTTAAATTTCCCACCAAAACACCATCCGCTAAGCAGCTTAAGCTGCTCTGAAATACGGTAACAGATACAGCAGCAAAAAAAAAAAACATCCTCACCTACCTGGGTGGAATTTATCTCTCAGCAAGGTGTCCCCCAGGACCAGACCACCCCAAAGCGTGGGAGGATTAACTGCGATCCAATCGATCAAGGATCCCGTACACTGGGCCAGCACGCAGTACGATGGAAGGCACATAAAATTTACTATCATGCTTTCCCGATCGCCACAAAAATGGTTTAGCTGTCGCAGCATAAAAAAACAGACACACTGGCTAGGAAAATAGGAAAAGTGGAAAAGGAAACGGCTGCTCATCGTATAATGGGCAGGCGGTCGAATTTGAACGGTCAGTTTGGTAATTTCTGTCTGCCGGTAAGTGGCGGGAAATGAAAATTCCCTTATCCTACGGACCCGTACAATATGAGGCATGATAGCTTCCGTTCGAGAAAACCAGGACACTCGTTTGATGGTGTATCGTTTCCGCTCTTTGGTGTCGATTCGTTTCTATCGTGCTCCGAGTTGTGGCCGTATGTGTGGGCAAAACGATTAAGCTGACCACCGCGTGCCAACTTCATCACGTTTTCCGTTCCCAGGCGCGGAGGGCTGCTATGCGATGCGATAGAATTTTATGTGTTTGCACTCACGCTTGGTCGTTGACCAATCCATTCTCGGTATCCATTTCCGCTTTTCCATCCAATAATGTTGCCCCAGTGAGGGAGGCCTTGTTCTCGCTTGTTAAAAACCCATCTGAGACAATATAAGCAAAAAAAAAATATATAAAAGTGGAACGGTAATTTTAACGATAAGAGGCGATACTTTCATTAATACTGAAACGATTCACACAAAGACGTACCTCGCTTTGTTGCCAGCAGTCTGCTCCAGTTAGTTCTCTTGCTGCTCTCATCTTCTGGTAAAAAAAAGACAAGGAGAAAAAAAAATGGGAAAACGAGTGGATTTGTTTAACATCCTTTCTCGCACGGCGACAATCACCATTCACCGATCGATCGGAAAGGAATCCTTTTCTAACGAATGAAATGGCTTCAATTTTTCCTGAGTAAAACCGTCGGGTATTCTTTCTTGCTGACCATTTTAGTGGCGACGATCATCCAGGAAGTACGAGGTTTTGGGACGCAAACCGCGATACAGGAAGTAGACGCAGATCGGAAAGGGAAGAGTCATACGTTTTATCTTAACATTTATCCTCAAGCCAGAGAACGACGAAAACGACGACGACGACGACGACGACGACGGCAGTACCATCACAGCACGCACGACTATGGCTGCGGTCCGTTCTTTGTCATTTTTGTGGCCAAAAGCGATAAAGATGAAGCGACACGCTGGTGCTGCAGACACTTGGTTCGGGGTTCGTGATCTTTCCTTCACTAATCCTTCCAGCACACTTTCCTTACCATTACGCCTGCATTACTATCAGAAAGTGCTTCATTTTCTTTACCCGGCTTTGCCAGCTTCTTTGTTTGTGATTGCTTTGCCAGCGTAATCGTTTGTTAGGGGGGCAGCCCAGCCTAGCAAGTGTGCTAGTGTGCGATTACCTATGACACCGATCCTGTGTACGTGCCGGATAAGCTAACAGGGGATTAGGGGCATTAAAATGGGGTAGAAAAGCAGCCGTTTGTGAGTTACAACCAATGTCCTATTACCGAGCGACACTTACTCCTGTCAGATGAAGAAAAAAGACAGTGCTTCCAGTGGTTTTTGTAAGGTACGGTGTTACTATTATTTCATTCATGTTTTTTTTTGTGTCCGTGGTTTGTATCATTGCTGTCATTTCCTTGTCCTTTTAGGACATTCTTTTCAGGAGTGTGTGTGTGTGTGTGTGTTTACGAATTTGCTTCTTCGTGTACTCG
>CM028124.1:169619-183351 GCA_016254315.1 Anopheles parensis
GCAGAAGCGTTACAAGATGCTAGACCAACGTTGTCAAGTGGATCGAGTTTACATTGCATTTAAAAGTGGACTCCTGGTGAGGCATAAGACATTCGGTGGGTGGCTCTGCTTTCTACAAGGAAATATTGTTAACGAGATGAATTTTCACTTCAATTTTTGACGAAATTTTTATTCGTGGGAGCGAGGCTGGCGTGTCCAGTTTGAAGTTCAGTTTACGACACAATAATCCAATTGGCTTTCCTTGTAAAAAAAAATCATGTTCCGGAATTATCCAGTATGAACTTACGGTTATTTCAGTTATGTAACTAATTTAGATTAGTAAGTAGGAGGTTTTATGGTTAACACGAATGAAGTGTAACCTTTGTTTTGATTAATCAGATTAAACTTTTGATGTTGAATTTAGTGCTGGACATCTTTGGGGAACTGTTTTATGCTTGATTGTATTGTGACCAGAGGTAATTAAAACTGAATGCTGTGTTTATTTATTTACATTTATTTATTTATTTTTACACACATTCTTTCCTACATAAAAATGACTTAAGTTAACGTATCGAGGGTACACATCGAGGAGTTTGAGTTAGCCATCAAAACGTCTAGTGAAGATATGCGGACAACTCCATACAGTTTAAATAGATACTCTGCAGTCATGATCATAGGTTCTCTAAGCGTCAGATGATCACTAAAGTGTTGAAAAAAATGTGGCTCGCTTCAGAAGGATATTTACGAGGCATTGATCTTTAAGACAAGCATGCTTACATGAAGAGTTGTGCAAATTGAGTAAGAGTGAGATAGTGAGTTGAAACGTTGTGTTGAACGAGTTTCGTTCGCTCAGCACGAGGAGTTTTGGCGACTCTTTTTTCACTTACTCGTTAGCGTTTGATCCGAATGAATCTTTGCTCCGTTGATACGAATGCTGCTATGCTGTCTTGTTTGATCGGAGCTGACCACAATAAAAAAACGCCTTCACAAGTTGGAGCTTGAGTATCGCGTTTCTCAATTCAACAATTAATCAACAATACTTACTGCTGTTCGATAGTGCGATCCAGCTCTGAAATTTTAGACCTCTCTACTGTCCAAAACAGTTGTAGGATAAAAGTGAACATTTTCTACAGCGTTTTGATTAAAAGAAATGCCAAGAGTGCAGTAGGATAAAGCCAGACAAATTTCTGTGGCTAGTAACGTACTGAATGTACCTTCGTAATACGTATCGTATACTTCGTAATACGTTTGAAAAAAAATCTCTTAACCGCTTTGAATGATAAAAAAGTAATGTATAAGGATCTTAACGAGGAAGGAAATATTTGAATATACATAGATACATTCCTTACCAACAAAAAAAAACAAACTTTTTTTTTTTTTGCTCGGTTAGAACGGCCTGGCCGTATCAAGACTTATTTTACCACGTAGTAGGATAGTCAGTCCTTGCTACGGGGGGACGGTCCGGATGGGATTTGAATCCGGTCCGGCCGTGTGGACAGGCGCCGTTTTTCACATGCACCACCGGCCCGCCCCAAAAACAAACTTTTTGTTCTTTATGAATAAAAAAAAACTTTTTGTGTGACTTCCACAAGACTTTGTATAAAGTTTGTGTTGTTTTTCAAACAAACGTATAAAAATATCTAGATTCTTTGGTCTCTTTTTATTAATATATATTATATAGGTTATTTACTGGGTATTAAGTATTGAGTTAAACTCATTTCGCTAAGTAAAACATTTCATTTCATTTCCATTTAACATTAAAATATTAGCGTAAAATTTTTATTCTTACTAGATACGCTATCAAAACGAAATGTTTATTATAATCATGTGTACATAAATTTCTATACAAACTAAATTTTACACAAAAAAACAGTCTGCTATAATCCTCATCCCATGTTGGTCACATATCATCGAAAAACTTCACTTCCTTATGCTCTTCACGATCGTACCAACAAATCGCTCCATTTCGTAATTGGCCAAATGCGATAAACTGTTGGCAAAACAAAGAGTTACTTACCCGAGCCAATAAGGAAAGCGAAAGCGTATCCCATCGTTTTTCAGCTGCGCCCCGACCACGGTAAAGTTAAGGAAGCTAAAACATCAAAAGAAAGAAAAAGAGAACCCACTCACATCCGTTGCCCGGGCCAGGCCGGGAAGGGGAGCCGGAGAAAAAAAGTTACACTGAAACACAACGAAAACTTCTGTCAGCTTCCAGCTGGGTTTCTGGCCCGATGTCTTGAGCTGAAGCCGTTCGGGCCACTTTTGCTTCGTCAGTCGAACGAGACGAATTGGTTTGGAAACAAACAAAACTTGGGAGCTGAAGTAATAGCGGGAAATTGAACAAAACAAATTAAAAAAAAAATTGCAAGCAAACACGAGACAGTGCAAAAAAATAGAACAATAAAAATGAAACGAGCCCAACGGAAGTAGAAACAAAGACAACATCTAGGATATTCATAAGAAATGTGTAGAGCCCACGAATGAAGGAGAAGCACAAGCTCAGCAAGAGCGAGAAGAAAGGAACACTAAGAAGTCCACACCGAGAGGGCACCAGTGTGCGATGGAATCGAAAAACTTTCCAACTCGCCCGGTGGTGAACATATCCTCTGACCTCCGTGCCGAAAATCAAGCCCTGTAACAGGCTGTTGGAGAAGGTGCGAAGGTTGGTGGAAAACCGCCAATGAAGAACTTCCCGGATTGTTGTAAAAAGTACACATCCGAAAGGAAAACACTTCCTCCTTGGGTTTGGGAATTTTCAACACCATGCCACCATTGGGCTTCGATTCCAATCTAGGAAGCACCCTAGAAGGAGATCAATGGCACAACGATAATGGTTGTGTATTGGTGGACACCTCCCGTTCATCGTTTGCCGTACCGTCGAGTGAGATTAAAGAATCGAACAAACGGCAAGCGAGCGGGAGGAATGCGCTCAACCCGGCGAAGATTTATGGGAACTCACTAGAGTCGATCTATCTTTTTTTTTTGTTGCGTTTGTGTGTTCTCGTTCCCGGTGCTCGTAGGATGGAAATCCGGTGGGAGATTTACTTTTTACTTGGTGCCTTTCCACACCTCTGGTACCGTTGAACGCTGCACGGGGAAAGATTTTGCTCAATTGACAGAACGGTGGAAAATTTATTGGGACTTTCGATTTGATTTTCGAAATCGTCGTGTGATTTCTTTAACTTTGGTTTCTTTCCTCTTTTTTCCGGGGATACATTTAGAAACGATCCATTCCGTTTGCTTGCTAGCAATTCTCTTTAATACCTTTCGTGCTGAGTTGCTGTGGTAATCCCAAAACTCAGCGCAAAAAGCATTCAGCAAGAAGTTTTGCCGGGTGTGATCAAGCATAAAGAAACAGAACCAAACAAAAAACAATCTCTACACACCGAAATCGACGAAGAGACACTTTTGGTGGCCAGCAGTGTAACGTCACAGCGGATGTTAGAAATTCAGCTGCTACAGTGTACAGGAGGAGTTGATCAAAGTTATTGCCATAAACCTCCTTTGTGCTCTTTCCATTAGTTCCAAAAGTGCAAAGAAAAGCATTTAAAAAAGAAAGATGAAGTAAAAACAGAACATCATGTGCCAAATTGATATTGTGGCGTAAGGGCGCATTTTTTTATTGCAGATATTTTAACAAGGGACTCTGTTTTAGTTTTTTTAAGACCTGCAGGACAAGTGTGCGTGTAACTTTATGATGAGCCGTAAAATTAATCTACTTTCGAATGCTTATCGGCTAGTGGTGCAAAACAGCATAAAAAAATGAAGTTTTATTAGCATAAGAACAGGAGGAGAAGAAAGTGAAAAAAAACTGTTGCCGTTACTGAGTGTGTATTAAACAAAAGTTGAGTTTTGTAGTTGGAGTTTTGTAAAACATATTTTACTGTCGGAATGTTGGTAGAATGGTTAGTAATTAATTGGATCGATCGATTAATTTTAATATGTTTTTCTATTGACGCTAGAACGTTGGATGTCTAATTTGGAATTTAAGGAACCTAACTTGTAGGATGATTATTTGTATGTTTCAAATTTTGTTTTGTTTTTGCTGTGTAGTTTTATTATTTTTTAATTATTATCAATTATTACATTGCTGATTAATTTTATACATAATTATTATAGTATTTTCTTACGTTTTTAACAATCTATTCCTTCTTTTTTGTGAAACTAACTCCTTAATACATCTTATTATTTTAAAGCTTCGTTTTTGCTTGCCTTTATTCACGCCATCTGTAGGATAACAAGTCCTGTGTACGATTCGGATGAGATTTGGTACTTTCTCCTGTCGTGTAAGTCCGGCAGTACTACGAAATAAACCACCGGGTCATTAGTGTTTAATACAATGCAATATCTCACAGATAATTTACAAAGTTTCAACGAGTTATAAAATCAATTTTTCCTGTAGGTCTCATCTGCTTAGGATCAAAGGGTTTTGTGAAAAGCTATGAAAATTAAGGAACGATTAAGATTACGATAACGCCCTTTCTTCTATCATTGAACTGTCATATAAATTGTAGTGAGGAACGCGCAATTAGTATCTGGCAATGCATTTGACAACTTCCTCGCTTTCGTTCAAAGTTTTTGACAAGGTTTACAGTACCTTGTGTCAGATGACGGTAATGAGCCAGTGCTTGCCAACCAAAAACGTAGAACAATAAATTTAATTGTTTTATATTTAATTTAATTGTTCTATTTAATAATATATCATGCTTCTATCGTGCTTTAAATCATTGTTGTACAGCTAAACTTTCAAAACTTTGAACAATTTCAAAGAGCTGGATTATATTTGATTATTTTATTAAGTTCCAGAGAACAGACATGCAAAACTCATACATCAATTAAATTAAAATAGTTAGCCAAAAAATTGATATCGTAAAAATAAAGCGATAAAGTCCACGGTACTTGCTCATGTTCATACACCATGTATTTAATTAAATTTGATGAACTTACTAGTCATTTTTTGTTGAAATAAAGATGCTGCTACTTCCTTAACGATGGATAACGACTTAGTAAAATTTCTTTACATTTTCATATTTACAAATTTAGATCTATTCGCCATTTTGCTGACAGTCGCATTACACGTAATCACAATTGAATTATTGCATTTACATTTATCTCATTGCTGCAAGAAGCCGTTTATTAGCCTACCATTCTCGTTTCTAAGTTATGTTTTCATGCTACTACTCCTATTATTAACTTTTCCTGCATTTCTGTTTACTTTGGTAAGCGTACTTTTTTGTCATGCCACAAATCCCACACACACACACACACACAATCCATACTTTATGGACAAAGTTCTTTTCATTTTGATTAATAAAAAACCGTACACCATCCGCTGGTGGTTTGGCTTTTTGATATAAAATTCTCATTAACTTTCGTCCAGACAGTTTCAAACCGCCAAAACGATTACGCAAAATCTGCTGGCACTCCAAATGGTCTCTTAAATTTCCCACCAAAACACCATCCGCTAAGCAGCTTAAGCTGCTCTGAAATACGGTAACAGATACAGCAGCAAAAAAAAAAAACATCCTCACCTACCTGGGTGGAATTTATCTCTCAGCAAGGTGTCCCCCAGGACCAGACCACCCCAAAGCGTGGGAGGATTAACTGCGATCCAATCGATCAAGGATCCCGTACACTGGGCCAGCACGCAGTACGATGGAAGGCACATAAAATTTACTATCATGCTTTCCCGATCGCCACAAAAATGGTTTAGCTGTCGCAGCATAAAAAAACAGACACACTGGCTAGGAAAATAGGAAAAGTGGAAAAGGAAACGGCTGCTCATCGTATAATGGGCAGGCGGTCGAATTTGAACGGTCAGTTTGGTAATTTCTGTCTGCCGGTAAGTGGCGGGAAATGAAAATTCCCTTATCCTACGGACCCGTACAATATGAGGCATGATAGCTTCCGTTCGAGAAAACCAGGACACTCGTTTGATGGTGTATCGTTTCCGCTCTTTGGTGTCGATTCGTTTCTATCGTGCTCCGAGTTGTGGCCGTATGTGTGGGCAAAACGATTAAGCTGACCACCGCGTGCCAACTTCATCACGTTTTCCGTTCCCAGGCGCGGAGGGCTGCTATGCGATGCGATAGAATTTTATGTGTTTGCACTCACGCTTGGTCGTTGACCAATCCATTCTCGGTATCCATTTCCGCTTTTCCATCCAATAATGTTGCCCCAGTGAGGGAGGCCTTGTTCTCGCTTGTTAAAAACCCATCTGAGACAATATAAGCAAAAAAAAAATATATAAAAGTGGAACGGTAATTTTAACGATAAGAGGCGATACTTTCATTAATACTGAAACGATTCACACAAAGACGTACCTCGCTTTGTTGCCAGCAGTCTGCTCCAGTTAGTTCTCTTGCTGCTCTCATCTTCTGGTAAAAAAAAGACAAGGAGAAAAAAAAATGGGAAAACGAGTGGATTTGTTTAACATCCTTTCTCGCACGGCGACAATCACCATTCACCGATCGATCGGAAAGGAATCCTTTTCTAACGAATGAAATGGCTTCAATTTTTCCTGAGTAAAACCGTCGGGTATTCTTTCTTGCTGACCATTTTAGTGGCGACGATCATCCAGGAAGTACGAGGTTTTGGGACGCAAACCGCGATACAGGAAGTAGACGCAGATCGGAAAGGGAAGAGTCATACGTTTTATCTTAACATTTATCCTCAAGCCAGAGAACGACGAAAACGACGACGACGACGACGACGACGACGGCAGTACCATCACAGCACGCACGACTATGGCTGCGGTCCGTTCTTTGTCATTTTTGTGGCCAAAAGCGATAAAGATGAAGCGACACGCTGGTGCTGCAGACACTTGGTTCGGGGTTCGTGATCTTTCCTTCACTAATCCTTCCAGCACACTTTCCTTACCATTACGCCTGCATTACTATCAGAAAGTGCTTCATTTTCTTTACCCGGCTTTGCCAGCTTCTTTGTTTGTGATTGCTTTGCCAGCGTAATCGTTTGTTAGGGGGGCAGCCCAGCCTAGCAAGTGTGCTAGTGTGCGATTACCTATGACACCGATCCTGTGTACGTGCCGGATAAGCTAACAGGGGATTAGGGGCATTAAAATGGGGTAGAAAAGCAGCCGTTTGTGAGTTACAACCAATGTCCTATTACCGAGCGACACTTACTCCTGTCAGATGAAGAAAAAAGACAGTGCTTCCAGTGGTTTTTGTAAGGTACGGTGTTACTATTATTTCATTCATGTTTTTTTTTGTGTCCGTGGTTTGTATCATTGCTGTCATTTCCTTGTCCTTTTAGGACATTCTTTTCAGGAGTGTGTGTGTGTGTGTGTGTTTACGAATTTGCTTCTTCGTGTACTCGNAGCCTAGCAAGTGTGCTAGTGTGCGATTACCTATGACACCGATCCTGTGTACGTGCCGGATAAGCTAACAGGGGATTAGGGGCATTAAAATGGGGTAGAAAAGCAGCCGTTTGTGAGTTACAACCAATGTCCTATTACCGAGCGACACTTACTCCTGTCAGATGAAGAAAAAAGACAGTGCTTCCAGTGGTTTTTGTAAGGTACGGTGTTACTATTATTTCATTCATGTTTTTTTTTTGTGTCCGTGGTTTGTATCATTGCTGTCATTTCCTTGTCCTTTTAGGACATTCTTTTCAGGAGTGTGTGTGTGTGTGTGTGTTTACGAATTTGCTTCTTCGTGTACTCGGTTCGGTTTCTTTCCCTTTCGAGCAACGACAGCTACACTCTGCCATATCCCCGGCAGCATTTTATCCGTACCGGACAAAAGGCACGCAGAAGGTAACGACATTATTACACTCATTGCTTTGTTCACTGCTTGCTTCCAGTTTCGCGGTCACTGTATGCTGCAGCCCGATCGAGTTCTAGTGCGCGTGTGTTTGCCTGCACCAGACAAAGCTCGTCGGACACTTGGCTTCCTTTTTTGCGGGCAAAAAGTGAACTGCATGAGTGTGTAATTAGTATGATGAACTAACGCTGTACATTTCCACGTCCACGGCAAAGTATCGTATGAGCGCTGCTGCATCCTCTTGCAGCGAACGTGTCGGGAAATATTTATTCTCGAGCTACTAATTCGTGGTAACATCGTAATTGGTCGTGGCAGATAGTGGACGTGGGGTTGGATTTATTTACACTGTTACCAGCTGATGTTCATTATCGTAGTGATGAAACATAATTCCATTTTCGTGTTGGTTTTTTTTTTCATTTCCTTTGATGGATTTTCTTTTTCTAGAGCTGACAGATCCGGAATGTGGCAATCTTGAATAGTTTACATGATCAGAAAAGCTATTTTATCCGGATGTAGCATACGAGAACCGAATGCAAGTGTGCGTAGTTTGCAGAAATTAATTAGTGGCTGTTTCTGCAGTTTTTTTTAAATTATCTTAATAGTTATAAATAGTAATTTAGAGATGATTACAGGAAGTACGAACTGTTAAAAAATACGATCAAAATCAAGGCAAACAACACTAAACAATGTCTTATTGCATTCGTTCGTAAATAAGTATTTGTTTTATAAAATAACGATTTAATGAAATTATGATTCATTTCTTAAGCAGTTCGAGCCTCTGTGCGCTATTCATTTGTTAAATTTTATTAAAATAAATTCTTTTTCTAAGGCGATCTAGTGGTGAAGGCGATTCTTACGCAAAAGAACCGAATTTTAAATCCCACTCGAAACGTACCCCTTTCTGGATCTCTCACTAGGGGTAAATAAAGTTAATCAAAACCAGAAATAATAGGCCAAGACTTCTTGCGATTGTAAATTCGTTAACTGAAGAGAGTTCTGACTGGTCTTGGGAGAGTAGTGCCATAAAAAATGTATTTTTGAAAGATTGCATCAGTCCATTTTTGATTTAAAATAGAATAGGTAGAGCTTACCGTGTTTATAACACAAAACATAGGAAATAAGATAAAATTTTCTAATACTTCTTTTCCTTTTGCGGCACTTCAACCTCAAGAAGTCTTGGCCTTTCATTACTGAATCTCTTTGACTTTATTTACCCTTAGCAGGATAGTTTGTCCTGCGTACGTAGGTACGTTTCACACCCAAAATACGTTATGGACAAGGTGCGCAGATGATGCTGATATAACTGTCATTTTGAAACGAAATTGCCAAGGAATTCGATGTACGCTGAAGTTCGAGATACGCGGATTCGAGATACGCGGACAAGGTGCTGCTATTTTTATTTTCGCACCGTTTTTCTTTGCTTTCGTTTTTTATTTTGCATTAAAAAGTTGAGAAATAGATAATCGTAATTAACATTGAAAGAATTACAATTGGAACATAAATTTCAAAAATATTGTCAAAAAACATGGTTGTGCAATTTTTATTTCGCTCAGTGTATCTCGGAAACTATCTGTCATTCTATTATTATTTGAATGTCTTTATGATTCTTGTAACATAATTTAAATCTTATATTACAGAATATGCAAAGTTGAAAAAAATGTATAAATTTCTTAAACGTTTGTCATGGTTGGGTGTAATTGATAGTTGAATAGTTGAATTTTATATGAGAGTTAAGGTTGCATGAAATATTATAGCACGATTAATCTAGATGAAAGAAATGCAGACTATTTATTAGGTAAAAAACTAACTTTTAACTCATGGAAGTACATTGGAATAAGCAGAAACCTAAGCGATTCACATCAGTTTCCCATCGAAGAAATTTTACCCTTTTGCCCCGTTATCACAGCATCAGTGGATAATTTTTCTGCCAAAAGATTACATAAAAGTACGTTTTCACGCTTCATTGTTTGTGGTTAGCTTCATGTGAGCATTAAACCGTGGCAATAATTACATCCAATACTAGCAGCTTGTTCCGTGGCGCAGTTACAAATCCACCTCATTCGGTGGGAATTTTAACAAGCACCTTGCTCGAAAGCCCACACTACTACCTCTGCTTAACAGGTAATGTGGCAAGGCGTAGCTTCTTCACAGCAAGCATGATGTGGTGCACTGCAAGCGGCACAAGTGTGTAATCGAAACCAGGGTTCCACCGGCCGGGGAGCAAACCCCCGAAAGTGCCAGCTTTTGCCGTAGAGTGCTGCTTAGCCTT
Organism: Anopheles parensis; assembly: GCA_016254315.1. Lineage (NCBI taxonomy): Eukaryota > Metazoa > Arthropoda > Insecta > Diptera > Culicidae > Anopheles > Anopheles parensis. The sequence continues at coordinate 179,649 of CM028124.1, forward strand.
AAACGGAGCTCGGCTTTTCTGCTTCGTTTTCGAGTGCCACTGGTTCGTGGACTGTACCGGCTATCTGTGAAGTTGCCTATGCCGAAAGCAGTACTTAGCGAACTGTGTTCGGGTGTGTGTATGTGTGAGGCGATACTTACCCTCGGCGGATGTTGATGATGCTCCTGTTGCTTTGTTGCAGCTTCTGTTACGCACGTCTTGCAACATTCTCACACTGCTCCGGTTGCCGGCTTGCCCTGGAAAGCTTCTACAGGCCAACGTCTCGTGGGCACTCACCTAGCCGGAATGAATTCGGATTCAACAACAGCATTTTCCGCGGTTGCCGTCTTGTGCCGCTCGACAGTAGTGATGCACTTTGATGGCCAAACCGCTCAGCGAACGCCGTGCGGCATTCAAGTGAGTAGCACCACGAGAATGGCATCTCGAAGCTTCAGCTAGGAACATACCCTGGTGAGTCTTCAAGGGTGGAAAACTCGGCGAGTCACAAAAAAGCGGATGTTTCTAAGACAGGAAAGATGAGACGGTTAGTACTGTAGGGCAGAGGGCGAAAAATGCTTTTCCTCCTTGAGCATGCACCAAAGCATCAACGGTAATCCCCGGGCGAAAACAACTCTTGCTGCACATTGTTGCACAAGCATTAAGCCGCTAGTTGCCTTACCATCATCATCCTTCGCACAGGCAAGACTTCTTGGATGAGTTGTGCTGGTGTGGCATGACCATGCCTAAACGTTCCTAAGCGAAAACATTTAACGATGGCAAAGGTTCTCAACGACACACACACACACTCCAATAGAGCAACCTCTTCAGGCACTGAACTAGTTCGGTGTTGTTTTTTTTCTTCAAAGTTTTCCCATTCTGTTTATTTCATTTCATTTTGTTTTGTTCTCTTTTTATACTCTCTTCATACACTCTTTTACACATCTCTGTTTTAACAGCAGCTTTGTATTCCACCTATCCATACCATTTCTTTGCCATCTGTGTTTATTACATACGTTAGACTGTTTACTCTTCTGATTTGTGCTATCAACCACTCTACATTCTCATTTGTCGTCTTCAGCAGCATCACTTCCTACTATGCTCATTCATTGACCTTGAATAGAGTTTGCTTTTTTTTTTGTTTAATTTTTACCTTTTTTTTTACTTTCCACAAGAGGTTTACATCAGTGGTTTTTGTTTTCTCGCCTTTGTGTTTTTTGTCTAAGCAGCAGTATTTACACAACACTACACCTTTTACATGTTTTTTTTGTTCTTCTTCTTTTTGTTGCACTATGAAATACGGGTTACGTTTTGTTTGTGTTTACGTTTCAGTTTTCTATATTATTGTACATCGTTTGCTGGACCACGACCTCCTCTACTCGTTTTCATCGTTGACTGTTTCCTGCATTTACACGATCCTCGGCGTTCTCGTCGTCCTTTTTTCTCTTCTTCTTATTCGTAACACACTCGCGCAACTTGCGTCCAGTAAAGAAGCGATCACTCTCTTGATGATGCTTTACAGCCATTGCTATTTACAAACTGAAGTGTGTAGAGCAGATGCATGCATGAAATGATTTTGCTGCGCCGAGTTTGTTATGTGTGCCTTTTGAACTGCGCGTTTTTTTTTCTTTAACTAGTTTAACAAGTGCGTTCCTTATGACATTCGGTGGTTGTTTACTTTTTTTTGGTTTACTGCTCGAATACAACAGTTCAAATTTAACTGGAAATAACAAAATATTCGCTAATGGATGAATAAAATGAAGTGTGAAAACATATGAAACTATACCGGATAAATTACATTTATTAACTACAAAGCTTTTGAAGGTTTGTCTCAGAAGGATAATTGTTTCATATTTTGAAAGAATTTTTGACTTTTGAGTTTATGAGTGTGAAAATTTTGAAAAATGTATGATTATCGTCAGTGTCTTCAACAGTCAGACACAGCAAAACTTTTTTATGCACTGATGATGACAGTTTTTGCATTTGAATATTGTTTTAGTGACCTTTCCACGTTGCCACCGCGAATAATAACAACGGCTAACGGGAATCCTTATGAGAACGGAAAAATAATAATAATACCATGGCCCTAGGAGTGCTTTGTCGCGAAATTCATCAATATTTGAAATGCGCAATTCCACCCAAGACGGTACCAGTTCCAATAGGCTGCTGTGCCTGCATAAGCTTCAAACCATTCCTTGTCTCACAGTCTTCCCCCTCTTCCAACTTAACCACACACAAAAAAGGCAATCCACCGAAGTTACATCGCTTCGGTTTACTCGGAATGTGAAATTTACCAATCGACAAATGGCGGGCACAGTCGAGAACGTGGGCAGGAAAATAATTTGGTTTTCATTTTAAGCATTTCCCGTTGCCTGTATGCTACCGTCGTATGACGCTTTTCCTTTTGCCATCCGATTTGGAAGAGATTTTTTTTATATTTTCGATGAAGGCAAGTACTTTTCATTTAGTACCATGGTTTCTACAGCTTGTGAGCGTTTATTTGCTCGCTTCATGTCGTATCATTATTATTGGCATGTTCGCGTCTCATCCCCAGCATTCAGTTGGGATGATGATGAAGGTTGTTGATCCGTACTCGAGATCGACCGAAACCATTGCCATACGGACGGTTTAAAAAGCGGGGAATTGGGTTGATGCGGGTTTACGAGCATTCGCAATCGCAACAACCCGATACGGTGGTTTATCGAATCATTTATTCACATCTTAATCTGTCCTTCACCGGTGGCTTTTCTTGCATAGGCAAGGCAGGTTTTGTCATTTTACATTTTGTGCGCAAAACTCGGCGCTAAATTGCTATTTCCTGTTCGGTGAACCACCTGCCGGTGAAGTTCGTTCTTCGTCTTAACGGAATTCAGCACACAACAGCCCTTCACACACACGTCCCTTCCACGTTCGTCATGATTGCACAAGCGATGGAGCTGCGGGATGCAAAAGATGCTAAAACGACAGGAAAGCGAGCAACCATCATGAATCGATTTTCCACTAATATTAGTTCCGTGATTTGGCTACGATTCAATGCGAAACCGCTTTGACGGGATGGGAGAGGGTGGAAAATTTTTGATTACTTCGGTTCATTTCTTTTTCCCACTCGAAAATGGTTGTTCCAAGAAAAAGAGGGAAAAAACAACCACGAAGAAGATCGAAAACCAGCACCAGTGTGTCTCATTCGGTTCGTATTACATTCTAAGCTGTAAGAAACCATACCTTGTTAGTTCAAGCGATCAATCATTACCGTTTGGTCGTTGGCATTATATAAGTACGTCCCACCTGCCATCATTGGCCCTGGATGGAAATAGAGTGAGCCTTTAAAAATTACCCCATCATCTCGAGCTTTCATCTCGTGTCATGAACCACTCCACACGCGGTAAAATCGGTCGGTGTGGGTTTTGATCAACATCCATCATTTTGTACCGGGACGGTTTTCTGTCGCAATGACATACGAAATTAATTTTTGCTTGAGTGCGAGTGCAAAACGATGTTTAATCCAGAAATAAGTCTCCTCTAAAAGGGCACCACTTGCACCAACATCTTCCTTGGTACGTGTGACATCAATGCAGTCGAAAGGTTGATTTAATTTGATTACACTCGATGGAAGAGACAAGAGCTCTTACTTCTAAATATGAAGGATCGAACTCCATATAATGATGGACGTTTCGGAATGTGAGCATACCGTTTTACCCGGAAAGGTTTTCTATAGGTCATTCTAGAT
>CM028124.1:183357-197039 GCA_016254315.1 Anopheles parensis
GATTACACTCGATGGAAGAGACAAGAGCTCTTACTTCTAAATATGAAGGATCGAACTCCATATAATGATGGACGTTTCGGAATGTGAGCATACCGTTTTACCCGGAAAGGTTTTCTATAGGTCATTCTAGATTCAATCACTTACATCCATTGCATTGCAGAGATCCGGAACGAATTGACAAATAGAACATGATTTGTTCCGAAAATACATTCGAAAACGTTGGTGCTAGCTCATTACAATTGTATGCACCATCTTGCGCTACTAACGGTCTGTCAGCCACGCCGCGACCACAAAGAACCTTCAAAGTTTCGCAAAATCGAACGAGTTCACTTTTGCAATATTCAAAATCATCATTCAATGCCGACAACGCCTCTGTCAATCGAGTTCAACCGCAAGCTGCTTTAGCAAAACTCAATTTCATGCGTCATCAGCATTATGTTAGTTTTGCTTATAAATGTCAAACATCACGGACTGAGAGGTTGTAAAAGCCATCAAATAATCATCAACCAAAAAACGGTTTGACATGAAAACTAATGCTGCATGATCGTGGCAAAGAGGTCAGACAACGTACAATGGTAAAACTTTGTTAAGGGATGGTACGTTAATTTAGGGATGTGTTTAGTATTGCAATTATATATTTAAAAACTACATTTATAACATACTAAAGTTGGAGGAAAAATTAATATTAAAATAGCAAAATAGTGGAAAAATAAACATTGAAATAGAAATTATGTTGATTTAACAGGTTAAATATTCACATAGTAAAAAAAAACAGTTAATTACTGAGAAAAAAATTGTAAACCTCGCAGATTATTACATTTATTATAAAAGAATTTTAAAATATATATATTTTTTTCAAAATAATTTTAAATTCAAAATAATCTTTTTATCAATGGTTCAAGTTTAAGTGACAAAATGATTATCTAGGTAAATCTTCAAAATTATTATATCTATCATCACCAATTTAAGAACAAAATTATCACACTTTCATGCTAAATTTTAACTGATGCATTCGATAGCACTGTGTGCTGCAGCATTTGCTGCATTTGACGCAATGCACCTTACGCAGCGATCAAATTAACCCAACCGAACGTCATAACTCTCCAAAAGCTATGGAGATCTTTCATCTTCTACCATATTAATTTAAGCTTGCATAATGTATGTACAATAAATTCCAGTCGCTACGCCATTTTAAACACAGTGGCGCTGCCACACAATGTTTGAATACTTTGTCGCAATTTCTTTCTCAATTGCTCGCAGCTAACAGCACACGTGTCGGCTGTGTAGTATTGTAGCAGCCAATAACTTAAACTTAAATTAAACTATTTTAATTATAATCAACACTACGTCCATTCACACGCCGTTCGTGAATGTGACGGGCAGGAAGTGGATCCTACTCAACATTCACAAAACCACCGGTGACGGATACTGTTAAACGTACTTATACTTACATCTACCATTACCTACACGATACCACGTACCCTTTGTAAGGGGTTGTGTTTTTTTTGCTTGGAATGTCCACTACGCAACCTTCATTCACCTTCCCGCGTTCCCGTCCTACGATTTGCAATCGGCGCGGAACATTTTTCGATTTTCGAGCTGTTTCGATTTTACTTGCATTCTGTTATGTCGCAATAAAAAAACGCAACCTTCCTTGCGCAACCTGCAAGGCCTACCGCAGGAAACGTACGACGATGAGTTGTTTGATGACGTGCCGTGGATGGAGTTGAGTTTCACTTTCATCTCTGCTGCCGATGATAATGATGGTGGGAAGCGAACGCCGACAGTAGCTGCAGCAGCACGAGAACACAGCAGTAGGTTGTTACCGTCCGGATACATGGTCCTGCGGTTGTTAAAGTTGTCGCTGCACCATTGTGAAACGCCCCAGGAGGATGTCGAATCGAAGGTCCTGGAATGAGCGAAAACATTGTTGGAGAAGCGTTAACAGGCAGCCACATTAACGGTTGGATGTTTGGAAGAAGATTAGACGAGTATGAATCGTTAATCGTGTCGTGTTCGAACAGGTATCGTAGGTGAGGATGCAATTAATTCCGACCGTGTTGCACATTTGCATCTCTTGCAACTATTTCGATAGCTCTACGGGTTTACTTGAATGTAGTATAGAATCACACTGGAGGAAACTAAAGATAATCATAGGCCACATTGGTATTACATGAAGGGAATCAAACAAATTTGTACGCTTGTGTGTGTGTGTGTGTGTGTGGGGCATTATTTATACACCGATTGGAGATGAAGTTTCGAATTGCCCCGTAATCGATTCGCAGCTGCTGCCTCGTAAAGCTTGCGTGGTGCGGTGCATTGATAAATGTGCGAATAATTGAGGCACGCTCGAACATAATTAATTGTACTTTGCGAAACTGGTGCGTTGCGAAATTGGTGAATGGTGATACCAATCTGTAAGGGTGAAGTGGAATCACGTTCTGTTCAAAGAAAAAAAAAGACCCCGTCTAAGCAACGACACGCTTCCCCGATCGGCCCCAGTGACCGTCAAGCAGTCCCAAAAACCCACCCTGTCAAAGCTGTCAAATGGGATTGGTCGATCCCGGCCCGAGCGAATCCTGAAGCTGTAATTAATTACCTTCCGGGGACAGTCGGACAAATAATGTGCACCCTGTGGCTGTCGAAGTTAGAGCTTCATTTTCTTCCACCCGCTTTTGCCGGAACCACTTGGTGTACTTTACCGGCCTAGTAAGGGCTTCAATTTTGGAGTAGTGCTTTGCGGGCTCATTCTCATTGAGGGAGCCACATTGGTTAGCGAACCAGCCATTTGTTAACAAGCTGCGAAACACAACCAAACCGGGATGAGTTTACAAAGATTTATTGAACCGCACTGCCACCTCGGGAGAGGGTTTTGCGCCGTTCGGGGATCGTCATTTTAAGGGTGAAAATCGGTGCATGATTTGCAATTATATGCCAGCTGGAGCTCAGCCCCGGGCAGGGAATGTACTACGGCTCCAGACAACGGTGCTACATTGTGCTAATTGGTGTTTTATGTTTTTGAGGATAATTGAATAGTCATAGTTTTCGGCCGGCTGGCTAACTAACGCCTGTGTGTACCACTACGGAAGGAGATTAATTATGATGGGGTGATAATCTGATTATCGGGTTAATTTATATCCACTATCCGAGGTGTTTATGATTGAGGTGATTGCTTAAGTGTTTTGAAAATCAATTAAAATATTACTGTGCCTTAGCTCATTATTCCGTTACGATGCAGTATTAGGAAGTATTATGGTTATCTGCGTTCAAGAAGCATATCGCAGCTCTTGGTTAGTTATGTAAAAGAAAGGGTTTTTTCGTATTCGTATAGTTAACAAAACCTTTGAAACATTTCTATATATTTAAAACAACTTATAAAGTAAAAATGGGGCAGCCCGATGGTGCATGTGATAAANATTAATTATGATGGGGTGATAATCTGATTATCGGGTTAATTTATATCCACTATCCGAGGTGTTTATGATTGAGGTGATTGCTTAAGTGTTTTGAAAATCAATTAAAATATTACTGTGTCTTAGCTCATTATTCCGTTACGATGCAGTATTAGGAAGTATTATGGTTATCTGCGTTCAAGAAGCATATCGCATCTCTTGGTTAGTTTTTTACATAACTAAAGGGTTTTTTTTCGTATTCGTATAGTTTACAAAACGTTTGAAACATTTCTAAATATTTAAAACAACTTATAAAGTAAAAATGTAGTAAGTCCCTAAGGTACATGGTACCTCTTACACGTACTGAAACAGGTTTTAAGATTTGACAGCTTAGTAAATTTATAGCACGAAACTCAAGGACATGAATTAAAATTTTAATGATACTGTCGTCTAATAAGAACAAATACTTTTTTTAACGCAACTTTTCTAAATGTTTTCCTTCAAAATAGCCGCTGAAAAATCGGATTACATTACGAGCAAAAAAGGAAGTTGAATCTAGGACCACCTGTATAGGCAGCATGGTCTTAAAATTCCAAATTGATTTTTTCTATTTTCTTAAAATTTTATATAAACACCTACATCTTTTCATGTGTTTTTTTTTAATTTCAACCATTACTTCTCCATTTTTTAATGAAAAACGGCCAAATTTTAATCCACCATTTTGTCATCCTTCCTAAAATAAGCTGTAAAAACCTCAAAAAGAACTTATTTATCGTATATCCGATTGTACATTTCCCCTTTTATGTAGTTGATTGTCTTCCGAAGTTTCCAATAGTTTGCTATGTTTTTGTTTCTAAACTAACCAAAGTTAGTTTTCCGTAATATTTTCCCATTTTTATATATTTATTACATTTTCATTTAAATTTCGTCATAAGGAACGTTAGTGCCTTCAAGCTAGCAAAACGGTTAAAAACCGTCATTATTCAAAACATAAAAATACAATCGTGATATCTTTGTCATTATACAATGAATATTAAAAACAATACATAAATGCTGTACAAAAGTTGGATGTTATTATAAAAAAATAGTTGTTTCAAAAAATAAGTACTGATGTAAAGCTGATTTCAAAATGAAATGTTAAATAAAATGTTGAAATGTCATAATGAATGCATTTGTTCAAAATCTGGAAACAATACATCTGTTTTTGTGTTGTACACAAACAATTACAATTCGACGCTTGAGAGGTAGTGCATATTTGTTACACGTTATTTAATATATAAGAACGCGTTATTTCATAATGATTCGCATTGGTTTTGAGTTTCGTGTTCATCGAATTCAATAACATTCCACACTAAAACATCACACAAAAACATTCATTCCATTCTGCTCATCGATTTTTTGTTGGTTTTTATGAAATCTTTTTCTCGTTTTTCTCTCTAGCAACAAAGCCAACTAACGCGATGCATGGTCAACGGTGACATCACTGGTATATGGCTAGTGAGAAATATTCCCTACATGATTGTCTGCCTGCAGCATGGAAACAAATGTGCAGCAGCGGGTTAGTGTTTTCACAATGAAGTGATAATTGACTCGTAAATTTCAACGGGATATTCCAAATTTCTAGCGCGGTTTGTTTTGTGGAAAAAATGAATGCAACCTGCCAGATGGTCAGTACCACGTACAGCAATCCATTACCCCATTACCATTCGTAAGTGAGTTTTTAGTTTTGCAACGTTTTTTTTTTTTTTTTTAGTAACGAGAATTGACTGTTTGCCAAAAAACGTGACCGTTTGGTTGTGGATCAATTTACGTTTTCCCCAGCCGTTAGTTTTATTTCATTCGCTGTACTGGGCTGCAGTCATGGCTGGAGGCCATATATGTAGTTAGACGAATGATGGAAATTGTTTTGTTTTAGTACTCGCTTTACTCTATGGTAACTTTCCATTGCAATAGTATTTGATTTTGTGGTGTGTTTAGAGGAAGACGGCAAGCATAGATGGTGGAAACCTGTTAGCAACAGGAGCAACCAATAACCTCAAATCGGAAAGAAATTGATTGTCGATGACCACACAGCAAAACGAGTCAGCCTACATGTACGCAAAACCGACAAGCGATTGTTGATTTTTATGTCTATATTCTGTTCATGTTCGGCTTTTTTCCCCCGCACAATTTAGATCTCGACGTGTTTATTTGTTTTTTTTAATGTCTGTTTTTTTAAATGGAACCATACATTCGCTGTTGTTACACAGTTACGAAGCAAAATGATATGCACACAAAATGGCCAGCAACCACAACCGAGCGTGGTCGATACGATGGTTCACTGCACATGCTTCGGTTACGCTCGAAAATATAACGGAGCGCGATTAAGTGATAACGATGGTATGCATGTTATACTGCCACACATTGCAACCTGGTGAAATGTACATTCGTTGCCTGTTCTGTGCCTTGATTAGATGAAAATATTGAATTGGAATGGATAAAGGTACAAATGAAAAAAAAACACAGTTAAAAATCAATACACGCACAGCACATTGTAGCACATGATAAAAATATGTTAACAGAAGAATGTATCTTGATGTTGGTTCTAATTATTTCCAACCACACGTTAATCGTACGGCTATGAAAGGTGAAAAAAGCATCCAAACTGGTCACACTCACCATTTTCCTTCCATTCTTCCACGCCATAATCGCCCACCATCATTGGATCATGTTTTTTGTTTGCTTTGCGTCCTGAAAATGGAGTAAAACAACAAAGCAAAAATGTATTTTATGTAGTTACAATTTTATATATGGATTTTGCAAATTAAACATAGTTACTATCAGTGCCAAAAATGTTTATAATGTTTCATGTGTAAACAAATTTAAAATCATTTCACAACAAATGAAGTTATCGACAGTCTTGCTTTAAGCTTTTTACGATAAGTAATATAAAATCGAAATTTTGAACAACGAAACAAATTTAATTGTTAAAAAAAAAAAACAAATTTGTTAAATTTTAATTTCGATGTTAATGTTCCTATGTTCCTAATGTTTGATGTTCCTATTTCCGAAAGCTATTGACTTCTGTTTTGCATCGAGCAATGGGACTTTAAATTTATTCGATGGTTTTGCATTTGATGAAAGTATTTTGGAAATACAAATGAAAATATTTTGCAATCCGAGCATAAATATACTGCAAATGTCGTCTCGATTGCTTTTTAATTCAAAGAAGAAACATTAATTTTTTCTATCCTAAATCTAATGACTCCATTAAGATTTTATAGTATTCCGTATTCCGTCACACGTATTCCGAAATCTGTACTTTGAAAAACTTATTTCTTTAGTTGCTTAGTTCGAAAAATATTTTGCCTAGTTTATAGCTAATTAATTAATTAAATAGATACCAACATTGCTACCAAAGGTTGCTAAACCTGATCACAATATATATCAATTTCCAAAAATCGATAGTTCGGTACTTGAAAACGATTCATAAATTCAAACTAGTGAGCCGCAAAATTGATTAATAAATATCTGAAACAGTATTGAGTGCAAATCTTGAATAGTTAAAACAACAAATAAAAAACACCGATCAGCTCCAAAAACCGAGCGATTCTGCATTGGAAATTGATGTGGTGAAGTGCATTGACACAGAAACTCGGAAAAGGTTCATCACCGCTACGACGAGCTGTGGTTCCGAGCATGAGCAGACCAGGAGTGCAAAAGCAGCGAACACGAACGGAGGTAATGATGAGGAAAAGGATCCTCTTCATTCTTTATTCTTCTGCCTCATCGTGGATTCCACTTGTGGTCGAGCCAGCACGGTGTACGGTTCGAAAGGACGAGAGAAAAACACACACACAAATAATACAAAACCGAAGGGCGACTAACGCAGTGCTGACGGAAGAAGTGCTCTCATGAATACGTTCAACTACGGCCGTTCTTATCAATGGCTGGAAACAGCGAGCGGGTAGCGTAGGGTATGCCGCACCGCACAGGACTTACCGGCCATTCTCGGCGATGGCGGCCGGATGAAATGAAAATACATTTTAAAATTTACATTTAAATTACCTTTTGATCGATTGTTATAAAGTGATTCGGTTGTCAATATTGTCGTCGGGGCCGGTATTTCTGCATATAAATTAAAAAACCGAAAGCAAATGAAAGGCATCATTAGTTTGGTGGTCTAGTTGGTGAAAAGCGATGAACAATGGAATGAAAGGGATAGGAAAAAAGGACCAAGGTATTTGGCTTTTTTTTATGAGTGACGAATGAAAGGTTCGGGAAAATGTATCCTGTTGTTGTAAGCGTGATCAGTTGATCTATTGCGTAACCATTTTTTCTTCCCTTCTTTTACTTTTCACACTCTTTATATGTGACGATCGGTTTTCCATTGTTTCCCGGGTGAAAATGTCGTCTGTCCTTCTATCGTCATTGTCGCCGGCCATTGAATTGGTTGGTTGGGAGGAACACCTTTTCGACGCTGTGGTTGTGTGGTTTCGAGGATGATGATGTTTTCCTTTCCGGCACGGTCGATTGATCATCGTCGGTTGGCCAGCGGTGAGTGTTGATAGATGTTTCTAATTTTCACAAGCAATTGGCTTCACCTACTGGTGTTTGTTTGATGAACCATGAGGTTCGGTGAGATGGTGGTAGTGACACTGCGGCATATCGGTAAATTGGTTTTTCACCCCCATCCAAACGTTGGGTATGGGGTGTAAGGTGTCAAATGAAAAGTTGTTTGCGACACCACCGGCTCTAAGTTGGATGTGAAGTGTTGTAAACATTTTATCATTCCATTATAAACAGAAAGTAATTTATATGCAATGTTTAGAAATATCAAGCTTATTTCTCGGTTCATATCCGATTAGCATTTCATAATTTTAAAAACAAAACGTTCTTCAAATGGATTAATTTTAAAATGTTTTTATTTCCTATTCAATACATTTTTGTAGTTTAAATAACATTCTCTTATTATTTACAACCATATTGCAAAGCTGGCTATAACACGCAGAAACGAAAATATTCTTTTTATTAAGCGAACAAACCACTTTTTTCTCACTTCAGAAATCAAATTTTGAAAAAGTATTCAATCGTCTAGAGTGTCTGTGATGTAGTGTTCGTGTTGTAAATATTTATCTTAAATGTATATAAATTAAACCGATCATCCATTACAAGGTGAACAGTTTGGTGAAGACATATCTGCAATGGTTGCAATATTTTTAATAATCCAAATTGATTTTGTTTTCATTCATTTGTACAGTCAACAATACAAACGAAAGCCTCATCGTATCGAAGCGCACTTCAGTTCGCTGAACGGATAATAATTCGAAATGCATCGGGAAAGGTAAAACGAAATCATTAAACCACAGCACATTGTTGGTATGGTTCGAAGCCGAATGATGCGGTTGTGCCTTTCTTTCGTAGGTAAATTCTGCCTAAAGTATTCCATTTCTATCAACGATGCTCACGCAATACATCCCAACAACAGCACCGGGGGGCAACCGATAGATACGCATCGGATTGGATTTATAATCCATCCACACCATCGTGGCCAGATCAGACACTCGTAAACGTAAATCCGCTGGCGGAAAAAAGTGGAAAATCACTTCCACACATACACACACACAGATACAGCTCTTTTCACTGATTCTGCTTAGCCCCGGTACAGTATTGGGATGTGCAGGATGGAATTCCATTAGCTCAGAAAACTCAATTACATACGGCTCGGAACCACCAGATTCTGACCGCCAGCACTTCGCTAGCGGTGGTTCTGGTTGCAAATCACATCACAGCCCTGAGGTTACTGTGTATCGGCCTATACGCCGATCGATGGAAACCTTTACGATGCACAACATCCGCTAATTATGCAATGAAACAATGATACGCAGCGTTTATCCTTTTTCCTGCGCTTGCTCGCTTGTTCTCTTTTGGACGGAATCAAAAGTTTATCCCTTTCCATTTACTCTCCACGTAGCAACCTTGATGATGTCCATGTGCGCAGCGTTATCGAATCCTTTGTCGTGTGAAGAACGCAGGAAAAACGTCGCACTTTGTTGGTTCGGTAAAATGCAGAACGCTATCCATCGTTTAGGTTGTGCAACTTTAACATTTCGCTTCTCATTCGTTCCTGACACATCATCAGTATCGTTTCATATCACGATCGTACATAAGCTTAGGGTTCGCTTTAGCGGTGTTTGGACGTTCCATGTCCCGCAGGAAAAAAGGATTCCGTTCTCGAGCTCATGAAGCATGCAGCGTTCAATATCGGGTATCTTATCCGCTCTTGACCCCGAACGGCTTCCTCAATGCAAAGAATTGAACTTGGTTCAATTTTGTGTTTTATACAGTGCATGAAAGCACATAATAGGTAACGGGAACCATCCTAAACCTTTCGATTTTTTTTGCTTCGCGTTCCGTCTAGCCGTTTTTCTTCCTGCCAGCGTTTGGAACGTAGCGCCACAGCATGCATTGATCGGTACCGAAGCACGCACTGCATCCATGCTGCAAAACTTTCACCCGACAACCGTTGCACATCATGCGCTTCCGTATGGAACTCACAAACATGCTCAACATGGTCTGTTTCGCCCTAAAGGTAACCAGGGATACGATAGAAAAAGTTGTATGGAAGTGGAAAAAGTGAACAGGAAGGATGAGGCAGGGAGGAATGGGATCATATCGGATCTCCGGAAGCTCAGTTACCGTCCAATTTGATTAGTCCGTCGGTTTCGCCTAATGAGTTTTTCGCCACGCATCGGTACGAGCCAAAATCCGCCAGTCCAACGTTGCGAATCTTCAGACTCATATACTTCGTGTAGCCGGTGTTACGGGACATCGTTTCGAACTTATCACCCGTACGGGAGGTATCTGCAAAATGGAAGAGAAAAGTATTGTATGATTAGAAAAAAAACATCTAAAGGTTATTTTTGGCAACGGCATGTACTCGGAAAGGTAATAATAAACATATGATTTCAACATTCAGAACATTTGCGCATCACATTTTACTAGAAGTAATCTCCTGCAAGTAATCGTGACTGCACACAATTTTTTCAATATAATATTGAAGTACCAGGCGCCTCCGTTCTTGTCATTTTTACAAAAATTCAAAAACACCAGGCACCTCCATGTAACTTCGATTTCACTAAGAACAAACAATTTATTTTTACGTAAGAAATATACATATTATCCACATTCTAAATATTTTACAAACCTACTAATCAAGTATAAAATCGATCTTGATATGATAACTACACACTATGTCAAATGATTTTTAACAGCGTACCAGGCGCCTCCATTAACCACGAAATGCGCTTAAAACATTGCTTGTTGCTGTCAATTATTTTAACATTCAGATATTCGAATTTTCATTTTCTCTAATGACGATTTCAAATCTACTGCATAGCACTACCAATCATGCTTAACCTACCAGCCTAACCATGTCATGCTAATGTGTTCAAATTACTGGTCAAATTTTTGGAACGAGTTCGTTTAACGAGGTGCTGGACCAATTCCCAAGGAATTGGGTCAATACACAAAATGGTTCACAGTATATTGATTGAGTTTAGTGGTGGTGCGGTTCTGCTGAAAGGTTTTAATATTGCAGTTATTTTTTTGTAAAATTGAAGAAAATTCAAAAATGAACAATTCCGAATGCGTACCAGATTCTATTTGACTTCTATTGTTACTTCGTCGTTGTTCAACTATCCTCTTAAGGTCTTATGTTTCGTTTATTAAAAAAATCCCTTTTTTTATTCGAAGCAGGGTAATTGCTTGTTTTCAATTTAGCATTGTACTGTGTAGCGATATAGGGAAAATTGTATGTACACCACAAAACAAAAATAAATTTTAAAACATTGGATTATTCATTAATCAGTTTCTTGTTTAATAAACATAAACTTACTTAATTTTATTTTGAAATTTCAGATAATTTTATCTACCATAATCTACCAAAAGTATATAAATTAGTATAAAAACTAAACGCAACCTAACGCAACCAATGAAGCGTGGATCTGTCCGTGACAGATACACGTTTGATGAAAATTGTTCCCAGCTTTGCGGTCTGTGGTACCAAGTGCCCACCATGATGACTTTTGACCGGTGTGCTAATTTAATTGTTTTATTAGCAAGTGCCATAATAAAACCCTCAACATGTCAGTCACAGTATGTGCGGTTGCAGCTCAGAGTGCTGTTGATCATTCCTATTTTGTTTTGTTTTTAGATCATATGTGCGATGCAACATGAGAACGTGCGGAATTGCTTTTATTTTGTACAAATGCAAACCGTTCCAATGTGGTCTGGAATCGTATGATACTTGACTTTCCGTTTTATGTTTTAAAAATTGTACTTCCGTGACAACTATCGAGAATAGGTTTGTGATGTATTTCAAAACTTTTATTGCATATTAAATTACATTTATATAATTAAAAAAAGATGGAATATGCTTTTTATGTGGCAGGTAAAATTCAAATAAAAACATAAACAAGAGAAGTGTTGTCTTTTAAACAAGGAAAAAATCGACTAAATATATTCAAATCTTAAAGCATATTCACTGTTACAAAGCTTTAAGCCAAGCAACAATCAGTTTCGTTTTTGTATGCTAAATCGTTTCAGAAAATATACATTCATGACTTGTATGAACATTCCAGTAATAAGCTTAATATTGACCCAATCTTTTTGTGTGCGTCACCAGGTAAGGCTTTGCTGTGTTTGTCGCACGATTAGGCTATCTGAAAGGGTGAACGGTAGATATGCTGCAGGTACTATCAAACGAATCGATTCATATCGACGTTTGCCGCACCAAATCGTCTCAGCCTTTTCTCCAGAATTCGATTCAACGGCTATCAATGCCAAGGCTATCGAGAGTAGATATATTCTTGCTTTTTCTTGCAGCTCCACCTTCAGAGCCATTGATAGCAGCATTTGGTTTTCCATTCTCCTTCCCCAAAATGTGTATTTTTATCCATCTCATCTATCTCTCTTTTCATCTAAATACAGCCCAGTTGGAACATTCCCATATAAAAACGGATCTGTTGGAAAAGTAGGAACGACACGAGTAGATAAAATGTAGATCTACAAACATGTGTTCTCGGCCCTGAGTTATGGTGGGCAATTTAGATTCGAATGAGTTGATATTGGAAATACGGAACCGGTGTGCTCCATTCCTTCACTTTCAAACCACGCTAACGAGCTGAAACGAACCGAGCCATGGAGACAACGTATCGTTGTTCTCCGGCTGCAATCGAATCGATTCGTCGCACATCGTCGATTTTCGGTGTTCAGCCCAGCGTTTAGACCAATCGGCCAGTCGTAACCGAATGGCCAACACATGCACACCGAAGGAACGACATGTTAGCGGACGTAATTGAGATCGTCCTTGTCGGTGTTTCCAGCATCCAGCTGGACGTGTTCCGGTTTTACTCGACCACCGGAATGTTCGCTTCACCGTGGCCAATGTGAACCTCCCACCGTCCCAGCATTAAATTGATTTAATTATAGCGAATGAAACGTTAACATAGATAATTCTGTTTCGATGAGTTTTACCCCGAGGTATGGCAGCAACAGACGGGCAAAGCGGAGGGTAAAAGTACAGGAAGGAAGGGATGGATTGTTGTGCGGATTAATTTATCGCAGCATTACGCACCAAAAAGCGAACCTTCAAACCGGTGGTGTAACTCTTCCGCAGGAACCGACAGGTCGGCGAATAGTCTGCCCGATACTAGCAAATGTGAACAGCAAAACCGCAGGATCGGAAATGCTCCTACTACCACCACGGCCATTGACCGATTACTGCAGACAGTTGGGAGCTTATTCGGGCCACACCGGTGTATCGTTTTTGTAAGGGTTCAGTCTATCGATAGGCCAGATAGTTACACATCCGATCGAGTGCTTGATTCAGATCGGCGGGGTTTTGCGTTTGAAGCAGAAACACTGCAAAAGCACATCTAGCGTGGCTAAAAGGGTGACAGTTGCGGGTAATTTAATATGCATGCCATCGATCCTGTCCACCTAGGCTACGGTCGCATTATCATAACATAACCACAACCATAATGAGCCAGTTGCGAACAAGCGTTCGATTATCTGGCACGGGAAGTGTATTGTGGCCGAAGCGAAAGAGTGTTTGGGTCAATATTCGGCAGAAACAAATGAACCTAATGCTTCGAACCTTCCCTTAAATAAATTGCTCACATTTGAAAATAATCTCCAAAAAACGTTCTACTAAGTTAACGGGTTGTGATACGCTATGAAAGCTTTTCCAATTTGTCTGAAAAATAAAAGCATTCATGTTCGCAATGAGTTAAATTATGATATTATTAA
>CM028124.1:328806-359012 GCA_016254315.1 Anopheles parensis
TCTCTGTTTGAGTGTGTTTTTTGTGGCGAAAAATCAACAGCTTTGCAGCTTTTACACGCTGTAGTAGAGCAGGTGGGCAGTTGGCGTGAAAATTAGTGAATTGTTTGTGAAGTTTTTGAGGGCGCGGGATGAGACGCTCGAAAGTAATGTGAAGAAAGATTGATGTATCAAGTACGAGTGAAAGGGAGCGATAAATAAAACGATTGGAGGATGGCACAGAAAATTCCGATGTTGTTTATTCTGCTTTTTTCTGCAAAGGACTGAGAGTGAGCAAACTTTACCAACAAGCTCGTAAATTATGCAAAGCACGATGGCTTAATGCGATTATCTTAGAACAGGTTGATTAATTCATAACAAAGGCGCGTGTGGTGTTTTTGACGACTTCTGTTCAATAAGCAACAGCTACGTCCATTACTTTTGTTCATGTGCATTTGTTCTTTTTGAGGATGTGTTAACAAAATAAAATATTTAAGCTAGGATTGATTTGTGATTTTATTTTCCATAATTATTTAGTACGCCATATGACAAGAACCAAGATTATTTATTAAAGTCTTTAACAAACTTGTATTATAATTATAGTTAATTCTGTGTAAATAGAGGTAAGCTTTCGTTTAATTGTTAATATATTCCTTTTTAAATTTTAAAACACTAGTGAAATTGTTATAAATTGAAATATGAATGACCATCGCTTATAATGATATGCAGTGGAGCGCCGATTATCCGAGTACCTTTTATCCGGCTGTCCCATTATCCGGCGAATTGACATATTAAATGCAAAACTGATGATGGTAAGAAATAAAAGCTTCAATAGGGAATGATAAAATTTGATCAAATTCGAAAAAAATAACAGATTTACTTTGCAAAGTGTAAATAAAAAAAAATAAAATCTGACTTTATAAAAAAAGTCCACCCGTTACACACTAAACACTAACATTCATCAATAAAGAGAGTTGTTCCTAATATCCGTGGTATTCGTTTATCCGGCAAGGGCTGAGTTTCGAGGAGCACGGATAATCGGCGTTCTACTGTAAACTGTTTCAAGTTATGTTGTACAATGTGCAGACAAAAAATCAGGATCACCTTCAACAACAATAGCAGTGACTAACTACAAAAAACCTTCCAAGCATTGCGAAACAGCTTCCGTCAACTTTTCCACCAAACAATAGACTTCTGGCTGTTCATTTCTGTGGCATGTGACACGTTTATCTTGCCAAAGACACACGCACACACACATACAGGCGCACATAGCATTCATTTCATTGTCTGGCTCTCGTCCTGATGGCAAACCGTTTGAAGCAGACGTGTGGGAAATTTGTGTTTTTTTTTTGCTCCGTTCCTAACTCATCATGCCCGATTTCAAAATCACTCACTCACATATGATTGATGGTCTGGGTTTGGTTGGTTCTGATTTTTCTTCTTTTATTAAGCTGCTAGACGCAGAAAAAATATGTTTCCCGTCACATGGTGGTTGTCGGCCGAGGCCCGTTTGTCTTTTGTGTCCTGTTTCTGTTTTGGGAAACGTTAGAAGATTTTTTTCTCTATCTCTCTCTCTCTTTCTCTCTTGCCAGTTGAATATTGTAGACGAGGTTTCATTTCGACCGCTAGAAGTAGGGTCATCCGGCTAATCAGTTTGTCAGAGGCCGATGTCATGCGTGGCTTTTAGAGTTGTCAAAGGCGAGGTGAGTTCGTCAAATTTCTGGGAGCTTCCAAATTAAGCGCAGCGCTGTTGGATTTGAATGTTTTTTGAACAGTGGAACAGCATTTTTTTTGCTGGCTTCTGTGTTTCCCAATGCTCTGGGCATGGTTATCAAACATTCAGCTGCATCGACTTTAAGCATTGCAACGGAAATGTGTGTGCAATGGCAAGGAATGGCCGATAAAAGCGAGCGGCTATTGAATGCGGGAAGACCACATACGCGGTGTAGATGTAGAGCATCAATTTTTAGACTTTGGTGTTGTGCTCAAATGTTTGGGTCTGACCGAACATGTGATGGTTTGAAATATTTTATATGATTTTTTTCGCTTGTAAGAACATTTTGTTCAACATAGATTGATTTCGCTTCATGCACAGTTTGTTTCTGCGTATGAGAGAAGATAGTTTTTTTGTATGATTGTTTTCACTTGAAGCGGCAATAAAATGCGATTTTTTTATTGAGTCAACCTGCCATATGAAGACAATTCTCATATGTCAAATGTCAAATTCATGAGCTGGGACAACGGTGACGCTCTTCGTACCTGTGATTCCAATTGGCCCAGTGCCAATGTGTCTGTCGGTTGAACGGAGACTTCAGAATACTAGCCAAAAAAGCCGAATACGAATCGACTGCTGTCGTACGTACCAGAGCAGATCAAAGACAGGAAATTGTTTTGTCAAAATGACCCACTTGCGGCGGGTCAGCTTTCATCAACAGTACATCCCAAGGTCCCCGCCGTGTACCCTGGTCGATGGCGGACCAGGGTTTGGGTTTTAGCTGACGTTTTGCCACAAATTGAGCCAATTTTTGGAAGCTTTCTACTCCTTGGCGTCGCTGGTACGGGGTTGCAAATCGCAAACCACAGCCTTGTGAGAAAGTTGCCCGTCACATAACAAAATAAAGCCCATTTTTGGTGACAGAATGGATACAGTTTTTTCTCCTCAAGGCATCAAATTGGTCACTCGAATGAAGTCAGCACAAAAAAGTCAGATCTTCCTTTGGGGTCTAAAAGACTTCCTGCACGAAGAGCGAAAGGAAATTCTGGTTGCGATGGAAAGAGACACGGAATGAGTGCTCATCGCTTCAGCCAGAAACACGCACGCAAACTTTATTCTACCACGCAGCGGTTCCAAAACTTCATCGTCGTCGGCTTCTTTGCTTGTGAGACCGACGCGCGACTTTTCCGGGAACCATTTCCCACTACCGAGCGTTCGTACGGAAAACAAACATACCGGCGCATGCTGCCAACCGTCTTACAGTTCCCATCTCATCCTCATCCCTTCCCACTTGTACACCATTCGCGTTCATGACGAATGGCGTCATAAATATCCGGCCATTGCAGTAAACGTGTAGCAAAAGAGTATGGTTGTAACCACCGGACGGAAACCTATAGGGTACCTATCTTCCTTGCTGGTTAGCCTTCCTGTCTCTTCAGCACCGGCACTCACCGGGTCAGGGTTTCGTTTGTGGGGTGCCTGGTTCGAAGGGTGGGAACGTGCGTCACCTTGATATGATAATTTATTCAACTGCTTCGTCTTCGGTTTTGGCTCCAGGACCAAGAGCTCGCCGAAGTAGTGCCGGGTGCCATAGTTTATTTATGACAGCACATGGCCCAGGACGAGCTTGTTCGTTCGTGAGCTTGTTTGCCATTTGCTTGCCACTGCTCGCACCACCCACTGCGTCCCATCGAAATGTCCTCCGTCCCTGGTGTTGGTGGTTCTTTGTGAAGTGTTTGTTGTATGTATGGCTTTTTTTTTGCTCTTTCTGTTGTTTTGCCTATTTTCTTCAGACTGTTTTATTTTCTCAGCCATGGGCGCAAGACCTATGGGATGGTTTGCTTACAATTCGATAGTGTCCCAGGTGGTGCGAGGCAAAGGCCTCGGTACGAATAATCGATGTCATTCGATGTCTCTGTTTGTTTGCGTTCTTTGCACTGTTTGACATGTCATGCTTGAGAGGGTGATGACTTTTATCCGTTGCCTGATTAGCTTTTTCGACCCCAATGGTTTATTGATATGGTTCGATGAGAACAAAACAAAAAGAAAAAAAAAACTGGAAATTGAAGAGTTGTACCTTCAAGACAGGGAAAGTGCATGATCAACAATGATCTAGGCAATATTTATTTGAGCAAAACAAAATGCGATTGTTTGATAAAAATGTTACAATTACCACTGTTCAATCTGATCAGTTTGTGAAGAGCTGAAGAACTCTTAAGGTTGTAAAGAAACAGATTACTTAATTGATCAATTTATCATTCTGCTGAGTTGTTGTTATTGAGTTTTATGAACTAAAGTGATGTTGATAAAATCTTGTTCATTTTTATTATTGAACATAAAAGTACATGGCAGAAACCGGTCTTAATGTCAAGCAACGATAAGGAGAAAACGGAAAAAGAGCTTTCTTTTGCTAATCGCAGCACTTTGATGTAATCGTAGATTATAATGACGGGTCTAATTAACGTTACAAATCTTTCGGAAATAAAGTGCAGGAAGTTCATTAGCGAGTTGTATCCTGTACCTTCGTCTCCAATCAGTTATTTGCCAGTCTGTATAAAATGTTTTTCACCTTTTTTCCCATTTTCCCTTCTCCCAACCACTTCCATTCTATGCAGCAAATGAAGAGCCTCTTGTTGGGGTTGATTTTTTTCACTTATTTCGATCCAATTAATGCTCATTCCAACCCGATGGTTCTTCTTCAGTTTCGTGTTTAGGCTCCGGATTTTCTTACGCTCATCAAAAATCATCACCTTAGGGCGCTAATTCTTAACAAGATCGGTGGCCCAGCTCGACGAGATGGAAAAGCTCGTCTGTAAATTGCGAAAATGGATAGGTAAAGCGTTTGACGAAAACGGCACAATGCATTCGGGATGTTTCGTTTTTTTTCTTCTTCATCGTCGTCGTCACCTTTGCGGTGTGAAAATGTTATCCGCACCGAATCCGGCCCCTGGAATCGGCCCAGCCACCAGAGTTTATCGCTTTCAATTAACTAAACAAGCTCTTCGTCGTGAGGCGTGAAAAAGAAGCTGCCGGTTTCATGGGCTTGATGTTTTTTTGTTGTTGTTCGTTCTGTTTGTTGAGGACTAACCAAAAAACAACTTTTCTTAGCCGAAACATCCTCAACTGCCTGCGTACATTGGCGTGATGCTCATAATGTCGTGGTCGATTGTTGAGATTGAAGGGTGCTTTACTGATGGGGGAGAGGAAGAAGAAAAAAAACATGACTAATGGGCCCGACACAGGGGGATCCACTTTTAAGGTCGGTGAGACTTTGGTAGAAGTGAAAACGGCGGTGCAAAAAGCCTTCTTAGTGGAAGCATGAATTCATTTTCTACCGCAGAAATTTCATCAACTCCAGTGCTGGCTCCCGAATGAATGAGGCTTGAAAACCACGGCGCTGGGTTCTGCAACAAAAAAAAACCGCCTTCCGAAAAGTTCCTTTCCTTGTTCGGTATCCGGACCGGCTCAGCTCGATGGATGTAAGAAACGCAGCGTAATTCATTATTTACGTTAAATTGTGCTACTGAATAAATTAAAATGCTTCCCGCAAAACCCCGTGCGAGGCGATGGTGGTCAGGGATGGGCGAAAAACTAGTGAGAAGGTGTGTATGCTTTTCCTTTTTACGCCTTGCGCTGGAAACTGTTCGTACTGGCCAAAATTAAACGAACGCACGAATGCAGAAGATTACAGCGGGAGAAAACGAACGACAAAGTGAAAGCAAAAAAAACAAGTTTTCCCGCACGAAATTGGGCTGGGCGAAGTGCAGCGAAAGACGCTCTTGCGAATGGAAAACTTTTCGCCTGACTTATGCTTATGCCCGGGGACGGTAAAAAGAAAGTGAATGATGAGATGATCGACCTCAATCAAATAGGAGAACAAGAAGCAATGAAGTGAAAAGGGAGGGAAAGAACTGGTGCTGCTGCTGCTGCGATGTGGTTGCTTTGTATAAATTTCAATTTTTTTTATTTTACTTGATCTTTAAGCTTGTACTGTGGGCTTCTTTCTTCTTCCTTAGGTTGCACAAGGAGTCTATCTTCGTTAGAGCGAAGTGGGTGATATTTTTTGTTGTTGTTGAATTAACTTTTCCTTGGCAAAAGTTCTTGGAAGTAGTATTTACATTTGGTGAACAGTACGAAGTGAAATTGAGTGCAGGAAGTCGCTTTAATGAAGGGATAATTTTCTTCACGGATTTGGGTATTATTCCGGTAGAAGCGGTTGGTACGACGACTTAATATCCGATTGTCGGTGAAATGATACAGTTTCATATCTTTTTTCGTCGAAGGTTTCACTTTGTTCAAGGTAAAATGCATCAGTGGCATTAGTTAGTAGTAGGTGTTAACATTTTTGTTTTGCATTTAGTATGAATGAGTAAATTAGTTTCTTTTTACGTACAGTAAATAGTTTTTCGCACCTCTAAGAAGCGAAGAGAAGGTCGAATAATGTGAAATATGCAAGTGCAAAAGAAATATCCTTGAAAATAAAATAAGTTGGATTTGCTGATGTTCTTCGATTGTGGCACTACAAGCTCAATATGTTTTGTCCTACGATTTCTGACTTTCCTTAAACCGAAGGAATGGACCTGAATTTCTATCATGAGGATTCTTGAATTCTCTAAGATTTTACACAGTTAAAAAAATCTTCAGAAAATTAATTCATAATTTAAGAGGCAAAACATGTGCTTAAATCATGTGTGAAGTATGAATTTGCTCAATAAGCTATAATAATAATAGTAGAATATAATAATAGAATAGCTTAGAAGCTAAATTTTTTTAAGACAGTGCGGTAGGTCCGGATGGGATTTGTTACTAATCCTGCAATGTGAGAGAGACCAACACCATTTTCACTAATTCTCGCATTTGCTGTAGTAAACGAAATATTTTTTTTGGTTCTTCTAATAAATTTAATATTTAGAAAAATAATTTAATTCAATTAAATTTAAAACAATATGAGATTGAAGTTTTATTACAATGGTGAAATGGAAGCATTTATTGAGAAAGTAAAATTCAACAAGTATTTTTATACTAAGCTTGATGTAGTGACGATTAATAAATACTACGAACTTTTCAAAGACCACTAATTCAATGAACCGTTGGTAATAAATATTCGTATGTTACAAAAATTATCAGTTTCGTAGTTTAAACTTCCGTCATCTGCTAAACTGAATTAAAAATGTTTAAAAAAAGATAGAGAGGCTTTATTAACTGTTCAATTGCATACCTATTGACATGAATGCAAGTTTCCAGGGTGACATAATCAACTTTATGATTTTAAAATGATTTTCACGCTTAAAGTGCATAAGAGTTTTCTTGACAAATGCCGCAATAAGAAGACAAAAACCCCAATAATGGTTCAAAATATATTCCACCTTCGCAGCAGTGTTCATGGAATCTGTACACTTAATTATCATAAAACAAGAAACATTACTCGTGCCATAAAAGTAATAAAATCATGCTTTATGTTACCCGTACCGTACGATTGTTGCCCGTGTACCAGTGCTTTTGCTTCTTTTAGTTTGTTCTTTTTTTGCTTTTTTTGTTGAAACCCATAAAAGCTTCTTTCCCTATCTCGTTATTCGCCAACCAGCATCCAAGCAACGGTTCGCCCCATTAGCAGCCTTCCTCGATTCTGCAACAGCAAGAAGCCTTTTTGGTTGCTCTTTTACAGACACAAAACAAAAACGAACTGCAGCTAGCTTTTTTCAAAACGATTTCAAATGGAGAACCATTTTGCCTGCCGCAATATTTTGACCCCCTTCGTTCCGTTTTTATCATCACGTACCACACGCAATAAGGGCACGGTACGGGGCAGAAAGTTTTGACCACGGGTTCTACCAGAAGTATGGCGAACGGTGAATAAAAGCAATAGAAGGTAAATAGAAGTTTTGTCGTTTTATGCATTTCCTAGTGAGGTGTGATCAGTATCCGAGTTGTTTCCTTTCGCTTGGCCTACATTCGTGTCCGACAAAACCTTCGACCGAGAGAAAATACCAAGCTGGAGTACAGTGCTGGCGGTAATAAATAATCCATTTTTATTTCCAACTCTGTGCATCGTTCAACTTGAGAAACACCTTCCTAGATCGGTGAGTTCGTGCTCAGTTCGATTGGAACAGCATGGAATGCATGCCATTTGGGATTGGAAAATGGGTTCGAAATGCAAGTGAAGGTGAAATTTTTGCTTGACCGAAAATATGCTTATCGATTGCTGCGCTGGTTGCCAGAAGCAGTGCCTGGAATGCTAACGTCCGAGTGGTTCGGAAGGTTCGAGGATAAATTTTTCGGCTACGCTATGGGGATAACCACAAGAATATGACATTCCGGACACGAGCGAACATGTCAAATAAAAGGTGTTGACCATGCATATTTGACTGAAAAATTCCACTGAAATGACACTGAGATGGCATCTGAAACCGTCCACCGACCATAAGAGGGAACGTACTTTAAAAAGGAATTTTGTCAAATTCTTTCACTTAGTGGGATGTGCACAATTTAAAGGAATTTCCCTATTAAGCGAAGGTGTATTCCGGTATGTGTAACGAAACCCTAAGCAACGAAAACCAATGCCGTCGAGGTGCTTCAAATCCATTTTCCAGCTCGGTTTATTCGCAATCGTGTTGTAATGTATTTCGCCGGTCGAGCAGAAAGGATAGCCTGGTGGCGGTTTTCTCCGAGAAGAAGCTTTTTTCACTTTAGCTAGAAAAGAAGCAACACTGCACGAATGGCGCTGGCGAGTAACAACAAATTGAAGCAACGCCTCGCACGCCACACCAAACGATGGATGCGGACAAAAGCAATGTGCTTTAACAAATCCGGAAGCGAATTAGACACCGAATGGTGCGGGGTTGCTTCCAATGCTTTGCCCAAAAGTGTACCCGGCGGAGGGGAAGGAAAAACCCAATAACATAATGTACGTCCTCTTGTTGCAGAATGGTTGGCCGCATAATAGAATCATGACAATGAGTTTTTCCTATGCGCCCTGCTTTCGGTGCCGTGTGAGTGGATGGGTTATGCTGTGGGTATGTAAACACGATGCTAACCAGAACGAGCCCAACGATGGCCATAACGACATTACGTTTCAGCCCGCACACCTTCCTTCTTCTACTCGTGCTCTGCCATCTCTGCCGTGGTGGGGTAGGAAAAATAGCAGCATTTGTGTTACTTTTTCCCCCATGATCTTGGTTTATTTTTTGGTTTGCTTGGCCAAGCGACAGATAAAAGCAAGAGTTGGCCATGGTGTGAGCGTCTGTTTCCCAGAAGTGTGATGAAGAAAGGATTCGCAAAAAAAAACCTCGGTGTGAGAAAGGATGCGAACAAATCCCAGAAGATTTTCCGAACCGAATTGTTCGGCACGCAAAGCGTTTGTTACGCGGGAAGGAGTCGGCTGCAGCTGAAGGGAAGGAAAAGCAAAGGATGCAAACATTCGACAGCTTTGGGATCGTTGTGACGACAAGGCACGGTTTGTGAGAGGTAGGTTTCCTTTCTTTCCCTGAGAGAAGCTGGAAAGGGAAAAATTGAAATTGAATAACTCTCATTGTTGTTGATAGAGACATTTTTCTATCGTCGATGGTTTTTTTCTACCTTTTTTTGCTCACATTCTCCCCCTCCCTCGGAGGGTGCTCTTGGGGCGAAGGTTTGAGTATTTTCGCACTCAGCTCACACGCGCCGGAACATCCAGACGCCGGAATGTGGCAGGATTTTCCGATCCCTTGATCCCTTCGTACGTTGTGTGTTTTGGCTTTGGCGCCCTCACATTACAAGGGAAAGCTCACGCGCGTTTAAGATGATTCTGGCCTTTTCTGGCCCTGTCACTGCTTCTTTGGTTTGGGTTTTCTTCGTGTTTTGTCCCATGTACTTGGGCTTGTTACATTTGAAATACGCTGGATGAATCGCTCGTTAGAATGTTTGGCAAAAGGCTGTGTCATCATCGCCTAAGAGATTGCATGTGACGTTCAACCGCTTACAGCACATCTCCGGCCTAGGTCGCGTCCTTCCGACTCTATCAGGGGGAGGGCATTGTTGAGCCTTTATGTGTTTATTATACTTGCAGCGGGTGGAGGGATGAAAAATTTGTCGAAAGGCAAACGTCACGACAACGTTGTGAAGCGTTAAGTTTGAAGCAGTGGAAAGAGTCGCACGCGAGTGAATGAATATGTAAGGCAATAGAGAGTAGGGAAAGGAAAAAAAAAACATGGCAAGAAACGATTCCGTATGTGCAGGAACACTTGCCGAGGTGTCGATGGGATGGATTTGTTTGTTTATTTACTGTATTTTCCTCACGTAATGCATGCCACCACTGTTTGACATGTCGGTAAACATGTCGTCAGATTGGAAGCACGTGGAATGGAAATTGAGACACGTGATTGAGATGGGAAGCATCAGCTATGGGCAATCCAAAACGAAAGTGGGAACTGTGATTTGGAAAATGTTTGCATTGTTGCTTTTTAAAACATAGATACAGGTGGATCAACAAATTGGAATGATTTTTTTTTGAATATTTGTGGTAAAGGTAAATGCAATTGAAAAATATAAATAAATGGAAATTTGCATGACTTTTGAAACACATGAATATGATTTCAGATACATTAAATTGAATTCAAAACGAAACAAGAAAAATATACGATCAATGCATTCTACTTTATGCCGTATGCTTGGAAGTAATTTTTAGGGCAGAAGCCTTCCGCTTCAAATATCCTAACAAAAGGCAGTCAGATGCGGTCCAAATTAACAGTAGATTCGGAAACATGCTATTCGTTGCAATCTTTCAATTGTCCATAATTGTTGTACAGCCTACATTTTGTAAAAAAGAGCAAATTTAAATTTTACAAACCAGATCTGAACTAAAGAGATAAGCTCAACTGCAAAGAACGATGTAGAACTGACATTTGTTGACATTCTGCGGCTTACTTCATAGCGCTTTGGTATTTAATAATTCTTTCTAATCACGAAAATTCTTCATGGTAAGACATTACTTTGTCTGCCTTTTACTCTTCTAACGAAACTAGGATTTTAAGGAGCGTTTGATCAGCGAAACGCAAGAGTTTGTTCTAACATTTTTGTCATAATTTCCTTACGTTGTTTATAGTTAAAATTAGTTTATTGTTAAAATTTTACTTTCATAAATTATAAAGAGCGCAAAAGTTGTAATAATAAAATATATAAATGATTGGATAATATAGAATGCCATAAATCACAACGTTTCTAAAACCTATTAGCAAGATCTATATCCTAGCTTATAAGTTATTTACAGAAAAGGAATATCAGAATGCCATTTAACTCTACCAAATCTTTGATTATTCCGATCGAACGACACTGTAGCCATTTTTGTTTGCTGATCTGAATGCTATTGACGAGTGTACAGTAAAGGCCTATCGCGGAACTCTACGTAAGTTACAATTTCAGAAACGGATGTCGGTTACGGTTGTGTTCACGCTCTCATCAGTATCCAAAACCCACTCGATGACAGCAACCTACCCTGACCGGACCTTAGCTAATAGAACAATTTTAACACCTCATCCCACACACAGACACACGGTCATAGTCGTTCAGTCGTTTGAGAGTGTTAAAACAAAAAGTTACACCTTCGAACGGTCGCCAATGGTCCATAAACGGAATGTGAAACGAAAGAACCGAACCGAAGGTGTCAAAAGCATAAAATTTAATTGACCACTATCTGCTTTCCCTTAGCGCCACACTTCCTCAATTGAACTCGTTCCATTTCCCTGTCATCATGCTATGGCGTTTGGTAAAGTTTAATTTTTCCGACCAACGTACGAGAGCCGTCGGTCTGAACCAGCGACCGCTTCCGTAGCTGCATGACGTATCAAGATTTTGGGCAAACCATTTTTCACCCTTCATTACGGTTCACCACTTCGGTTTGGGTCACCGTTCAGGGTTTCTCTGGTGCAGTTTTACCCGGGTGTGCAAGGTCATCAGGCTGCAGCAAGATAGGTCTGTTCGATGAACGAAGCACAAAAAAAAAAACATCCTACCGGCTGCACACCATTTTGTGCACCGCCATTGCTCCGGAAGGACAAAGCGTTTTGGCCAATAATGGGTGCCGGAAAATTTCAACCCGCTCGGAAGGTGTGATGGAAAATAATCGAACGTTTTTCCTCGGGGAAGCAAGCTTTTCCCAGTTGAAGAGGCGAAAATTTGACGAAGTAGTCGGTAGTCAGAAAATAAAAGAGAAAAACATGCAGAGAGTCATGGTCATGGTGTAGTGTTTCGTATTAAAAAAAATGCAACGATGTACCGTTCACATATAGGTCAAGCTGCTTGGGTCAGTAGGAAAATGTGAAGCTTGCAGTAGCAAACGGTATGTGGTACAAAAAGGTAAAAAATAGCGATTTTTAATGTTTTTTTTTTCGTTTTACACATTTAGTGTAGCAGAAAAGGCGGAGGAAATGTTTTTCATAGTTGACCACGTTTTATCGGACCGTTTCCACTTACATGATCGGGGGTGGTAAAGGGTGTAAACGTAATTTTCTACTTTTTTTAGCACAATGCCTAAAAATGACGGTGCTACGGAAAAAGGGCTTTTCATTTGCAACATACCGTTCTGGTAGGACGTTGATCAGTATCTGGCGATAGTGAGAAAATTATATATTTTCCACAAATTATTACCATTACGAAGTAGTGAGTCCTTTTCGCTTCTTTATTTGTCTCTCCTTCTTTGGTCCTTTGGAAACAACCCAGTTTCATGAGCATTCTTGACTCGAATAGTAGATGGAATATTTTCGATTTCAGCATCATTTTTCGTATCATACAAATCCATTTTCTGTCTAGGATACAAATCAACTATGAAGTAAAATCATAACAAATTTCAGTGTGCCAGCAGGAAAGGACAGGAAAATGGTCGCTTATAAAATGGAAAATAAAAAAAGTTAAATAAAAAAAAGTTAAATAAAAAACCATCCCATTTCAGAGGTGACTGTTCGATGCAGTGGTAAAATTACCTGCAAACCAACTCAAACAGCACACCATTTTCTAATGCGGTTTTAATGTGCATTCGGTGGCTTGCTCGCTTCGAATGTGTTGGGTTGTGTGATGATGGCAGCCATACATGGTAGAGTGCGGTGACTGTGCATCTAACGAGAGGTACACTGCATTAGAGTTGGTTCCGCGAATCGTGCATAATACATATGCTGGCAAGCTAATGTTTAATTCGGTTGCAATGCATTTGCCATCGTGTGCAACGAGTTTGTCCCTTCAGGGGTTTTCATCTACCTTTTGCTGGTTTGATGCATTTTGCTAGCCCGACGTAGTAGCATTGCGGTGATGAGTTTTATTTGTCTCAAAACAAAATTTTCCTAACGTGTATTGAATAAAGTTCCTAGTAATAATTGCTAACAAAATGTCAGTTATGAATTTACGTGTTAATGGAAAAGTTTTGTTTTATTAACGTTATTTGAAATTTTCTATGTTAAGGCATATTTTTAAATGTATAAAACGAGTAAATAAACAAGAAAAACAAAATCAACGAGTTTTCACTCATCATTTTATGACATTTATGATTTTTAACATTTGTTGGGATAATGTTAATGCTTACGAAAAATTCAGCCAAATGCCATCATGCGCAACTAAATAAAATATTACTACAAAAAAAAAACATAATCTCTCCTTTACATTTACTCTTTCATCTCACTTTATTTTTGCGTTCAACTCTTGCGTGAGTTTGAGATAATTTTCAATTTCATTTGTATATTTCATTCGGTAAGAGTTAAGTTGAGTTTAATTGTTAAGTTTAATGAAAACATAAATTGTAATTATTTAGTTCCCAATCATCGGTTAACATTCATTAATGTACTAGAATTAGAATATTTAAACAATTTCGAAGAGTCGGAGTACATTTTATTGTTTATTGCAGATAGTATTATAGAATTTACATGTAAAACTCATGTTTCAATTACCTTAGGATTGTTTAAGCCCAAAAAATAATGTATTGAAAATTAAGCGTTCCAGCCAAAATGATTGGTTCGGTATGTCATAATGTCAAATTTGTCATAAAGTTTTATACTCCTAGAAAAATAATGTATGTTTTACATAGGAGAAGCTTAGTAGTAGTTCTAGTGGCTACTTTAAAGGTATTGAGAAAATTGCCCAAAATAAATGAAACCGGCGCTAGTTTCAATTGCTTGTACTTATTCCGTTTGCAGTGTCAAAAGTGCATTTGAAAAATAAATTTTCACTTCGCACCAGAACATCGTTATCAAAACGGCTCGCAATCATAATATTTGCTTTCTATTTAAATTCGTTTATTAAACCATCATTTTACCCTATTTCAAATAATGTCTTTAATCTGAATAGGAACGCTAGGAATTTTCATGTTATTGGTAGAAAAAAAAATCGTTTGAAACTTTATTATTTTTATAGCAATTATGAATTGGAAATGTATATAATTTGATCATGGTAACTAATAAAAAAAAGTTTTTCTAATTGTCTGATTGTCCTACATTCAGTGCAATAATTCTGTCACTCTACCAAGCAACACTGTTCTTGTAATGGCAAATTAGCCGACATTAAATCCATGTTTCCATGTAATAACCAACCGACAAACTTATTCCGTAGGTTGCACCCTAGCCCAGCATCGACTGGGTGGGATTTAATTGTTTATGTTGTACACCCACCGATCTGTGCTTTGATTGGATAAATCAATTGGCAAACCTTTCGGACCCGATGGTACGTTTGCCAGTTTAATGCGCTTCGGCACATTAAAGCTAACAGCGCAATGATGAAAGCCGAACGACAAAATTAGAGCACCATTACGGGGCAATTAAAATATTTTATTGAATGCAATCGTGTTGTGTTCGCTTCGAACTGGGTTGGGTATGGAATTGCTAAGGCGAAACAATTGCATATAAATTATAATCATGGCATTAAAATCTTTGTTTTATGAGCATTCTTTCGCTCGGTTTCGTTTGCCAGCCGGTGCCCGCGCTAGTGGGATGTGGAATGTGTGCGCCTTTACAGGGGCAGATTGGCAAGGACAATTCAGAGGCGACAGTTTTATGGAATGAATTTTTCGCCTCTCTTGAAATGCATCAAGCGAACCGGAAGACCGACGTGGATGAAAAATACACAAATTGGTCTACGTCCCGGCGGTGGTACAGGCGGTGGGACAGAATTTTATTTACTTTTGATGGGCTTTCTTTCGACTTCGCTTTAACGTGTCTGGTATTGTGCCGTCCCCAGTCCACTTCCGGCTTCGCAGCACTTCAATCGGAGTGGTTTTACGGTGTGTCTGTACGATGGTGTGGTGTTTTGTTCGTGTTTAGGTAAGAGGGAACCACCGCCAGAAGGAACCATTAAAATAAAATCATAATTTATCGCTACCAATTATTGGCAACACCGTCATCGTTCTTTACGATTTCGTGTGCCGACATGCCGGGAGTGTGCTTTTCGGGGGGTTGCGTTCACCATTTGGCGCCTTCCACAAACCCGGCAACGTTGAATCGTTGCTATCGTTTGTCAACCATCGATGACAGACTAATTGGAATTAAATGATTTTATGGTCCATGTTGGGCTGCCTGGTAGCTTGCGTTAATGAAAGGAAATTGGTCTTGTACACTGCGCGGGTAGATTAATAAGTATTACTGCTCTATTCTTCTGGTGAGTTCAGATTTCGGCGAGGTGGTCTCACAGGGCACTGCCACGGATGGGAAAGCAATCGTTAGCATTTAAGGAGGAAAAACAAGACTGTAGGTGTCGAGAAGCTTTCTCTTGTGCAGTGGTTAAGCTATTTCCGAGTTGCCGGAATGGGTTTTGCCGTTTTGCTCAATCATTCCACCATTGTGGTTCAGATTGATCGCGCTTATTTTTGTCCGGTAATCACACCCGTGGGAGAAATTAAAGTGCAAAACCGCAATCTACGAGTGAGAGCGCTTTTCCCGGAAGGGATGAAATGAAAGAAGAAAGTTTCATAACTTTCCGCTGAGAGATGAGAAGTGGCTATCGGGCGTATTTTCTTCTCGGACAACTGGTTATGCTTTATGCTCGATTATGATGCGCCAAGGGAAAAGTTAGATTGAGCTGAGCCACAAACAAAAAAAAAACATCTCTAATCGATTGAATGAAAGAGGTTGCCTGGTGCAGCTTATGTGATAGGAAGCAATTGAACGTCGATTGTGTGGCCCATTGGGCGATCGAATCCTGGAAGGGGACAAGTTCTGTATGAGTGGATGGTACAGAAGATTGTCCCATTAAAAATAAATAACACTATTTTACTGCAACTTATTTTTACAGAGTGGCTGTGCAATTTTCTACGATTTATTTTATTTCTTCTCCACCATGGTTCAACAGAGGCTTACTGGCGGTATGTGCAGGTTGAAAAATAATAATAACAATATAAAAAAAACACGAAAGAAACACACTGACCAACAGGGCAGGTTTGAAGCTCTGAGAACGGTTTTCCAACGCCCATTTCGGGCAATGATCCAACGTTTCTCGTTTTGGGGCGGCAACCAATTCGAGGGGCCGAATGTTCGTTACGGGCAGTACAATAGGAATTTATTTTTATGACCCGATTCGATCCTTGGGTCGACCTTGCTCCGGTACTCGATTGCTAAGAAACGATTCGGCATCTGAAACCTACCAAACGGCCTCCGGGTGTCCAGGCAAGCAATCATACAGGACTTTAAGACGAAAAGCGAAGGCTCTATAAATATTTACTGGATGTTTCCGGAGCGACCCCTTGGGACGTTTTGGGGCGAGTCTTACAGAGAGATTGTTCAGAGTGTGAAGAAAAAAAAAACAAAACACACTCATACGAATACGAATGCACACACACAAGGTTCCAATACATCGCTATATTACCGAGGGGATGAGCGACATGTATGTTAAGGTTCGATGGGCAGGATTAAAAGCGAAATACTTGGGCGTGTAGTAAACGATGTTCGAACGGTTATGCTGTCTTCCCGAAGGCGATGGGTGTAGGAAGCTATATTCGAGCTGAGGGTTTTCCTTTAAAAACGATGTGAACCCCTTGCGGAAAGTCATAGCGGAGGCATCGAAAGGTAAGACATAAGCAGTACTTTTATGGGCTCTAATGCGATTGGAAATAGCCTACCTGGAAGATAAATGAATGCGCCAGAGCATTTATCTAACCTTCCTGGGCCATCTTTTAATTCGTTCGTAATGACGTTCGGTTTCGGTCACAATAAACATAAATTTATAATTGACATTAAAAATACTCCACTTTCCAATATTATCAGGAAGATGTGTTTGTTGAATTAAAGTACAAAAAGAATTTTATACAAGCTAAAGTAGTGTAGCAGTTTCTTTGTTTCATACTTTAATACTTTAAAAAAGCTCAATTTAAGATGCTCTTAGTGTACAATGTCAGGAAAAACAATCTTCCCATTCATTGTATTCCAGCGTGTACCAGCGTGAGTGGGCAAGCGGAAGTTTTCATTCACTATTCATTATGAAGAACAGCTTGACTCCGATGCACTTGTCTGGCTTGGAGTGTATGAGATTTTAATATTCCGGTCCATTCTAACACCACTTCATCATCTTCGCCGGTGGATGGAGACGCCCAGCCTCCGGTAGAGCAAGGTGCAATAAATCAAAAGATCAATTTCTCAACGTAGTCGCTTA
Organism: Anopheles parensis; assembly: GCA_016254315.1. Taxonomy (NCBI): domain Eukaryota; kingdom Metazoa; phylum Arthropoda; class Insecta; order Diptera; family Culicidae; genus Anopheles; species Anopheles parensis. The sequence continues at coordinate 346,088 of CM028124.1, forward strand.
CTGATGAGAAGAAAAGTTTCATGATGAATCTTGGCAAGAAGTAGTCGTCAACCCGTCTGGAAGTCACTCATAAAGTCATGCTTTGCTTCCGTGTTTTCGTGTGTTGGGAGTTTTTTTGTTGTTGTCCCATTCACTGGTGGGAACAGAACCGGCCAAGAACCTTACCCTTGCAAACGTTTCATTCGACCGGAGACTTTAGAAGAAAAAAAAATAGAACGGACTTTTGGTTGCTTCGGGCAGTCTTCGTTGCGTCTCGGTTTCGTGTCCCATCAGCCACCATTCCGCGCATTTAGCGGGTCCGTGCTGTTGTCTTTCGCATGGCACAGATTTTCCACGGCACGGCACATTCCCCGGTGCTGCTGTCAACTTTTCTCCGCCATTGAGATGCAGCACGGTTTGTTGAATAAAAGATTACTTTCTACGGCAGCAATGAGTGGAACGGTTAGTTTTTTTGTGAGTAAGCGTGTCCGCGCGTGTGTCTGTGTGTGTGTGTAAATTTTTTACACTTTTATCTAACCGTCAAAAGCAAAACGGGCGAACGCTGTGTCGTGCAGGGTATGTTCTATGAAGCTTATAATTCGGACCACGGGGAGAACATGTTGGTTGGCATTTTTGTTAAAGTCTGGCATATCTGGCCTTTTTTAGCTAGCGACAAAAAAGAAAGTATGTCAGCTCACGATCATAAGTTGGAATATTTTTTACAAAATATTTTCGTTTCATTTTTTACCTTCTCAAACGGGATTGGGTGCTGAGAAAATATTAAATTTTTTTTTTCAAATTCAGCACATGGTCATGGTTGGGACCTACTTACAAAACGAACGGCGCGTTATTTTTACGCTAGCTCGTACCCACAGGAAGGAACGAAAAAGCGGCTTGAAAATGCAAAAATGGACACGCAAATTCTGTCACCATAATAACGTCACTCATAAATTTTAAGAACAGAACGCGAGATAGCAACAGCCTCTTTTGCCGTCCGTTGCTTCGGGCTGATGGCATTGAAACAGGTTAGGAAAATCGTTGTTCTCCTTCCGATTTTCCGTGAAAGCTTTTAACTGGCCCTCAAGCCGGTTTAGTCGTCCTTCACAGATCATATTTTTACTGTGCTGCATGTGGCTGCCTTTAGAATGGAGCGAGATTTGTTCGAACTAAAAAACCAGATATGTTATAGAACCGTAGTTGCATCTCATTCATTCATTCAAATCTTTATGGCTTTACAATGTAAGGTGAAATGAAGATTAAGAATAATGAAAACCTTTTTGTATCATCACTGCTACTGCCATTTGTTTCACTGCTGCATTCAAGTTGGGATGCATAACTCTTGAGTAAAAATATATTGCTAGCTAATTAGACTGAATAAATGAGTTTGTAAAATATGGTAGAAAAATGTTGGTTCATTACTTATTAGAACAAATAGTTGGTGGTATGAACATTAAATTGAAAATAGTTTTAAAATTACTGTATATTTCCTGAAAATTGCAAGATTATTTGAGACACTCAAATAGAGCTCAAAATATAAAATAAAATTATATTTTGAAAAGCATTACAATTTTAAGCAAACCTAACAAAGATATTTTCGTATATTTTTACTAGAAGTAATTTTAAATAATAGTTGACATATTTAATATACTTAGAATCAATATACTGAATATTTAAGGTTATATACAGAATATTTAAACGGCAAAGATGAATTTATTTTATTGTGAAATGAGGTACTTTGTAGTCTAAATCATACTTTAATACTAATTTCGTTTTTAACTAGTTTTGTGATTTAATCATCAAGATTTAATTAGAGTTTACAATTTTTTATTTTTTAATAATGATACATATTTCATTCCTTTTCACTTTCGTGTGATAATGCATTAAATCAGAAAATGATGACTTCTTGTCATTTTCAATAAAATCATTTTTATGTGTTAAATGAAGAATCCAGTATAGAAGAAACACATTCTTTAATATTTGATGGTAGCTGTAAGGTGAATCAGCATTATTAATTTATTCAGGTCTATTTTCAATTATTCCGCCATTCCCCCATATTGTCGGCTCCAATTGAATTGAAATTCTTAGAATATATACGAGGTAAAAAATTTCCTTTAGGAACAATCTAGTTGTTTTACATATTACGGTAAAACTCATTCATCTGCAAACCCTAAGCGTTATCTACAATTTTTTTTCTAACAAAAATGACCAGTTTTTGTTTCTATGCTCGATGCAGCCAAACCAGAAGAATCGATCGAAGCTCACTTCTACCGATAAGCTTCCCTCCTCCGCTGGCTCTGTTCTACCGAGTACATGTGAGTGAATGCATAAAAAATGCATAAATAATTGATAGCAAACATTGCAAAAAGGCTCACCGGACCTGGCGCTGGTAGTTCTCCTCGGGGGCTTAGCCTTGCCAACGAGGGAAGCACCATTTGCTTACGTTTGAACCATTTTCCCACGTGTATCCTGGGCTTAACGCTAGGATTAGGGAAATTTAATGCTCCGAAGCGTTTTGTGGAACATGTTGCAGTCTCCGTGAACTAGATCAAGAAGATTCCCCAAAATGGGGAGTTTGGAACGACGTCGAGTAGGAATGGATGGTAAAAGAAAAATCGGTTCGATTGGGAAATTGCATATGGTTTTGCAATACTTCGAAGCCCGAAGGCGAATTTTATGTGTGGTTGTTGGTTTGTCCCGCCGGTCATTTTACAGATAGGCTGGCACATAAATTCTTGATGGAATGAATATTAAATTATATGATGCGATCATAGGAAACAACAAACAAACAAATGTCTGTGGGTCCGTGTTTATCAAAACTATTAAACTAATCATCGAAATGTATCATCTTCCAGAACGGCCCCATCAAGCAAACGGCCAATAGGTCATCATTTATGTGCCAGCAGGGACTAATTTGTGCTGCATATGCACACATTTACTGTTCGAAAACCCTTCCAAAGATGATACGATATGGATGGTAGCATATCATTAAAATGTGTATGCCATCCCAAAGAAGGAGAAGCAGATAAAAAAACACACACACACATCAACCTACCTTCGCCAGGGAACAGCGAACCAAAGCCGACCAAAAGCTACAGCACTCTAAGCTTCCATTGTTAGAAAATGCTGCTGATGCAAATGTGTTGCTGGTGGTTGTTTTTGGGCGGTTTGGAAATGGTTATATCATCCCATTTATTGGATGGGTGGCCACAAACGATACACAACCAGGAATCTGCCGGCGTCTGCGGCCGTCCGAAAAAACAGAGTTACACACACACACACACACACTCAGTTTTCCCGGTGATAACTCTTTCGACGCCCGTTTATTGCTTTTTCCTGAAAGCTTGCAGAATGTATCGGGTCTCGGTTTGCTTTGGAAAGTTTCTTCCCCGGTTTTCCTTTTCGATGCTTTTTTCGGCCTGAGCGAAAGGCTTAAAAATCGATGATGTCGAAAAACTTTCCCCGAACCCGTGGGTGGGTGGAATTCTTGGTGGAATCTTTACCAAAAACTCGTTTCCTTTCTTGGATTTGGTTGGTGGTGCCGTTTTGGTTCAAACTGTCTGTTTCTGAACCGAAGAAGCGCCCACTCGCTTGGTGAACCGTATTTTGATGGCGAGGGTGGATTTTTTGTGATGTTGCCGGCCGTATTTTTCTACTAAATCAACTGGAATCATCATTTTCCGCTGGCCAACTGGCAAACAGGTGCGGATGGAGCACACCCTTTTCCTTGGTTAGCCATAAACCTACTCCCATGAACGATGATTCATGCGACCGCTTGTAATGAAATCGTACCAAAAGTTACCCGTAAGGGTTGAAGAAGGTTCCGAAGATTGATAAATAAAAGTTGGCTCAAAACCATGTATATTCATTCGTCTGTTAGCTGCTCTTTCTCTCTCTCTCTCTCGTTATATCTGTCTCATTCTCAAAAAAGGTTAGGCTATTCAATCGATCGATTTTGTACCTGTGATGTTGTGCGAAAAGTAATTGCCCTCCTCGGACTGGTGGCTGCGGTTCACGGCACCAGGTAACAGGGTGGTGTGTGAGTGTGTGTGTGTGTGGGAAAACCTTTTTCCCGCAGTTTTAAATTGAGGCCGGATTTCGACAAGTCAAACACTAATGCTGAACCGGTTTTGCTTGCTTAAGGTCAGGTTTTTCCGCCAGCTAACGAGCAGCAAGCCTCTTATATTTTCACCAATTTCGTTTTACGCAACGTTATTCACCCTCGCTTATTTCAACGTGCTCTTGCGTAAAATCCATCGTTATGTCGTAGAAAGGCACGCGCGTTGCTGAGGTAACATAAATTTCATCCGAACCACAGAACCAGGTTTTTTGGGGGCTGTTTGAAAGACTGACTGAGCTGCTCTTTCATCACAGCAACAGTGGCAAAAAAACACACGAACCTGCGCCACTCGCGCCACCAGGCGTCAAAAGACGACCAGGCAGCTGGAAACCGGAAGGTGCGAACTAAGTGGCTCTTTACGGCGCAACAATTTGAGCTTTCCCCCCTCCAGCCGCGTGTTTGTGTGTTTGTGTCGGTGTGACCGCACAATGAAAGCGCGGTAATAAAAAGGGTGACTACCCCGTTGTCGGGAAAAAAGGGGCTGCTGTATGGGTATGGTTCTCGTCTGTCCTCTCAAGGACGCTCGCATTGCAAATGGATGGATGTCATCACCTGCTTTTAAAAGGGAATTCCGGTACGTTTCACTGCCCAAAACGGTGAAGTAGAGTTGGTTGACTGTTAACTCTTTAGAATTTACGATTTTCCATTCCTGCGTTATGGCGCACGTAAAGTATAGCGTAGTGTTTAGCTGTTTGGTTTCGTGCTCGTCGTGAGTATGCGTGCTTTGGGTTCGTTTTTATGCAGAGGTTCTTCTTTTAAAGATATTTTTCCCGAGTGCAAACGGACTTGCAGTGGGGTGGTTGAGTGAGTAAAAGCTCGTAAGAAATATGTCTCATTCACGAGATGATCTGTGTGTTTGAAGTGGATGGATCCGTATGGTGGGTGTAATATTAGCCTTAAGAACAAGATAGGTACTTGAGGTGACATATGTGGACTTATAGAGTATGTACGTAACAAGATGGACAGAAACATTCCAGAAAACAAAGCATAAATTGACATTGCTCGCATTTCTTATCATATCTGTCAACAAATTGGCTCACCGCACATCATATACTACTCGTAGTTTTTTGTTGTTGACATATCTTGCAAAATGCAATAATAAAATAGAAAATGCTCTGCATTTCTTAGCTAGAATGGGAATAATTTATGAAACAACAGACAGACGAGAATGAAATTTCCAATCCTGGAACCTGGAAATTAATATTTCTCTCCCGTTCTTATCTTATCGCTCGTTTCAGCCAAACAATCACACATGCATGAGAACCCGTCGGATTTCAATACCGGTACGTATGTGAACAGTGGCTTCGAATGACCTTCCACCGCTTATGCTGGAGCGACATCTCTTGCAGACATTGTTTGACAAGGCACAAGGAGAAACAACAAGTCCCGCGAACGACAGGACAGTATGGCGAAGATCAAACGGGCGCTGTCGTTTACCGTTAAAAATGGCACCCGTCGGTTGCCCTTCATTAAGCTTAATTACTCTCCCCATCAACAAAACGGTCCGCAGCATTTGAGCGGTGTGATTTTGTTCGCATTTTCTCCGTTTGCTTGCACTCCTTTCTCGTTGCAATACGCTCTCAACGCTTGTTTATGAGTGTGCTTACACAGTTTTGCGCGCGGTTAAATGTACGTGGAAGAAACGCATCGCGTGTTCGGTTGCGAAAAAAAATGGTTGGAAAATTAATCCCACTTTCGTGCTAGCCTCGCTCACAAAGCAGCATCCGTTTATTCTTGACCATTTTTTCCGCTCCCTTTATTTGCCTCCGTTAAGGTGCACTTGCCAAATGAGTCCTCACGGAATGGGCAGAATAAATCTCGCCGCATCTCTTTCCTTCTTTCTCATGCGGAATACGCATAATTTATGCGGCGCGGAAAAAAAACGAGGAAACAGGGAAAGCTGTCCGAAGCTTTCCACTCACTCGATAAACACACACATGCTTACATAAATGTTACATAGCGGATTCAAACAAGCTGCTTTCGGCTCTTTTATAAACGGCGCTTATTTGCTCTTCAACCTGTCCAAATATCCATCCCACATATGGTTTCTTTTAGTATTTGTTTTCTTTGAGGGTGTTTCACTTTTTTTTTCATCTCCCCATTCACTCGTCCCTAAAATGACCGAGAACGGGGAAACAAACATCCAAAAACCCATCGTGCAGCGAAGCGTGCCAACGGTCACCGTTGAGCTTAGCGTGTATGTACGCTTGTGTTTTGCCAACGGCCATGACAACGGCCAGGTTTTGCTCCCATGCAAATGACCCATGTCCAGCACGGCCGAACATCGGGTACTAAATGATGATGTATGAAGTGTGCCTAAATTTAACTCCATTTCGATGCGACTTTTCTGTGGAGCAGGACTTTTCCATATGCAGCCTTTATTCGCAGTCGAGGCACACAGACTTTGGTTGTTTTCTAATTAAATAATCTTCTCTCTCACTGCCGGTTCGGTTCCAGCAAAGGCATGTTTGATGGTATATAATTATCTAAGTTTTTTATTCGTTTTTTTTTTCTTCACATACATATGGATGTTTGTGTTTTTCCCTCGCCTGATACCGGTTTATTTGGTTTTCATTTGCGTCATTCATTTTTTTGTTTTATTTTATTTCTCTCGTTGTGTACGCCCGGACGAGTACGCCTCCAACGCCATTTTGAAGGATTGATCATGCGTTAGCAGCGCCGTTTTCATCTCTTTCTCTCCTTTCTTTTATGGTGTTTTGTGCTGCCTTGGATACAAACCTGCACCGTATTACACCCATCCATGTTCGACAACCCGCTAGAGGCCAACTTTCCGCGGTTTGCAGAACCGATCCCAAACATTACGGTTACGATAGGACGTGACGCATTGCTGGCCTGTGTGGTGGATAATCTAAAAGGATACAAGGTGAGTCCCGCCATTTTAATGTTTTTCGTTTTGTATCATTTGTTCGAACAAACAAACAACAGGACGAAGATAAAAAAAAATGCTGAAACGAAACAGGTGTGTGTGCGTGGTGTAAAAGAGGGTGTTCTGCGCGTGTGAAAAGGATCTCACGCATGTTCGAATTCAACAGGATGAAGGACAACAGGATGTTATTTAGTTTGTATAAAAAGAGACAGACACATACACACTAACGCATCCATAACAAAACGGTTCGATGGTTTGGATGTCCCAAACGCGGTCATCGGTAGACCTTCGGGTCAGCTCTTTAGCGATAAGCGGATATTTTAGGCACCCGTAAAAAAGTATAATACCGGGTTTCGTTTTGTTTTGTGGTGGGTGCCCCCTCTTGGTTTAATTTTTTTCTACCATCATTCGCATTTTGTGTTGATACCTCTTTGGCGCGAACGTTTCTCCGGTGTCCCGTTTGGCCGCGCATTTCATCACACCACAATTAGCGCGTGTACGCCATCATGGTTCTGTGCTTCCCTGCGTGTGGGCACAAAAAACTTTCCGCGGCTTGTGGTGCTGTGATGCGTTGCGGCGTGTAGGCGGCAAGTGAAAGGTTGCAGATTAGAAGCGGTACTGATGATGGGTTTGTTTGCATTGGCACTGGCCACCATCATTATCAAAACAGGGGCACAGTACAACATGCTGTACATTGCTGGAAAGAAAAATGACAGATAAATTGTGGAGAGGAATAGGTGGAACGTGTGGAACCACCATTGCGCAAACAGGCCATCGGATCTGGAACGCATGACACGTGGTTTGTGGGTGCTGCTTTATCGGGTCCATTTCGGGGGGAACAAAGCCGACGAGGATGCTTTTTGGTATTCATACTTTTTTTATAGCTTCCCACAGCTATTTTCTATCAATGCTGATGGTTTGGTGCATTCAGGTGTGAAATCCGATTTCCAACCTCACGTTTTGTTCACGTTTAGGTGGGTAGAGGATTATTTCACCTGCCCACTAGAAAGGGGATGCTTATGGTAATGATTAAAATTGTTTTTGATGTAGCAAAAAAGGCTAGTCAACTGTGTGATATAAATAAAGCTAATAGAATAAATGGAGTTGATTTTAAAATTATTTCAGAATAATTAATAAATTCGGTAATTTGCTTATAGAATTTGGTTTATTTCTGTTTATCTGTTTCTGTATTATCAGTGATAAGTTAAACTTGAACTTGTAATATTAAACGAATGTTTATATTTTTTTCTTATTTCCCTTCGCAATATGCAGTTTATGATATTCGACCAGTTTTGACGGATTTGTTTTCTTTACATTGAGCAATTTACAATAAAAGCAATATTGAATAAACATTATTTATTTCATACAAATACCTCTTTTTCAAAGCAACTGTTTCATGTTTTAAAAACATTTATCAAAATAATATTGATNTTTTCTTATTTCCCTTCGCAATATGCAGTTCATGATATTCGACCAGTTTTGACGGATTTGTTTTCTTTACATTGAGCAATTTACAATAAAAGCAATATTGAATAAACATTATTTATTTCATACAAATACCTCTTTTTCAAAGCAACTGTTTCATGTTTTAAAAACATTTATCAAAATAATATTGATGGTGCTTATGCTTTTAGTAATATCACCCGTGTGTACGGATCATTCGATTTGTTTTCTTATCTCAATGGAGACGCCCAGTCCTCCGTAGATGTAATAATGAATTCACGTCGATGCCACAAAACACCAATTGGATACAATTCGCAACTGAAAGCATTTCATCTTTCATTCGCTGTCATAGCCAAAAACTGTTTTCGTCTCGCTGCGATAGCTGCGTAAAAATCGTAACCAACTGACATGTCACTGATTTGGATTAACAGTAGGTGCCTTCTACAACAGTCTTCCATTGGGAATGGACCTGCGGCAGGGTGGGTTCTTTATTTTCTAGCACCAGCGTCAGAAAACACATTTCTGTTCACCATTCGTGAAATTTAAGCTTCTTCGATCGGTTCATAAAAGTTGTGCGGTACGTGCCCGAAATGCAAGATTTTGTGTCAAAATTCTGTGACTGCAGCCATTGGCAGAATGGATGGTTGGATAATTTCACGTACCAGTGTGTCTACGTTTAGTGATTTTGCGAACTAGCAAATGGATGAAGATTGTACGGCGAATGTTGATGGACGCTGCTTCGTTGCTGCCCGATAGGAAAAGCTTGCTGAAAGACGGGTAAAAATTGACGATTCGAAATTCCAACCCAAGAAAGTCGGCAGCTACCGAATGGGAGGTTGGATGCAGGTAGACGGCCCCTGCTTTTCGTCTCAATGTACATGTTCATTTTGTTTGCTATGAAGGCTTGCCTGCCTCACATGTCAGTGAAGCGACAGACACTAACTCACTGACATGCGGCTGCGTCCGATGACGTTGATCCACTTTCGCTAGTAGCGAACGGGCTGACAGCAAACATCGTCATCTGAGCTTGCCCGATTACGAGGTTTTGCTTTGGCGGTGGCGATAATGTCAAAATCTTGGAAGAGCACTGCAAACCACCGGAACCCTGCCGATGCGGAAGTAGGTGTCTTTGCTGTGCTGCACAATCTATGTGATGATCGATGGCAAGATTTGGTGTGAGAAAGAAATATAAAAATTGATATATTTTCTATCACATCGTCGCCATCATCATACGTCGTTGTCGTCTTCTTGGGCCAACAAGGACCCAGGGTTGGTGTATGGCAATCCAACCTATTTGGAGCAAAAGCCACTCACTCTTTGACAGAACGAGCAGAAAGCCAAAGCGATTGACTTCGGGGGTTAGTAGAGCTAGCAATCACACGTTCACTCAGGATCGAAACTCGAGCGGGTGCTCCATCCACACGACATCCGTCCGGTGCTATCCGTTCGTATGTTCTGTAAAAAGATACAGACAAAATCGAAAGTGTAACGATGCTTCTTCATATGTGATATCCGAGAGCTTCGGATGCGGGTGCCAAGAAAGAAGGGAACTATCTGGCATCGTAAACCTGTCGCCCGAAATGGTCCGTGATGACGATGTTGATGATGATGTGGGTTGGATTTAATATCAATAAAGCATAATTTTATTATTGATTTAAAATCAATTCGTTTATATCCCTGATCTCGCACTAGCGCGGTGTACATGCTGAAAGGTTGCCCTAAGTTTCCCTCCATCCCCGTGAGCCAGGGGAATGATGGTACGATTGGAAGGGTGACCCATCAGTATGGTTTTCAGGATGGAAAGTTTTCCAAACATATCCTTTAAAGTTCATATCCATTTTAACTTTCCGACTGTGATCCTTGTTGTTTTTCCCTTCAGAGTGCTCGTGTGTTTGTGGGTTTACAGGTTCCAGTCAGAGTGAATCCCAAATCCTGCCAAATACAAGCACCCTCGTTCATCGGAATAATATCATAACAACACGCAGATTAAGGGGATTTAGCTGCCGTTCCGGCGATATCCATCGACAACAATCCCAACGCGGACTGAATGGGATAGCAGAAAAGGATGCTGTTTTTCACACCTCCGACGGAAATAAAACCGAACGAAACGCACGCGATTGTGTGGCACAAAACCCATTCACGCCAACATTAACGGACCGGGAACGGTTGCGCAAGTGTCTGGGTAATAAATAAATAAATAAAATCAAATGATCATCCTGCCGCTGACAGGGGATAGGTACTTTGCCTATCAACACGCATGAGTCTCTCCGATCGGATGGAACATATGGCATAAAGGCAGCAGGAAAGAAAACAAGAGCCAAAAACAAAGCCGAAAAAATGTTGTGCACGATTAGACGGGAAACTTTCCCGGGGGCTAAAAGTTAAGCGTGTCATTTTGGTGCGGTTGGCGTTGATGAAGGTAAAGCAGTGGAAACTTCCGACAGTGAAATAGGAAAAATGGAATATAAATCGAATCAAGCCGATAATTTAGGCATCAGTGCGTGAGTAGAAAGCGACGGTTTCGAAAAAAGTTATAAATACTTTCACATGAGAAAAAGTTGCATTCATCGATATTGATTACGAAACTTTACCGACCGAATTTTAAATGTCAAAAGAAAAAAGGATAAATTGTGACCAAAAATTTCTTTAGTCAAATGAACATGGTGGGATGAGTTGGGACGAAATCGAAACGAATGATTTTACCGGTCGCTTTTCTGCGAAAAACAACAAAAAGGATTTATTATTGTCTGATTTAAATGTTAACATTTTGGAATTGCTAGTAATTTAAAACAAAGTTTCAAAAATGGAGTACATATTTTTCTCCACACAAGATGATTCAGCATTGAAAAATTCTTGAAACTTCCAAAAATTCTATTACCTCAAACAAAAATAGATTTAATGTGTCATTTTATCCTTTCATCTTTTAGTAAATAAAAAATATGAACAAGTTTGAAGATAAGTTTTGATACATTTAAATTATTTATTTATATTTCATTATTACGGCACTTAGCCGTATTGTCAGTCTCAAAGTGCTGGAATGTACAAATATCACAAAGCATTTCCTCCATGTACTTTTCCTTATCTCGGGCATACTCGGTTGTGATAGTGGTTATTGCTATTGTTGATGCCATTGTTGTTGTCAAAATTAAACAACAAATATTTTTGTCTTGTTTCTAATGATGATTGGTCATGTGTATTAAATAAAATTACAAGTTATTACATTAAATAAAATTACAAGTTAAACAAAATTACAAGTAATAATTCGCTTTACTAGCGCCATCGCTCTGCCACGATTCAGAGGCGATAGCTTGAATAACAGCCTGTTGAAGCTAGAATTCAGAAAATCAGAATCAAAATCAGAATAATTTTATAGCCAAAATTGAATATGTAACGTTACTTATAGTACATAAACAATCTTCGTTTTGTGTCTTTGAAAGCCAGATTTCAAATGAAGATTAATTGAAAAAGAAATCTAAATCTAAAGAAAAAGTTAGAGATTCATTGCTGAAAAATATTGTATAATCATCATAAATTAAAAGCAGTCACTAACACATCGACAACCCGATCGAATCGACAAAGAAAACAGAAAGTCTAAATTTACTTTCAAGATCCTTAAAAAATATTCAAAAATATCTTTGAACGGTCAGAAATGTAGCAGGTTTTGAGAAATGTTACAAGTTATCTACACATCTAGATAATTTTTTTCGCCATTCAGTTTCAGGTCTCTAATACGTGTATTTTTTAACACAACAATCTCTCACAGATGGCAACCCAAGCGCAGAAAGAGTTGACTTCCTGTCAAAGTGCAATTTGTTTGCCCTCCAGGTGCGATCTCTTTCATACCCGGGATCAGACGAAAATCACGTCGCAAACATCAGCGTGTCGCTCGGTGTCCTTTTGCATGACCTTCGACCCCTTGCCGATACCTACCGCACCACACATTAGCTTCCGGAACTGCCCGACAGTTTCCATTTTTCAGCTGCCTAGTCCCAGGTCACGGCCATCAACCGACCCGGGGTCAAACGTACGGGATTTGATCCTGTCACTGTGCGTTGATTTGCCCTCGTCAGTAGAGGGTTTTGTGTTTAACCGGTGCAGGCGATGGTCGGACGGGACGGATGTTTTGTGGCCCTCGGGGAGAACTTAATGTTGTTTACATGGGTCCATCGTCCATCTACCACGGACCCGTAGACTACCCTGTTCCTCTACCGGATGTGGACAATGTCATCTCGGAAACGGAATGGTTGACGTTTTCTTTTTGCAGTGTTTTTTCTTGTTGTTGTTACTGCTGTTGTTTTGCTGCTCCGCACAATCGCATTCCGTACAACAGGACATGACCGCACCCCAGCAACACTGGCGAACGATAAATCAAAACGCCGACTCTTTCAACCTCAGTGCAAAAGCTCTCGGCAATCGCGTCGGTGTCCAGTAAGCTTCTTCTGCAGAAAGAGTGAAACTGCCAAAACACAAAATGGTTGAAATGGGGTGAGAAAGGGGGG
>CM028124.1:457434-590680 GCA_016254315.1 Anopheles parensis
TGTTCTAAGATAATCGCATTAAGCCATCGTGCTTTGCATAATTTACGAGCTTGTTGGTAAAGTTTGCTCACTCTCAGTCCTTTGCAGAAAAAAGCAGAATAAACAACATCGGAATTTTCTGTGCCATCCTCCAATCGTTTTATTTATCGCTCCCTTTCACTCGTACTTGATACATCAATCTTTCTTCACATTACTTTCGAGCGTCTCATCCCGCGCCCTCAAAAACTTCACAAACAATTCACTAATTTTCACGCCAACTGCCCACCTGCTCTACTACAGCGTGTAAAAGCTGCAAAGCTGTTGATTTTTCGCCACAAAAAACACACTCAAACAGAGAGAAAAAAAGCTTCATCTTTCAACCTTGTTGGCATTTTAGGCCACGATATGACGGTTGTTGGTAGATACTGTTAGACCTTCTCCACCGCCCGCCAAATGGTTTCTTCAAAATGGAAAGCTAGACGGTAGGCGTTTCCATGGATTGCTGATGAAGAGATTAACAGCTATGAGTGTCAAGATTAGACATAATTTATGCCGATTTCAACCTCGAATCTTTCTCTCTCTCTCTCTCTTTCTCTCTTTGCCAACAATTTAAGTTTGTTTTCTTGGAAATAATTGTCTCAAGAACCAAAACTCGGAAGTACCAGGAATCCTTTGCTGTATTATTTTTTTGCAGCGTTTGTGAGAAGCTTCCTTTTCATGCACGTTGAGATTTGTCATTGCGATTCGTGAGGGTTTTCCGTGCCTAAGATCCGTTCTTATCCGACAGTTTCTTCGCACAAACAGCCGAAGGCAGAAGGAAAAACTATCAAACCTGTCATAACATACGATTTGACGAGCGTATCTCACGACTCGCAGTAGCTCATCGTCAACCTAATCAACCCTAAATTAACACCAACGCCCTCATCACCCTCATAGCACAGTCCACCCGTAGATCTTCGTCAATACGGTATGCGGCGCTTGGGAAGCTAATTAACACGGTCTACCACTGTACGTAACGTGACAAATCTCTTCCCTAAACATCACGCTCTAACACACCAGGCGCCTCCATTCCGTGCCATCTCTGCCGCATCGTGTTTCATCGCAGTACATTTGCTCCTACCGAAGGCTGATGATGAGCTCCACCTACCGAAACCGGAAGAACAGCCCATGTTTTCCTATTATCAATTTAATTTCAGATGGTAGATTTGCTTAATAAACATGTTTGTCTACCGAGGCCTATGGATCTCCTGCTCGGTTCGCTCCCCTTGAGCGGAAACACGAACAGGACGGTAAGGACATCTGCTCGGATGAACAGCAACAGACAGGTTTGGAAAGCCAGGTAAAGGCCCATTGCAAAGTCCGACCCGACGAGAAAAATGGAACGGGAACCGAACCTAACCTACCGAACACACTTTACCTTTACCAGGTTCGTACCTGAAGAAGTTAATCTCTCGTTGGTATATGGATTAATTTATGCGTCTGTGGGAAAAAGGGTTACCACAAGACGTGCGACAATATGTGTGTATGTGTGTGCTGGAGGACGCGTGAGTGTGTTGTCACTAATTATGCACGTGAGGTGCCGAATCCGTATTGCTAAAAGATTCGCGGAAAAAGGTTGTTATCATGCGTTAAGACACATCATCAAAAGATGATTTCATTCCATCAAATTGCAAACAAATCTTGTACAACTTTGTCTCAAAGTTATGGTGGGATGTGATAAGCTTTTATAAGTGCAAAATTGGTGTGTAATTATTGCCTTTTCATTTGGATGAATTTGAGCCGCAGTGATGATTTTATATTTATGTTTATGTTTGTTTTTTTTTTATGTTTTCCGGCTTCTTTTAGTGGTAAACCAATTAAGCTCTAGCTCTACTTAAGCTTACATAGGTTCTTTGTTAAAAACTTAGTTTAAAAATAATATTCACTTGTTTTTTTAAGTTAATCATATAAACACTCAAATCAGGATAGTATGGCCTCGCGGCCGAACCGAAAATTAAAACAAGAAAAAAAAACTAAATTATCTCTTAATATTGATTTACTAAAACCTTCCAAATTATTAATTATTAATAATTAATATTATTAATAATAATTTTTGCGAAGTTGAGCTGAGAAAATCGATTTTTTGTTGCACTAAAACTTTGAAAATTCTTGGACAGCCATTTCTGGTTTTGTTTGACTTGATTTACCTGTAGTAAGATAGCATTCTTCATGACACTATTTACCAATAGAGAAATTTCCAAATTTTTGTTTGCAAAATAAATTTTAGAAAGCAATTACAATACATCCAATTCAAAAAATTACTACACAATAAAAGGTGCAGGGAGATGATGCATGTGATAACCAACGCGGATTCCACACGATAGGCCCGGGTATCAAATCCCATTCATATCTTCCCCCTGTAGCATGGATTGATTGGCGATTGAAGAGGGAGTTATGGTATGGCTGTAAATAGTAGTGAAAAAGTGAGTGGAAAAATCGATTTGTGATATAGATATTTGAGTATCAAACAATTGGATTATATTCCATTATTAAATGAAATAGAAATCATGCCAACTTAACCTTAACCAGCTTATTTATTCTTTCAAGTACATTTTCCGAACAATTTTCGATTTCTTTGTGCAGAAGAAGGTTCGAAGATATACACAAACACACTGAAACCATTCTTTTGTTCGGTTGAATTCCTTAGCTTTTCACACAGTAAAGCTATTTCGTACCGAAGTAAAGACTGATAAAACAGAAACCGAATGTATAAAGCAGTTTGCTTAAATGATTCCTTTCTACCGGTACCGGTGACTTTAGGTAGTACAGAAATGACTTTTCATCTACCGCTCCCAGTACGCCGGGTGTGACACCGGGTAGGAAAGTTAAATGGAGTAAACCCCAGAAACATTAAGCGATGCTCGAAGCGCAAACGGGCCAAAAGTTTTCCATTATCCTTACCGGTTGGAAATTGAGGAAATTGAACCTAATCATTCTCTATGATTCGCTGTCACTGTGATGCGGTGAGTTTTTTTTTCTTGTCACCGTTACCGGCACTGGTGAAGCAAACCGTCCCATACGTGGAAATTTCAAACCCCGGCAAATGGATGAAACAGGACGAGTAGACGCGTAAAATCGTCTGGCTAGTCGGTTTCGGTCGGTGAGGTGGTAATTCAATTTATTAGTGATGTTTTAGCAAGGTTTTCACTCACTCCACGGATGACGACGGTGAATTTAAGTTAGCTTGTGGTGAAACTTTTCCTTGCCATTTTATGGCAACGATTATGTTCCCTCTTCAGGCTTAAGTTTTTTTCGGCTCGAAGCTTGCAAATGTGTGCTATTATTTTAAGCAAAAACCACATGTTGTCTAGTGTGTACAGTAACTCTTTTTACTTATTATGCTGCATAAATAGCATTCGTACATGATAAACAAACGTTGGAATAACAAAAAATGAATATCATTGGTATCGCAACAGAATGAATTATACAAATCTTTTCTTCAAACAATGTTGCACAAACACATTACCATGTTTTGTATTCAGCCATAGCCTTTACTTTTACCGTACCGTAGATTCAAAATTAAAGCACAGCAACAGCGTACCTAACCGCAGACAAGTCGTGTTTTAAACCATGTTTCGGAAACCGACAGACAGACACTTCCGCTACTCGTTTCGAAATCACAGGAAGCTTGGCCATTTTCCCTTGAATACTACAGGGAAACGATTACCGAAGCAGTGTAAGAAATGTGTACAAACAACAAAACTACCAACACGAAACTGTTCGAAACATGCATCCAAACAACCACCAACACAGATACGTCCATTGGCTGCAGGTAATGGTACGGGATGGTTTTTATCGCTTGTTTCGTTAATGTAAAATTACAATACCGATTCCGCTACCGAGAGTGCATAAACAATTAGTACCAATGTAATGGAACCTGCGACACTTAGATTTGCTCAAATAGATAAGTATTTCGTGACGTTGTGGTGAGTAAGAAAACGATGAAAAGTATCCTATACAAATATCTGTGTTTTGGAATTGAAAGTAGTATTTCATCAACTGTTTAAAAAAAAATCGAACATTATTTTTCCAAACTTTTACTTCAAATACTTTAATATCTCAAACATGATAACAAAAAATACTTTCTAAAATAAATATTAACCGAAATGAACATCTTAAACACTTAAAATCTTTCACTCCTTCACACGTTCGCGTGAATCATTACGAATAGAAGAGGAATTAAAAGCAAATAAATCATCAACAGATTATGTCCGTTATTTTGTAACACGCACGCATTATACCCTAACAAAGCGAGGGTTCATCAAAATCAGTCAAATGCCAACCGACCGGCTTTTATACGTGTACGATGCTACCATAAAGCTTCTCTCCGCTACAGCCGTCGTGTTAGAGAGCGAGTGGGTAAATAAAAAAAACCAACCAAAGCATAACGCCTAAGTGTCTCATTTTCATAATCTACCCACAAAGCAGAAGCATCATTCAGCTTAAAATAAGCCTTTGTAAAAAATACGCGTACTATACCTATTTAGCTCATCAGGCTTTCCATAGCACCACGCCAAAAACCAATGGCGGCAAATATAATCGCGAAATCGAGTTATGTCGCGTTTTCCGTGTACGTGTGTGTGGTAACGTCGTTTTTTTTTAAACCAACCACCAACTGCAAGTATAAAGAGGCCCTTTCCATCTTACCTCTCTCCATCCAGTTTATGAAGTGCTTTCCTCCAAAAACCGAGGAAGCAAAACACACTCGTGGCTAAATTTCTTCTCATCAACAAATCCAATGTAGCCACCCAGGGAAGCATATTTTCGCACATATTTACAAAGCTTAATCAAACAAGGATTTTCCCGTACACCCGGCTTTTGCAAAACGGCATAGTCCACCGTTGTCGGTACCGTGGAAAAAAATGCTCAAATCTTTGCACCGGAAAGCAGTATCGTGCGGCGAGACATTATTGGGTAGAAGGGTGGTCCGGGTAAAAATGCTCCGTAAACACTTCAATGCCTGCACGGGCGGATGCTGGGCACAGTGTGGTGCACGTTTTTGTGCACAACCACACTGCATGATGTTTGGTTCCCTCCTGGTAGGAATGCACGGTTTCGCGAGGCTTCTTTGCTGATTATTTGTTTTACGATTTCTAGTGGCGTGGAAATAATTTAAATTAATTTATTTTCCCAGCTACTCCAGCTGCTATGGTGGAAGTTGAGAAACTGTGGTTGTTTGAATGTGTATATGTGTGTATGTATGATACGGATTTTTATAATACTTTTTTTAAAGCACAGAAAGCGATGACGAAGCTTCGATACTTCGTCATTTAAGAACTACGACTTCGTCGCTTAGGAGTTGAGGAGTAAAAAAAATACCCGATTTTACTTATTGACTTTTCGGCATAATACTGAAACAGATTCAATCAAATCAAAATAACCACAATACTATCAAAAACAACCACCAAATTATTTCCTGAATTGTTAGTAAATTAATCTTGTTTATACAGTAGATAACTTGGATGATAATTAATCGCATAAATCAAATCCCGCTTGCAATGCCCCTTAGGATGGAATCGACCAAAGCTCAAAGGAATTATTATTAATTCTAATACATTCAGGAACATCTTACAATTAATTGTTTTTATTATTCATAAAATATCTTCGCAGAAACGCTTCCATACTGATTACTCCCAAGAGCCTGACAGCATCGTTGCACAGAAAACATCAAACTTAAACACCACGAGTTTCATACATCCAACCATACGGTTATGCTGTACAAGTCTCCATCCACCATTCGCATTGTTACGACTAATTACATCATAATTATTAAACTTCACGCCCAGTCCAGCAATCCAAACACGACCCGATCTACTACCAACACCATCCTCAGCTACTTTTCTTGCCACAAAAAAACCATTATGAGTGTTTATTGAACTCTTTGTTTTAGCATGATTTCCCTGCGGAGCTTATCAAACATTACCATGTGGGAGAGATCTCCGCCGTGTGCGCAAAACGCATGCGGGTTTCGAGAGCATCCATCCATTGGTTTTCTTTACTCGATTATGGTAGGATGGTTTTTCTCGATACGCTTCAAACCGTTAAACGAAGTTAAAGGAATCATCATACGAACGGGGAAAGCTATTTACTTAGTGACTCAATAAGTTTCCACCGAAGCATTGCTTGTTGAATGATTCATGAAGTTGTATATCGATATGTTTGTGGAAAACTCTTTCGCATGTGCTTCAATCCTTTAATCGGAAAAAATCCTTCTTCTTGTCGAAGCTATTCGCTTTATAAATAACATAATTTATAGATAAATATGTTTATAAACTAAATACAATACCTAGTTGGTTATGTGACACCTGCCTATCACAATCGCACACGTGCACACGTGCCCGAAAAACTTTCCCTTAAACTAATTCCGACAAGGAAATGTTGAACTATCTCACACGACTATAATTACAGTTCCAAGTATAACAGGAAGCTTTTACCGTCCACCAAAACGGGACCAACACGTCAAGCGTCAAAGTTTACTCTGGCTGGTTCCATTTAATCACAGACACAGCCAATCGAAGCCCAGCTGCTAGCAAAAACCCGATGTGCTCGGTAAGTGTGGGAAGAGATCATGTTTTTGTGAGAAAGATACTCAAGCGGTACGGTGGTAGAAGGGTAGAATGGTAATGTGGTTAGCAAAGTTTCCATACGTTTCTAGCAGCATACATTTTACCAACCATGATAACGATCCGTACACTCTGGTGCACGGCCTTGAAAGCGGCAACCAAGTGAAAACCGGATGTAACAGCAGCTTTAAAAGTTAAACGACGCAAACACACTCGCTACCGACTAAAGCACACTTTGAGTGTTGTGAGTGGTCTAGGAATGAACTTATAAATGTGTTATTTAATAACAGAAAACATGGTATAATCTGGTAAAATAATTACTTCATAGCTAAGCAAAGCCTCAGCAACGCTAAACTCACGACACCCTGTAAATGGAGACGCTTGGTGCTTTGTGATTTTTTGCTTCATTGTTTGATTTTTTGGACTATTCCGCTTAACGACGGGATGTGTCATAAAGTGAGCAAAAGGCTAAGGAAAACAGACGCTATACAAACATTGTTCAGTTCTGGAGCTCTAGAGTGGCTGTGAATGGGGCGCAACATTTTCCAACCAGTTGGACTTACAATGAGGGAGCCCATTGTGTCCCACGACTGCTGAACGTGGAATCACCAAAAATTATTCCGCTCGTCCACCGGCACGAAAGAAATGGAAGCTGTTTGTATGCCATCCATGAACCAGCTGCTCGTCCAGCTGTTACCGAGACAGCGCCAGCCATCCAAAAAATCCACCCGAGTAGGGTAGGTAGTTCCTTTGAGAATTCAATCCACGACCAAACGAGAGCGTTTACCGAATGGTGGAGTTACTTGCTCGAGCCGACCGGAAGACCACACTCAAGTTCTTCCACCCATACCACCTATACCATACCTTCGCTACAAAGGGGCAGTCAAAATGGCATCATCATACACACCAAAAACCGTCCACCGGACCGATCCCTTTTGCCCTACTGCGTGCCTTGTTATTCTTTCGTTGTTTTTCTTTCTTTTTTCCCTATGTTCGACTTCTGCTTTCGATCAGGCACCAAAAACAAGACCTACAACCGGAAAGTAGTGCTGACAGGAAGCAGGGATCAGTAGGAACGGAATGGGCCTACTGCAAACCGGACGCACTATGAAATTCCCATCAGCTTTCCTCGGGATGCTCTTTATACTTCGCATACATAGCTACAGCACCAACCAGTACGCTCGGCACCGAAGCATCGGAGTTTTGCGATAGAACGATGCCGTACGAACGCTTGGATTATGTTTTGTTAATGGCGTGTGATGGCTGTGCAGCATGGATGACCTAATGTTTGCCACTTCAGTAATTGGATGAAACCGGCCGGCCATTGTCAAGGACGATTAGAGACGGGAGAAACATCAAAGTCAGCCCGACACGACTTCCGGTCGGGCTGGTTGGTGAACGATATCCGGGCATCATAGCTTTCATTGCGTCAGTGTTTTTACGTTGCATGAGAAAAGCGTAAGTCTAGGTTCATTCTCAGTTTAGATTAATGTGCTGTAGAGTTTATGAACAAATTTTAACATTCCCATTCATCATGCCATAAAATACAGAAAGTTGAAACATTAGTCTTTGAAAATAAGAGTCAATTCACATGGTCGAAAATTTGACTCCAGTAAAACGTTTCAAAAAATGTAATTTTATCGTAAAATTTCGCTTTCACTTCTTTGGTACCTAATCGATTGAAAATTCTCATACTGCATTTATGATGCATATAACTGTAGAAAGCAAAAAACATAAAACTAATTTTAAACAAATATTTACCCTACCCCAATTTGCTTCGCAAAAAAACCTTGGCTTATTATATTCCCATTGCCATCACTAACTCTGCTGGATCCTCAAAGGACTGAGCGCTCATAAATCCTTCGTCTGTTTTCTATACCCTCGATTACTTCAAGAGAATGGCGGAAAAAAATATCAATCACTGCTAAAAGCATCTACGTGAAGCGCAAAATGCTAAAAGTGGAAAGGAAAAAACAAAATCCCACACTAAACCCAATAAGTCGACGATTCGATTCCGAATGGCAACGATAAGAAGCGGACAAGAAATATGTTGGCCAATCTTTGGTCAGTTGACCTAACCAATCCTTCGTTCCGAACCCCGAACAAGGTAAATAATGCTCGTGGCTACAAGCCGATAGTAAAGCATCGAATCGGCAGAGCAGCTTATAAATCCTGTGCCGATGTTTCGGTCTTCGGAGTGTTTCGGTGCGCTTTGCTTTAGTCCGAACTTCAGTAAATCGATAAAAAAAAATAGCAGGAAAAAGGAGATACTATTGCTTTGTTCAATCCTGTGACCGATCGCTCCGGGGAGCTTCATCACGATCAAAGCCGACTGAACTGAAAAAGCCAGCTCTATGCTCAAAGTTTGCTGCTTACTTTTTGGAGCAGCGAAAGAGGAGCACGAGCTACAACAAAAAAAAAGAAGCTGAACTGAATGAAGTTCGATCCACCACGAACGCAATAAAGCTCTATTCCCGTCTGGACGCATCCTTTCCCATCGATGGTGAAGTTATGCTTCACCATGGTAGAAATCATTCGCTCGATTCGCTTTCGTCTTTCGCAGTGCAGCTTTCACAGAGCTACGCATCAGTCTATCGGTTCCAAGTTGTCCATTTCCTTCGCAACTCGTCAGACAGATTTGTCTCGTGAGAGCAAAGAGCGTGAAGAAAAGACAGATAAAAGGGATGAATGAAATAAAACTAGTATCAACATCACCATAAAGACAAAGTCTTAGTTTGAGACTCTTTTTTCTCGTTAGCCATTACCATCTGACTTGAATATGGATAGAGAAAAGCGCCAAACAGACCCCTACATTCGATTCGCTGCTCAAAGGAATCGTGAAAAAGGTGAAAGCTCGAGAATCTCCCCATAAAGTGTGAGTGCATCAAAATCCCTTCACAGAACGGCCAGTCGAACTTTCTCTGACGGCTAACCGTGAGGGTTAGCAGACGTCGTGGAACTCATGTTTCCTTACGTTTTCACTATTTTCTACGCTTATGAAAAATCCCTCAGAAACGTAGAAAACGAAGAAAAAAAAACATTAGAACAATGGAGAAGCTTGAAGGAACTTCGTGCTGACCTTTTTTCGTTGGCTTTCTACAATGGTTCGTTTTTCGTTATTGGTTTGGAGCGAAACTTGTCTTCAAAATCCTTTTAAAACAACCCGTTGAAATGAAGTGCTTCGAATGGAGTGCGCTGAAAGTGAATGAAGCTAAAGCACGAATGTACAATTTTTTGTTTTCACTGTCACTTTTTTTTAAACACTTATTTGGCTAATACACCAGCATTCTCTTGGAAAGAATAAAAAAACGCAAAACGTACAAAACACGGGCACTTCAAAATTCTTATGCCGCGTTCGAAGATTTTCCCCAAAACAAAAACTGCAACTCACGATATTCCAAGAAGAGCGTGGAAAGCTCCAATAACTAAAAGTGTTTTCTCCCTCTCACCCTGGTTCTCTACCTCGACCTACCCCATCAATGTGGGATCAATTTTTATCGAGCTTGATAAATAGAAATCGGTGCTCCAAATACATGATAAATGACCCGCCAAACCCGTCATAGCCCCGGGACCAGGTTGGATGCACTTTTGCACTTGGTGTGGTTGTGTGTGCGGGTTCACAAAGCTCAGCCGTGGATTGAAGAAAAAATCAAGACGAATTTCAAATCATGTACAGAACGTTTCACCATTGACCTGGATTAAAACCCAATGGAAATGCATCAAACTCAACCAACAAGAACCGTTAATAGCATGGCTTTCTCGAAAAGTGGGGTGGGAAAACATTTACCCGGGCGCAACATTGCAAAAAAAAAAATCGCTCGTTTGGCATTGAGCGAGTCAACCATCACAACCAGTCGCTAGTTGCCTGTTGAGCAATCGATAAAATGTTTTACAACGAACCATTCAAAATGTCTTGAACGGAATGGTTGGAAAATCTGCGTACAATAATAGAAAGACTTGAAAAATGTTCGGATTTTCAATTCATAAATAAAATATTGAAAGGATTGTTCCCACTCCCAGAACGGATTGACATTCTCTAGCGGATGGATTTGATCTGAACAACACATCCCAAACCGATTGGAATTTGCAAATTCAAATTAGACTATCGAGAAACAATTTATCATTCGAACACAAAATGCAAATACCATAAAGCAAATTTCCGTTCGATTCACTCGAACCGGTGGTAAGCGATACTTCAGTATCGTAAATAAATCCCTTTTGTTACTGCTTCTCCACTCAGTGGCACAACATTTAGCAACAACAAGAACAACATTCCACATAAAAATGCTCTCAGAACGGAACAAAGTGGCTGAAGTGGAATAGTTTTCTATTCGTTTAAGCTGTCACCGATTTTTCCAATTTTGCATTTGGCTGCATAGCAAGAAACAACGAAAATCACTCCGATGGGCAGCTGATAAATTATCGACCAACTTTTATTCGTCGGATTCACCGTTCCACTTGTTCGGGCATTGGCCCAACTCAGCACGGTTGTTTATCTCACTTAGTCATTTGGTTTTGTGTTTTCTACTTTTACCTTCTTCATATGAAACAAATCCTTCAAAGTGGATTCGATTCAAACGAATCAAGTAAAGTAAAATTGTACGGGAAAGACAAGAAGAATTATTCTCCTAGCGATTGGTATGCCACAAGTCCATTGCTAAGGCAACGGGTCGTATTCAAAACGAATGCACTTTCCGACGAATTCCCAGACATCATACGACCCAAATGCTTTGAATTGCTTATTTGTTCGTTGGCCTCGAAGGGGGTCAATGTGTTTAGGTTTATTTCCATCTGCCAAAATGTATTAATTTTTTATCACTGAAGAAACACTGATTGCAATGCGTTTGATTCCAAATATGGCGCGGGTTGTTAAAGTGTACTGCAAAGACAAGAATCAGAGTCAGTATTCTTATACTGTCATATATAGACAAATGTAATACAGAGCATTCTTCCATTTGAATAGTTCATTAAAGTCTCTTTCCACTAGTTGGCTCTGATTGTAGTAGTACAATTCATTTATTGAGATAAATAGAAAAGAATAAATTTTTTATGTTTATTACACATACTCTTTATATCCGCGTTAGAAAAAAAAAATATATAAAATATTAAGTTGTGTTTATTATTTAATTTATTTTAATTTAATTTTTCCTTTTTTATGCTAATTTTCTAAACCATATTGTTTCTAAACATATGATCTTTGTTCTGTATTGTACAGGTAGAAAATAAAGCTTAGTAATTCGGTTTTATCATGGAAATGGTTGGATGTGCCGTGCAAGTAGACAAATCATATCGCAATCGATAAAACATTTGAAAAACGTGAATATAAAATCCTAATTTTTATAAAAAGTTTCTTATGCAATTAAGGTCGGTCTGGCTATCATTGTTTTTTTTATTCATGTGCTCTAAAATGAACAAATATAATTTTCTAAAACTAATTACTAGATTGCAAGACTGTGTATAGTTTATAAAAAAAATCTCGTCTTTTATCTAGTTTAGTGAATTTGTCGAAATTGATTTCAATTATAATAATTACAAATGATACTTCCGACTCAACAAAGTAGCTTAATTTAAAAATCTTACGCTTGAGCACATCAAACAACGTAAATCAATATTTAATATTTGATCGAAACTCAGTTAAGGGCGTTTTTTCTCTTGCTCGCCATTCCAGTCATCCTCGTTCATTAAGCAAAGTGATATCAGAACGACATTTTGATATCGAACACTAAACCAAAATGCTTTCGACATCTCATGCTCCAACAACAACAAGTGCCCGTGAACCAAAAGTTTACAGTGAATCATCACACCATCGTGAGTGCATTGAAACGAATCAACAAAGTTTCCTGTGACCCACTTTCGGCCGTGAAAGAAATAAACGCTCCCATTTAAGTGTTACCGACTGGAGATGAAATTCTCATTTTACGAAGCTTTTCGAAGCACCACGGATGCTTCGGCGGTGATGGAAATCGAGTCATAAAAAGCCGCTTCCATGCGAAGAAGGTGTTAGACGATGGGTGGTTATTTTATATTGCCCCGTGTCTGGATATGCCTCCACAAAAACCGTGAGCCGAAAAAATAACATCATTTCCGAACTTTCGCTGTACTCGCAGCCAGGTGGTCGAGTAAATGGGACCATGGATTAAGAAAAAACAACAACAACCACACAATTGAGTTCGATTTTTCGTCCCGCGCTCTGGTGCGCGTAGGTGATAAAAAGTGATGTCCTGAGGTGTAAAGCAAGTGCAATGAAAAGAAAGAAAAAATACTTTCAGCAGAAAGCAAAGATGGCGGAGGCTTTCATTCCATTGCTTTCTGCTCTTTGACTAGCTTTTTTGTTTAAATAAATACAATTTTCGGTTCGAGCGCGTAACTTTTCACCGTATTTACGTCTCTGCTCAACCGGTGTGAATCCTCAACCTCAGCGTCATCGTCATTTGCTGGAGATGCGTGCAGGGTGCGAACTTTTTCCTTCCACTCGCTTATCAGCATTTCCAAAGCCCACGGACGCCGAAATCCACCTGTAAGACGGCTGGTACGAAGGTAAGCAGTGTGAAGTTGCAGGTGCAGTTAAGAGAAGTTTGCACGAGAAGGCATGAGATAGAGGTAAATTATGAATGATTCACTTCATTACATATTAATGGTATTTTATGAGCGCGCTGCTGCATACCGGGAAATGAAGTAATTTCAAAGAATTGTTCCATCCAGGCTCGTGTTCCTTTCCGAAAGTGGAAGGCATGAAAATGGCACCGAGAGAAAGGGATGGTAGGGAAGGCACTTTCTCCACTCCTCCTCTCAGTTTTCCCCCTTCCGTCTTATCAACACCAAGTATGCCATGTGCCACCAAACGTGGGGAACACTTTTTGGCGCACAAAAACGATGTACAAATGCTATGAATGCTTCGCCACGCCTTGTTCCCGGAGAATGCGATTTTCCACCGGTGGTATGTTTCCGGCGCCCGGTACTTGTGAGCGCGTGCCACGCGTACCAATCGGTACTGACGAGGCGCAGAAACGTGCCGCAAATTAACGCTTTCTGCACGCTTACGGATCAACGCCAACCGACCCAACCAACAACGGGCCCGTGATTTTCAACTTGCGCACGTATGCGCGTCACAGTAATGGCGTCATTACCTTTCGCCTCTTCTCACCCATCTTCCTCCGCATTTGCAACACGCAACACAGGAATGATGTGCCAATCGGTGAACCATGGGAAATAGGGAAATTTTATATTTTATCATTTCGACGTGTGAGTTAGTGCGAGGCGCACAATATTGATGCGGAATAATTGAAAAGGTACTTGCGCGGCTCGCGCACACATTCACGGCTGCCTCTGTTTTAGGTGTTAATTTCCTTCCTTAACTAGAATGTGGCTTTTCCTTCGGTTTTCCTTAAGGAGAAGCAGTTTGCATTTTGAATGTGCACCGAAATTGGAAAATGCCTTACATTTTGAGGTTTCATTTAGGTTCGCTTTATATGCAGAATGTTATAACCCTCCATGAGTGTGTGCGTATGTGTATGTGTGTGGCATTCAGTTTTACTAGAGTATATAAAATATTATGATAACGAGTATCGAGTGCTGAAAGCGTACAGCTTTCGCAAAGAATCCAATGGATTACAGTTCATAAGAACGAGTCGATGCAGTCATTCAAGAAGATGATTAAAACTTATTTCAGAATTTATAGCTACTGATATAGAAAAACCATTTAATTTCATTCATTTCTCTATTTACTGTTATGTTTTTTTTTATTCATAAACGTCCCAGGCCTTCAAATTCTATTAACGCTTTTCGCTTAAAAGTTGTAATAATTAAATATAAAGATGAAAGGTTAGTTAAAAACTTTAAAATGGAAATTGAAAATTAGTTCATTGAACAAATATAATCCGAATAAAACAAAGAAACATGAACAAACATTTCTTAACCAATCTTTTACGCATACAAACTTCCAAGAAGCACGATTTAATTGGTTGAATATCTCACTAAGAATAAAATCTACAATAATGTTGACCACCATTCAGATAAAAATCAACATTCATAATCCATTGCAATGAAGAAAAGCGCTTGAAATGGGTAGCGATTCGATTGCAATCGTTGCACCAGTAGAACCATCCACCAGTGTGATGGTTCCCTGTGCAAACAGCTCGTTCAATAAAACGGTTGCAGTGAAGACGGCGAGTGAAGACAGAAACACACCGGAAAAAAAACCAACACATGAAGCGCATTTTCCCACTGAATGCGCGCGTTCGCCGAGCAGAATTTGGAACGAATCACTACATAACTGTCATGTTTTGATAATGTCGACCGCAGCCGACAAATTGTGGGCATTCCAGTTGCTTTTGCTGCACATCATACCTCGTTCCACCTTCACCTTCAGCTACAAGCAAAGAAAGCAACGGTTTCCAAACGGCCCAACGCCTTCGGGTGGGAATTTTCAAATCGAGGAAATATATGTACGTGTTGGTGTCTCTTTCCTACGCACTAGGCATACAGTTATGCACCGGTATGCTTTTCCAACCAAACATCGTACCTTTTCGAGAATGGTTCGCTTGCTTGAATGCTATTCATGTTCAGCGTTGTCCTTTCTCCGTCGAATAGTAGAATGGTTCTACAGTGGCATTCACCATAGACGAACAGTTGCATGTGCTCTGAGAAGGAAGGAAACAACACAAAAAAAGGCCGACACGAAACCACATCCACCAGCCCAATGCGTTGCCGGAAGGAAAAAAGGAAATCTGTTCAATGAAAGCCGAAACGAGCAGACAGGGTTGAATCCTTCGGCAAGTTTTCATTCCCAAATCGATGCAGTCTTATGTCCATGTGGTAGTGAGTCGAGCGATTCGGAGCAACTTAACCAGCTTTCATCCCGAGCCACGGTTACGGATGGGGAAGAATCAAGAACATCCTAACCACGAGGCTCAGACAGTTCTCCACCAACGTGGATGTGCCTTACGAAGGTGCAATGAACATTGTGCTGCAGGATCTAAATTGATGAAGGATTGAGTATCGGACTCTTTTTTTTCCTTGGTCTCGGTGCAGTATTTTATATACACCAGCTGTTTCGAGTGCAGCTCTGGTATAAATGCGGATGTGGGATAAAGCAATATTAATAAAGCTAATAATAATAACACTTTAATATGAATCTGTAAGCATGGTTCGTACAAAACCTTAAAGCATTAGCTTTTGCACCGTCTGGTCTTATCGCCGTTACAGCAGTTCGGAAATGTTGCCTTTTATGTACAACCATCAGCGAAACGTTCAGATAGATTTTACCGTCACAAATCGCATAACAGTTTCAACAAACTTTTGCAATGGTTGTACGATTACAGTTCCAATACATACTACAATATCGACGATACATATACATATGGCAAATGATACAAACAGACGACGCAAACTTATCCCGCAGACATGTTACATACTGCATGCTACATGGGAAGATAAATTGGAAATATTATTAGTTTTTCCTTGCCATCGATTTGGCGCTGTTTACGCTTATTTCGCTTTGCTCACATTTCACTCCAGACTTCCAACTACACGAAGATTATGTATTGAAACTTCTCTCCTGTAGCAAAGTGTTTTCTTTTTTTTTGCTTTATTTTTCCTTCCATCTACCGAAAAACGTAGTTCGCACAAAACTCTGAAACGAACGGCAATCGTGCCTAATTGAGCGTAAAATTGTACACATTAGGGGAAAGATGATCGATCGGCGGCAAAGTTTTGTCGATTTGCAAGGTTGATGGTTCTGGGACATTTACTAGTTGAACCAAAACTGTTATTTACCTATTGCTCGTAACTTGCACTGATTTTGAGAAAAAATATTATTCAAAAAGCTGTACATTCTTTAGTTGCAGCAAGTGTTTCTTCTTGATACTTGCTCGTTTTGTGTTTCGGTTTTATACATCGGAGTGTGACGCTCGGTAAATGGATGAAACTTTGGTCCCTTGTACCATAGCTCTCTTGGGGAAAATCTGTACATTATTGTCTTCGTCATGTTTACACTGCAGGTAGATCGGTTCACTGCCGAACAGGAATATCTTAAGGTCGGAACACAACATATTTTTTGAGTTGGTAACCACCACGGAACTTAGATTTAAGAATGGTGAAATTGGCCTATTTTTGTAATTAACAAAACCTTTGTTGTGTGGACAGTGATGAGCTCGAGAGGTTTTTATATTCGACCACTCCTAAACTGTCCATGAAGCCTTAGTTCCATGGCATCTCAGGAGATCGTGCGTACATTCGAATGATGTCCAGACTTAGGTCTAATCACATCGTATTGGACGCACATCTCCAGCGTATACAGCACGAAAACTTCAAAATATGTGGCTGCGGCATAGATAATCTTCTATGGTCTTTTGTGGAGTACGAGGCTGCTCGATCCGCCTTATTGGACGCAGTCCAGGGCATTGGAAAGTTGTCGAACTTTCCGATTCGGGATCTGCTGGGGGACGGTGACGAGGCTTACTTAAGAGCCATTTTTTTTGTGTGTAATCCCCTCTCCTACCCTTCCTCTACTCCTACTGTTGGTTTGTCTTATATGTGTTGTACCTCGCTTCTATGAAAAAAGAGAGCCACGAACAAGAAACCGCAAGATCGGACACAACCAGGAACGAATGGAAAATGATCAAGACCCCCGCTACGATCAGGACCTTTTACATGGACTACAGAACTTTTAGCAACGAAACACCCGATATAGTGCCCTATCACGGCTCGGAGAAAGAAAAGCCTCCCAGTTAAGGTGTTGTGAAGAAAACGACTCAATGTCAATGTCTAAAGAAACGACTCTTTATTTCCCAATCGTTTTTACATGAGAGAGCCCCAAAAGCGCACCTTAAGTTCATATTTATACTGTTTTCTCGCGGCCATTATGTCGACTCTTGTCACAGTTTTCCGTCTTACGCTAATGTATAACGAGTGCTTATCCCTAACTTATTATTTGATTCTTCATCTAGGGTTATGCAATACGGCCATGCCGTTCTTCATGAATAAAAAAAACCTTTAATAAAATAATGAAATTCCTTATGATTGAAACGTTTACAAATGCAAAGGTAGCAGTGAACTGGCTATATGCCTAGATCATCAGCTGATGATAGATCGTGCTGAATATACTCTCAAGTAGAGATCCTAAGGCACTAGTTGGTATAGTACACGGGGATATTTTAAGCTTGAAGCATAATTATATAAAAAAATATCTAACCAACATCCCAGATCGTTTCTCATATTTCTCTTCTCTATTTAGTTTAAGCAACATTGATTCAAGCTAGAGAACTCTCATTCTTGAAGTTTCAAGTTTGATTCATTCTTTCAAGTTTGATTGCTAAACATACCGTTAACAATGTTGAATATCGCAATTCAATTGCAGCTATTTATAAAACTGATGGGAACTCATTATAATCGATGAAAAAAAAAGATTCAATTCAAGCGACAGCACGTTTAAATTATTAACTTAAAATGTGTCTAACTCGCAGATATTATTTATTTCTTCAACAATATTTCAATCCTAAATAATACCAGAGACTAAATCCACTATTATTGCGCACATATTTACAGTAAGGTCTTGTTTTCATTCTTCTCCACAATAATCCCATCTTATAGAAGATAAAATGTCATTGCCGCTTTTAAATCAACCGTTCTAACTACAATATCCATTAAAACAACTTTTCCTCGATGAAGAGCTTGCCCGGAAACATCCACCTGCGTGGAATTGCGGAAGCAATTAAAACATCAGAATTTTTATTCCATGCCTGTATGGGAAAGGGTACGAAAAAATATTTTTCCCATTGTCAAACAACATAAGCTGACCCACTCGATGCTGAGAATAGTTTGCAGCAAAATCTCTCGGTAAATGAGCATCAGGGCAAGAATTCTAGCGACTGGCTATTAAATTCAACGGCCGAAAAAAAAGCTCGGTAAACCTTTCATAGTTCATCCCGCATAATATCAAGAAGTCTTCTCTGCAAAACAGTTTGTGCAAAAAACAATATGGAAAAACCCTGCTCAAACACTCACCTTTCGCTAATCCTAGCACGCTCGATGCGACGGACCACAGCAGCAAAACTGTTATTTTAATAATCTCCATGATGTGTTTTTGCCCTTCGTTTCGTGTACGAGAGTTAGTTTTTTCTTTGCTTTTCCACCTTTCCCTGGTGATGATGATACTCGTAAAATGTGGCTCAAATTTTCGTGTGCACCGCCGTGTTCGCCGAAAAATGTCACACGCCGCACAATTTCATCCGTGCACCAGTTAACGCGCGGCTGACCTTTCGCTCACGACGAATGGAAGGAATGCAAATAATCGGGTCGAAAGGGAAAATAAAACCTGAGCCACAGATGGGTAATGGAAAGCACCTAGTAAAACGAATGCAAAAAAAAACGAACACCGACCACGAATAATTCCACCGGTCTTTACCGGGGAAATGGCACCCCGAGATGACGACGCGCAACGACAACCACGGCGACGACCGAGATGACCGGGAAAACCCCTGGCAAACTGGGAATGCAAATGCTGCCAAAAACTAAAGGTATAAGCACACCGGGAAAACTTTCACACAGCCGAAAACAACAAGTGCAATACCACGCGGTAATACCACTGACGGAATCGGGAAAAATCTGAAATACCACACAAACACACTTTCTCACTCACGGAGCACACCCTTTATCACTTTTCGGGGTTGGGATTTTTTTTTTGCACTATTTTTTCTTCTACTCCTTTTTTCTCGCGCACACACACAGAGACGCACAACAATACACACTTACAAACACACAGTTGCACTTGAGCGAGTATGGGAAAAAACTTTTAAGCCTGCCTCACACTCAAAAATGGGTTGAAACTTCTCAGCAGAAGGTTGGTGGCGTAACGAATTTTTGCCCGCCAGTGACCAACGGCGAGGCAATCGGATGGGAAATAATCACTAAAAACACTAACAAACAGTGACGACTCTTCCTTACTTGTTTTTTGCTGTTTTGTTTAAAAAAAACGGGTGGGTTTTGTTGCTTTGGTTTTGTTTTGCTTGTCGACCGAATTTCAGATGACGTTTTTCGCTGCGCCAGCCAACCCTTGGCGGATACTGTCGGATTTACGTTGCCACCTGTTCCCAGCCCGCTGGTTCCGAACGGAAGGCCCATTTTGGCCTTCACTGTATGGCTCGTGCATTGGTATCATTGTTTTTTTTTTCGTTCACTGTGACTAGATTTTAACTTCCTTTTTTCCCGTAAGGACAGGAACTGTACGCGGGAGTGGATGACTTTCTTTGTATTCTGTTCTTGTTGCCGTTTGGCGCATCAGTTGGGTGATTTTCTCCTCTTCCGTTTTCAAACAGCAGCTAGCGGAGTTTTAATTTTAGCAAGCGGCAACAAAAACGGGAAACGGTTCCACTTGCTTTTACGATGTCTGACAGATTTTTACTCGTTTGCTTCATTCACTTTCGTACACTTTTTCTAACACCCTTCACATTGTGCCATGAATATTGTTATGATTGTGTGTGGATTTTTTTTATCGTTTTTTTTTTTGTTCACTTCCCTTAACCTTTCAAATAAAGATAGAGAT
Organism: Anopheles parensis; assembly: GCA_016254315.1. NCBI lineage: Eukaryota > Metazoa > Arthropoda > Insecta > Diptera > Culicidae > Anopheles > Anopheles parensis. Next base: position 477,556 of record CM028124.1, read on the forward strand.
GTTTTTGTGTGGATGATTAACGTAAGCTTCTATAGTTTTCTATCTCACCAGCAGGCTGACGAAACTTATTGCGCTAAGCCTGCTGCAGAGAAGAAAATTATTATTCTATCGGATGAAGCGCTGGTCAGCTCCAGTAGTTTCACGGAGCGCTCACAATAGTGTGGCGATAGAGACAGAGAAGGATTTTCCCCGTCTGCACAATTTATCTTCCTTTGTTTTTTTCCCCACCTACTGCCTAAAGGGACTTTTCCATTGGTGCCGGTACAATCTGTTTACAGCGTTGCTTTCATCGCGGTGTAAAACATTAGCATTTTATCGCACTGTTACTATTTTCGTTACATTACAGAGCCCATTTTTTAGGGTTGGTAACATGCTGGATCTGGAAAGATAAAACACAGAAAGGAAATATATTAGGTTTGCTATGGTTCATGGGAAATTTAAGGTCTGAGTTCAACATTTGTCCCAAAGTGGGTAAAAAGACTCTTTACCCACTTTGATTTGTCCTATGAGACTTAAATGAGGCTCCAAGTGTGAGAAACTTTTAAATTATAATAAAGAACTCAAATTTTGTTATATTTTACTTTAATTTCATTTAAATAACCACAACAATTATGAAAAATATTACCTTGCTTGAGTGCAAGATTCTTTCTATTAAAAGTGTTAAACATGTAAAGCGGATTATTTTGTTTATTTATTTTATTTTCATTTATTTTACATGATCACGGCTTTTGCCGTATTGTTAGCCGCAGAAGGCTGAAGTAATAACAATTTTCATAAGTAATTCCTCCTTGTCCTTTGCCTTATCCCGGACATACTCGGTAAAAAGCGAATTATTTTTTAAATTTAAAAAATTGAAACAAATATTTTATGTTATATTGAAAATTTCATATTTTGCTTTGATCCTCAATTATTTTAAAGATTTGAATATGTAAGATAAAATTTGAGAGCTAATGCTTCTTATATTTTACTGTACAGAAATTTTATAAAATTCTACGAATATTCTACTTTCATTTAGTTGAACCCTTTGTGTTTTAGAAATATCTGAGGTATTACACTTATTTTGAGATGAATTTTATTTTATTTGATAAGGTTCAAAAGATTGAAGAGAATCAATAAATATTTTTGCATATCATTATTTATAATTTAAATCTTGGTGATATGAAAGATGCCTATATAAGTCAAAATTTAAGAACGCATTGTAATTCGAAAAATTGAATTTCTCTATAAAAACATATGTCCAACGACTGTAAAAATTCTTCACCGTATCCTAAGAAAAATCAAAACTAACCATTTGCAATTATAGTTTCTCCTCATATTATTTGACCCAAATCTAAATACCTCTGCACCAGACATTCCCATTTTTGTCCTATTGATTTTAGGCCAAACATTTGCAAAAGGAATATCCTCTATTGTTCCCAATTCCAGCAAAAGCACTCGAAACAAACAATCTCAATAAGAGAAAATCTGCACCAGCCACCATCCGCTCCAGCACGCTGGCAGCTCGTTGCCGATTTTAATTACACAACGATCCACGGAAGCACTCCGAATGAGGTCGCATAAGCTAACAGGCCGCAACAAATATTTACTCCCCAAAGCTCTCAAAGCAAAGCGTCCGGCAAACCTAAAACATCCTTACTTAACCCTTATTTGTGTTTTACGCCCGGGACACGGGACACTCACCAAGCAGTACATTGTACTCAATTTTCCCTCTTTTAGTTTCTGTCAGCCCTCACTCCTTCCCACTCTCTCTCTCTCTCTGGGCAGCCTATAGGAAGCTCTTTCGCTTAGAGGAATGGGGAGAAACATGCCCAAAACATTTTCTCACTTGTCATGAAGTGAAACCGAAAATTATTTTATCTTCACCAAAAAGGACCCGCTTGGCTCAGTCCAACCCGAAAAGATGTTTTTTGCAAGCAAAGAAACACACCAAAGCGTCCCGTTCGCTTGAGACAACAAAGAAACAAATACTGCTTTCCCGAGCCTTTTCCGTCCATTCCAGGAGTTTGTGCAAAAAGCTTCTTTGCCGCATGGAAGAAAGGGAAAAAAGCCTACATCCTTTTTTTCGCCCCCCCCGTACTCTCGGTTCGCCATTGATGGCCTGCCTGCAAAATCGTTCCGGATTTCGGTTTTCAAAGTCTCATTAACATCGTATCAAAAGGTTGCAGACAGTATTTTGCAGACCGATGTGTATTTAACATCTCACCGGGAAAATGGACCCGTGACGGTCGGTCATCGGGGGCGACAGTGGCAATGCGTCATCAACATTATCATTAAACTCGAAGCTTTCGTGAAGCTTCGCTTCTCGTCTAGTGACAAATCTTTTGCAAATTATCAACAGAAAGCTCGCTCGTTAATGCTGGTTTATTCATCAAAAATAAAACGTATTAAAATGCTCTCACAAATTTATACTTTCCACTCAACCACCCGGAACTATCGAATTTGCTGTCCGTTTCAAAGTTTTGTACAGGAACTGTGACAATTTATTTCCTTTTCCAAAGTATGCAACGAACAGTTAAAATCCTATGGCACATTTATTGACAACTATCAGGCAAGCAATTAATTCAATCTAACGTTCCATTTGCATTCAAATAACTTGCTCAACTTTACCTTTCTCTAGTGATTGCACATTTTTGTTCGGAAAATTCCGATCCATATCCGTACACTCGGCACAGCATTCCTATCGCTTGGCAGATTTCCTAATATCATCACAATAACTACGATATTCGATATTTCCTCCTGACAACCACACACCACAAAACCTCACGGGTAGCTTTTGGGGTTTCCTTCCCATCCCACGTCCCCGAACAACGCCGAAAGTTTCTGTAATCAAATCGTTAAGATACCTTAAACGCAAAATTTACGACATGTCCGTCCATTTTCACAAACTATGTTGGAAAAAGTTAACCCAACGAAGCATTGGGCGCCTTAGCAAAGAAGGGCAGTGTGTGGGTCCCCATTCTGTTGTTGGGTGCATCCTTGAGGGACACTAGACCCGCTCCAATTTCCTAGCGTTTAGCCAATTTTCCAAACTTCTCACTGGATAAGCGGTGACTAAGGGGAAAAACACCGCCCGGGAGGTAAGCTCTTTGGGTTTTCTCCTGGGCTTCACGCAGGAGTCAAACAAACTTTTCTCTCAGTTGCGAAATCTTGCGAAAGAAAATCGTTCCAGCTCGGTTGCGTCTGTAACAAGATTGAGAAACTGTCCACCAGCACCGTACCACCCCTTGCTCGTGTTCACGTGTCCAAAGCCAATTGATAGACCGTTTGGCGAATGGAAAACAAAACTAAAGCGATGAGATTCCCAACCACGGTACAGTGGTGGGAGACATTTTTTCCTCCCTGTTTGGGTTGATTTGAGGTCACTAGACCTCGAAACGTACAGCGAACGAACGAAATCGTCGACAATAGAAGCATATATTTTTGGATTTAAGTTGAGCGCTTTTCATTCCGCCTGTTTACCACACAACCCTCACTGCCCCGTCCAAATCAGTAAGATCGAAGAGAAGCCATAAAACCGAAGCCTAGGACGAGTTCTAGGATTTGTTTCAACCAAACGTGCCCACCCACACAGACACTCACTGACGCCAGCAGGACGCTGGACTTGAGTCGAAACAATCTTCGTCCCATTGCTCCCGCAATCATCCATGAAACGTATATTTTTCTTCCACCTTCCCCCAAAGACCGGTCTTCGTACGGAAGTCGTTCCACAGATTCGAAAGAAGTTTAACAGAATTGTGGGGGAGGAAATAACAACAAAAAATCTAACATCTCGAAGACCTTTTTGTCACATTTCCTTCGAGGGGCAAACCGGAACAATCTCTAATCGTGAAGGCGATTGTGTACACACATTGCGAAACACATTTTCGGCAGCTCAACACATTGAGAACGAGCTGAAAACTGTATGAGAAGGTTTCATGTTTAGTATATAACATGTCTTGAAACAAATGTGTTTAACATGTTTTCTGGTATTATTTTTATAATATTTTTCAATAATATTAGTAATATTAATACTTTAATGTTGTTTGAACTTTAAAATTGTTTACATAAAATTCTTACACTCATATATCACTTATGTTTCTTCATCGATCGATTTATAACAAATATTTAATACCTTAAAAAATACTTATTTGCTTTCATATTTTCTTGTAAAATTTTTATCTTTCTAAAACATTAAGTATGAGTTAATATTTTTTGCTGTTGTACCATAATGTAATTCATTTTAAGTCAACAACAAAAAAGCTGTAAAATTTCATTCAATCATTCCTGTTTTGCCAGAATATTGACCAAAAAACAACAAAATATTCTCCCTTCAACCTTCTCGCGCTGGCATACATTCGTGTACCATTTTCGCAACATCCGGCTCAAAAACCAAACGATCCAAATACCATCCAAGCGAACGCGTTCCCCTGCAGTGAGTTCATTCAAGGAATATGAATAGCCATCGTTCGTCAATCGCAGCCTGCGCCCGTTCTTGGCGCTGAAGTAAGTGAACGAATGCCATTTTGCCCTCAAAAACCTTCTACCTTCGCCGGCAGACCACGGACGGAAGAAATGAAAATGGATTGCTCACAGCCTCCAGGGACACCCGCTACCGCCGAAATGTCAAGCTGCAGCAATGGACGAAACGGTGGATGTACATTTTTGCTTCATCCTTTTCGTTTGTCGAGACCGGACCCGGACCAAGGCGTTCAAAACCAAAGTGAAATAAATCGACAACATCAAGGGTGCGGGAACACAGCAAAGGGAATTCGCATTCGGGTGGCGAAGAAAAATCGACCAAAAATACGCCGGAAGCACCCGTTTTCGAAATTACCCACTCAATTTCCTCCCTGCTGCTACGGTTCCCTCACCGACACCACTGGGTGAGTGTAACTTCGTTAAACGCTTATCATATTTGTGTTTATTATCTTTTAGTGCGACGGTCCGAAATGGCGTTGCTGGTAACGGAAGGAGGAAAAAAGATCACCATCAACCAAACCACTTTTCCACCACCGCACACCACACAGCACACGATGATGAGCGTTATGATGATGGTGATGAAAATAATGATGCTGTCTGCCGTTCGCTGGCCTCACGGCTGGCCAAATGAAACGGAAACGCCAAGCGCAATAACATTCGCCTCGCCGGAAACGCCGGTGTCAGGATGCGAGGTAGCCTGTATGGAACTGGGCGAGCCATTTTTACGAACCAAAAACCCAACAAAAAAACACTACCTCTGNCTGCCGTTCGCTGGCCTCACGGCTGGCCAAATGAAACGGAAACGCCAAGCGCAATAACATTCGCCTCGCCGGAAACGCCGGTGTCAGGATGCGAGGTAGCCTGTATGGAACTGGGCGAGCCATTTTTACGAACCAAAAACCCAACAAAAAAACACTACCTCTGAATAAAGGATCAAGCGTACAGGAGTGCCACATCTGCTCCTGCAAAAGGTCGATGATAAAACCTTTCCCAACTTTCCCGGTCTTTTCCAACCCATTCGTTGGGCCGGCCGAGGGAGAAAAGGAAAAATGATCCTGTGCGATAGATTCCCAAGAGGTTGCATACACACGTCTGCCGTTTCTGGAAAGATCCATAGTCCCCAAGAACCATAAGTCGTCTAGAGTGTGTGTGTATGTATGTGTGCCGCTTGTAGATGTGTGCCTGGGCGAAAATTATGCCACACAAATTTACCCTTTCCAGCAAAAAAAAGGCACCCCGTATTTGGAGGCTTTTCATCTTCGAGCATTTTCCCACCGCTTATCAGCTTCACCGTTCCCAGGCCGGCTGATACAATTTACGCTAAGCCTCCGGTTTCGGCTGAAACAAAGCTGCCCTGTTAAAAGCACGAGTAATGTTGTTAAGAAGATCTTCTCGGCAAGATGAGAAAATAACAGCAGATAACGAAGATAGAAAAATGTTACCGCGTGTACGTGTAGATGCGCCCTTTGCGGCAGTGAAACAGAAACCGAAAACAAGAATCAACGATGGATCACGATACGGCCAGAAGCTTTACAACCGACAACCGACAGATTCTGTATCGGCTTTAGCGGTTTGGTTGGAATCACTTCCATTTCGACACGCTCAGATCAAAATATCGTGAGGACAATAAAAGAAAGAAAAAAAAACGGAAGAGAAAAGCAACCATCAAAACACATCCGAGACGGGATGGCCCCGGCCGTGATGGAACCATCAGCAACGACCGGTTGACGGATGCCGTGATAGGGTATTACACATCCTTTTGGGATTGTTTTCATGCCGCTGCTTCCACCGATCGTGCGACGGAAGTGAACGCTATCGGTTACTCCCTTCCGGTGCTCAATTGTGCGCAGTTGTCGACAAAGATGTCTTTTTAGCCGATAATGGCTTTTGGAGCGTAAAGAGCTTAGGCGCATTAAGGATGTAACGGTGTTTTTGGGGCCGATTTTGTATTTGAAGCTGGATGGCGTATGCCGCGTGATGTAGTACGGGGGGAAAGGCGTTGAATGGTGTGTAGGAGTGATACTTTACTGTTTTAAAAATTTTAAGAGCATTGGGAAATTATTTCAAACGGCAATAGTTTCAAATCGATTTCAGCAAAGTTGGATTTTCCACGAATGCTGTAATTATTTAATTTGATAATGTTTCAAGTCTTCCACGAATTTCATATATGAAGCTAGTGTGGTACTCTTTTAAATGGATTTCAACAACAAGTTTTTAGTTCCTTTTATTAGTATTTAACATATTTTTTTATAATTATTTCTTTTTTTATGTGTCTTTAATTAAATTAAAATTATTTTTTTAAGCTTCATTACTTTTTTATCGTTTATCCTTTTACAAGCCAATTACAATTCCTATTGCTTTGTCGCAATTGCAAAGGACTGCATCAGATCAACGATAAACCGATTACCGTGTGTCTTCAATGTTATCACTGTGTAATCTTGACCAAGAACGTGCCCAAAAACGCCACAGCTTTCAACTCGTAGCTAATTTCGATTCATATCCGATCCCTTTTTTTTGTTTTTTGGCCCGAAAATGTATGACGATTTCTCACAAAATTAAGCCCGGAAATGAATCCAATTTAACATTCGCCACCCGCACGTACCCCGGTCCGCTTCCAACCGGAGGCATGAGCATCGAATCGAACAAAAGAGGAAATTAAACGCCCACAGCCCATTAAACAACACTTACCTCGCTGCGTGTCGGCCGCCCTTAACTCAGCGGATATCCGATTAACTGCTTTCCTCCAAGCGTACCACACCGGAACACGGTTTGGCTCTCCTCATGGCATGCCAGGCCAGGTCGCTTCCCCGTACGTTTGCTTCATTGTGGGAAAGCATAATTTTTTTCACCCGTCACATTCCAACCAGCCACTCTCCCACCGGCACAGCACAGGTCAATACCGACAGCTGACCCCGGGAACGGACGGATCAGCTGAGATTTTGCTCGAAAATGTTGCCAAAAATGTTGCTGTTGCACATTTCAAAGCCGACGGTCCAAGTATATGGGATGGTTGCTTCCCAGTGCCAGTAGTGCTATACACTCACTCCAATAAAGGCTAGCCCGAGCACTCGGAACGACACTAACGAACGACGTCACGGTACGGTGCAGCTCGAGTGAAGTGCAATAACTTTGCTCCCAAGCTGCACTGAATCATGTTCACTGACCTCATAAATCACGGCCAATTTCCGGTGCATGCGGAGGTAGCAAACTGGAGTCACTGTTTGCACCGCAGACGTACCATTTGCTTGGAATGTACCGGTCATCTCCCCGAAACCGGCCGTTAAGCTTACGGATGATGAGCTAAGAGTAATGATTTGAGCCGGCGATTTTTTTAGTTTTTCTGACACCTTTAACACGTGGTTGAGATGAAGTTTTTTACCTATCCCTGACGAGCGTGTAGTTTTAATCATGTTTAAATCGATAGAAACCTTGATAGAAGATGCCCCTGATAAAAGTCGCATAATACCTTCAGTACACAAATCCATACCAACTACCGTTTACCACTAGAACAAACCTCCAAAACCAAGACGTGTCCTTCTACGCGCAAGATATCAACAGATCGTCAATCCTTCGTCAAGACTGATGAGCAAATTAATAATCCTTGCCGATTGTAACACCAGATAGCTCATCTCATCATCATCATCACCATCATCGCCTGTCGTGTTTGCACGATATCGCTTTCCCGTCTTACAACCAGCCCGGCTCGATTGCACAGAAACCATCATCGCGATAATTGACGCCACATCGTCAGCTAACAGCAGCAGTCGTATCGATATTTCCTGCCTGTCGGTATCGGTTATCACTTGCCTTTGTGGCAGCTCATAGCAAGCGGCCCGTGTTCGAGAGCTTGTGTTTATTTCCTCGCCCTGTTTTTCACACTGCTTCCAGCGCCTAAAGTTAGGCATCACGCTTTGCGTCTTAGCTTTTTAGCCGTAACACGCTTTTTCACACGGCAACGTCAGAAGCGGCGGCGCCAATGATCGTTTCTTTGCGCCTTTTGTTTGAAACATCTTTAATCGGATTAGGTTTTCATTATTGCATTAATTATTCACTTTCACAATCGCTTCAAGGCTTCGGGTTTGTCTGCACCCTTGCGAGGAGGTTTTGACACGCTGTGGTTTTTGTTGTTCACGGCCCCCGCTACCGATCGATAGTAATCAGAACCCTACCATTACGGCAAATGATGTGACGATAAACGGTTCTTTGAAGTGTGTTAAATTTTCATTTTTTTTACATTTTATAGAATAAGACATTTATGCACAACAAAAAGCTCACAACGCGCACATTAAGCAAGATTGCTTTCTCGTCACACTGGCACTAATAAACTCTCACTTTTGCTCTACTACTTTGTTCGCATTGCTATGCAAAAGACACGGCCCGGCTTGGTTACCGAAACTCTGCAGATGACTCTATCAGATGTCAATCTCGTAGGCTCCACTCCCGCCCCGAACAATCCACAGACAAAGCGAAATGACAGCAATCTGTCCATTATCTCACGACCGGTCGCGTTTACTCATTGTCAATCTGAACTGTTTCACCATCTGCTCGCCCCAAAACGGATCCGGCCAGATGGCCCCCGGGCAAACGAGAAAAAGCATCCCGCGCGTGCCACTCCGCACAGAGGGTGGATGGGATAGCGCACAAATCTCTACTATGAATAATTAATCATCTTTATGTGCTGTATGCGAGGCCATTCGTCACTTTGTACCGTGTGTGAGTGTTTATGCTGTACACACGTATGTGTGTGTGTTTGTTTTGCGCGTGTATTTATGTTTATCTCACACGCGGTCTGTTTCGATTTTTCTTCTCGCACTTACACACCCAGCCACAGAACTACATAATCGAAGGACTACGGGAAAATATGCACAAATTATACGACGTTGCCCCGAAGGCTCCGGCAGTCCGGGAGATCAAACCAGTTGCAATGCAAACTAACCTTTACTCACTACGTTGCACTAACCCACTACCTAGGGCAACCCATCGCAAACATCGAACCCCGATCGAACGCAGAACGTGAAAACGCAACGTACACGACTACCACACGGACGCACAAAACACATCCGCCCGGAACGAGCGACACGTTGAAACTGGATCCTTCACCCTCGTATACGAGAATGCAGTACGAACAACCGAACAAACCAAGCACTCGGCAATGGCAGCCGATCACATTCGAGCCGAAGGAAAACCCGAAACTAGTGTCCGGGAAAACCGGTGCGTTGAAATACTCGCGTCACTCAATCCGAGCATTTGGTCGGTTTTCGTGTTCGCATGTTGGAATGCATACACGAACCGGAAAAGCGTTGTAAAAAATGTTTCTCAAAAGCATAAATGAGTATCCTTCACTCATCGCTAGCAAGCTACTCACCAGGTACACAAACAAAGACCGGAATCTGTCGAAACACTACTATTTCTCACCGATGAAAATGGTGAGTTACTCTGTGTGAGGAAATCTTCTCATCATCAGCATACATGGTGAGCTTGATGTTTCACTCTCATCGCAGCATCCTAGCTCACTGATTAGAAAATAGGCGGTAAGCAATCAAGAGCTCGATCATTCGATCAGCGTTTGAATCGAATGTTGAAAAATCTGAACAAAATCGAAATGCAGTGTTCCAAATTTTTCTTTAACGATCAATTTTAATAAATGTTTTATTGCCATCACTCTGCTTGCAGTAGAGTTCATTTTAATATTTGTATACAAATTTTCACGTTTTTTTATTGCTGTCTTTTTAAGTAAATTTTATTCGTATCACTTCCTGCAATTTGTATTCACAACACCGCACTTCGTGAGTAAAATAATAACTCATTATTTTATGTTGAATATGTCATTGGACATTGTTGCTTTCTATGAAAATGGAAAGCCTAAATAAAAAAAATTGATTTGGAAAAGGCGCTTTTTCTTGAATTGATTTTATGGACCTTAAAACAGTTCATTATTTTGTTTTCTTATTTCATTTTCCAAAGACCAATTATGACCGATTTGATTATATAATTACTTAATTATTAATTTATTTATTTTCTCTGCTATACCCTCCATACTTTAATTGTGTGTTTTTTTTAATTTTTTATTTGTTTACGATTCATTCCACTTCATATCCTATTTCTAATTAAACGATATGTACACAGACTTCAACATTGTCTTAAAGCGTGCTCGAAAAATTTCTTTTCTCTTCGCAAATGACACAAAGTAATACCTCAACCTTCAACCACATGCTTAACTACCCGGAATCCGGTGCCACTATGCCACCTTTGGCATGGACGGCAGCAACATGCGCCTGTTCCTTCCTTCTAGCACTGAGTGGCGCTTTGTTACCGGTACCGGATATTCCCCAAAGAAAATAAATCGTAAAAACTCTTTTAACTTCTGCTTTTACAAAGCCCCTCACCGTCCTGCGCCACCCACGTCGGTTACGGTGTGCAGTTGACTAGGATTTTACGATTTTCTTCTGCTTTGTATGCTCTCATTTGGTCCACTCACCACAATTACAACGAGCGAACGCGTCCGTTGCACTTTTTGACCGGGCAGGGCTATTCTTTTGAAGGGTTTGTAATGCCCCCGCGGACAAGGAATGCTCATCGGAACCATAAACCTACCCTGTGTGGGTATGTGTGTATGGTGTAGTATGTGAACACAAGTCTGTGCTTTTCTGCAAAGGTGCACCACCAAACTTCCGGGTGGAAAATCTTTCCCTCGGGATATGGCACAGGGTAGGGAAAGGCATCTCTAGGTGTTGCCCCGTGCTTGTATTTGGTGATGGATTAAGGGTTTTGTTTTTTTTTTTTTCATTACTGTTTTCTTTTTTTGATTTTTTGACCGACTTTTCTTCATAAGAAATATTTAATTTCCGTCTCATTAACTTTTGTTTAAACATTGATTAACTAGAAGAAATGATTGATGACTGAGGTAAAAGTATAGCTACATTTAAAAGCAAATTCGATTCAAAATAGTGTATTCTCAGCACTCGGAAATATAATTTGGTACTAATTTTTATTAAATACTTAAATATCTATTACATTTTATTGAAGCACATAATCACCTTTCACACCTACCTATTGGTGTTAAACAGACAATAACTCACAAATGATCACTTCTTTTCGACGAAAATTTCACGAAGAGGATGAACATCTCTCTCATTCCACCGGCACAGGCAATATGTTGACTTCCAAACCATTACCAGCGGAAGCATTACCTACATGTACGCACACTCGGTATCAGTACCTTGAAAATAAATCGTTCCCCAGACGTGCTGGTGGAGTGAAATAATGGCTCATAATAATCGCATTATTTTCACCGCTGAGAAATGGGAATTAAAAATATATGTATCGGCAGACGTAAGCAAAATGTCTCCACATTGTCTCCTGCTCGGTTGGGGAATTGTACATAAACCCTCCTATCGAGGGTTTTGTTTGCTTTTCACACCTACACCACTATTGTTACAGTGGCACGACAACCATTTGCGGTGTTTAACGCGCTTGGGTAAATGTTGACGATAAGTAGCGATGCTGATGAAAAAACACTTACCATGTGGGGAATTTTATTTTGTTTAAAAAATTGAAAAAATCAAACTCTTGAGTAATATGTAAACTTATTGGGGCTTATGGGAATAATATGTATCCTTGGGGCTCTTTGGGATATACAAATAGAAAATTAAAAAACTTAGTAAAACAATTAACATTTCATCTTTTGGGGTTAATTAAATTATTATTAACAAATGAAAAAAAATGTTACATAAAGAACGTTAGCTTCTCAAAACCTCGATTAGCGAATCTTGGTGTTTACAGGTATTATAGCAAAAGTGATTTAAAACAGTATTGGAACTTTAAAACCAAGCATTACCTTCAACCTTCTTCATTTTTCTACTCTCCACAGCTTTTGTTCATCAATAGCTTATTTTTCTACAATTTTTCCTTCCCGGTTGTACATCTTTATCCTTAACTCTCTAAATCCCGCTTGATCTTTTCGCTCACTTAAACTTCATTGAGAGCGTCGAGCTTCCCCGGGGGCCCTGCCAGCACCAGGAAAGGATCATCCGTACTACCCGGATCTCGGGGTGACTTTTAATCTCGAAACAACCATCCATTTTCCCCGGACGGGAATTAGACTCGTACCCTACACCACCATCACCACCCATCGGCTGGCCGGTAAGGATGGAGGCAAAAGTTTATCCACTATTAAAAAAACTTAATAAAAGCGAAAGAGACCAACCATGGCCAAGCGCAGTAATGCTATGTACATTAATGGGAATTGATGAATGACATTTTTATGGAGGACTTCCAACCACTACACGGAGGCTACCCTCATTCGTTTCACCAAGCTGTGCTTCTCTCACTTGGGTGTGTGTGTGTGTTTATTTTTACAACACCGCCACTTGATCCAAACTCCAGGAAAAAGGACCACCGCATCAAGTCTGGTGACCATTAAGACGGAAGCGGACGGAAGCGATTTGAGAAAGTTTTTTTTTTCTTTTTTGCTTCTCAACCTCACATCCCCGGATGCGGGTGGACAAAGCACAAAATCGCTTCGATGTACACTTTCGCATGGTGTTTGGGTTTTATTTTTCTTTTCCCTCTAATACACCTCAAAACCTTCCCGTGCAAAAACACTCCCGTCTGCGACGGATGCCGGATGCTTCAGTCAGGGATGCCTTTCTTGATTGCTGTTTTTCTTCAACCTCATTCGGACCGCTTGTTGGTTCCCTTGTTGCTACTAAAGACATTAAAAATATGTTCATTTCCCTACGTTTCGCTGCGTTGCCCCCCAAGTTACCTCCCCCATTGAAGCAGGACGGGACATTCCCTGGTCAAACCTACCCGGGAAATACTGGCACACAATGAGCCTGAGCTAAGCGGCGCACGCTTGTGGGGTGCATTCCACAAATGCTTCCCAGGGAAGATCTAACCGTACAGAAGCACTCCCCCAGAATTATGTATATGGAAAATCTCGATTGCAAGGATTTGTTTTCGTTCTCCCGGTAGGTGTATATTTGTGTGAATAAGCGCCAAGCCGCTCTGTATCCATGCTACAAAGGCATGGAACGAAGGCATGAGGGAAGGAAAAATACGGAACTAATTAAATTTTATGCTTTTTAAATAGAAAGTTTTCCATGAAACCCGTACGATTCCCGGTCGGCCCAAAGCGGTAATACACTCCCCGAAGCACCCGAGTGCTAAACTTTATAGACAGTGCAATGCTCTGTGTATATGTTTCGAAATATTAAGGAATGTCTCTTAATATTTTCTACTGCGAAATATTTTGTGAGATAGAAGAATTAATTTATAGAAAATTATATTACGTCTTTTGAGAATTCGTATTAAAAAGAAACGTTATTAAGTAGAAAATCAATATACTTGATTTCCGGTTGGCAACTTTGTGAACAAACAGATTTCTTTAATTACCCTGATGAATCAATCTAAATCAATAAATGACAATTCGGTGAAGTAGAACTGGGAATCGATATAATTACATGCTTTAGCTTCCGTCCTTCAATCTTGACGACCGTGGTATCAGGAAATCATTAGACATCGGGATACCTTTCATCGCCGATCGGAGGGACCTAAATTACCTGGTTCCGTGCCCTTCAACGGCTGTTAACTAGCGACCGTTCAAAGTACATCCTTTGGTATTTGTAAATACAAAACAACAACAAAAAAAAGTGCATTCACGAACAAAAGACCCTCCCTACGGCCGTTTTATTGCGTAGCATCCGGGGAAAGTGGAAAACACCTTTCATTTTGGTTTTATTTTTCTACTACTNTCAAAGTACATCCTTTGGTATTTGTAAATACAAAACAACAACAAAAAAAAGTGCATTCACGAACAAAAGACCCTCCCTACGGCCGTTTTATTGCGTAGCATCCGGGGAAAGTGGAAAACACCTTTCATTTTGGTTTTATTTTTCTACTACTGCTTCAACCCCATTTCCAAGCGCCTTCGCCTTTGATGGAGAACCTTCTTTACGCCTGTACCGCGTGTAACGCGACGGTACACAAATTCCTTACCATCAACCTTCACCCCAAAAACCCCGTGTCCCAGTTGGCAGTTTATTTTATTGTTATTTCCACCAATCTTTTACTTCGGTTCCTTTCTCATCGTCTCAGTCGTTGTTGTTTGGAGCTTTTTTCTGGTTTTCATTCTCTATTTTTGTCCCCCCCGCCTCATTTTGTTTTCTTGCGGCTCCCCCTCCGTGTTTGTTTGTTGCTTGAGACAAGTCCTTCGCATCTTGCTGGGTGAAAAAAACCGGATTGAGCAATAAAAAAGACGAACAACATCTCAACCTCTCGAACCATTTTCACCTCACCTCCGGTCTCGGATAGGCTGGGCCCATCAAAATGACGATGGTGACGCTCCTTTTTCACACCGCCTAGAAGATGTTTTTTCCCGTCCAACCGCTCCGAGATATGGCTCATTCAGTAGGCAAGAGAAAACACACAACAGCAACATGAAACCAAACCCGCACTAGCTTCCGAATGTTGGACAAAAAAAACCCCTTAACCAACAGGGTGGAGTGGATGACGGTGGAAAATGAACCAGTTATTTTCACGCCCTTGACTTTACCCAATTCGTCACCGGCGTGGGTCGCTTAATGGGATGGGACTCGAACGAAACCAGCCCGGTACCGGATGGTTCACGGTCGAGATTTTCCTCGTTTTTCCGCATCTCAGCAGCTGTCGGTTCACCGTTTTTATAGCAATTTTAATTTTATCTCTCGTTTTCCGATAAGATAAACGTGTACAAAAGGAGTGTTTCGGGTATGGAACGGGGGCGTTCAAGCGTAAATGGGACGATGAAAATAGAGGGTACACTTACAAATCTCATCCAAAAACCGATCTTTTGCCCCATACATGATCGCTCACTTTAGCGCATTGTGGCCCACCCAGCCATGCTCGATGGTTTTGTGAGAGGAATATGGTTTGAAAAATACTTACAATACCATCACCGAACACCATTTAAGGAGCACCAGACAGACGAAACAGGGGTATCGAATTTGTGAGCCAAAGATCTGCCCGATCTACCATCCACCGAGTAGATGCTCAAATAAAATAAGAAAATAAAACCCATCGCGCTTGTTTGTGTTTGTCGTCAAATACACATAATGTGTGAAAATGTGGCATGGATTGGAAATGGTTCATAAAAATGTTGCCACCATCCGTACGGTTTATCTGTTTAGGAATAGTAGTACGACCGGGAGGCAAAGCTTGAAACGGTTGGTAGGCCGATTTTACGGCCTCGTTCGGCAATTTAACAGGGTTAGTACTATCGTTTGGTTGTTCCGGCAAAAGGGTTTTGAACACGGCTTTCACCAACCTTCGGAACTGGTTTTGATGGTAAAACAGTTTTGAGGAAACAATCGCGTTTACTATTTGAAATTAAACTATACGCCATTCGGATTCTATTGCTCTATTCCATCCGGTCATTTGCACGACGTTACTATGTAGTACGGTTTCTAAAACGACGCTGTAAATGGAGTAATCAACGTAATTGGAGGTAAACATTTATCGTATTTTAATTGATAATTTAAACACCTTTATCTACTTCTGTCATTAACATATAAATTATATTACTGTTATTTGTTGTCTAGTACTCAAAATTATTGTTCTACTTGATTTTTCATTTCTTTTACATTACACATAAGACATTTAACTGTTACATTTATGGAATTGTTGAGATTTGCTGCAAATATTTATATTATTGCTAATGTAATAAGTAATATTATTATAAGTATCTGTCTTGCTGAGTCGTTCAGCAGTAGGAATGAGTAATTTTGATATTAAGAATAAAATAGTGTAATAAATTCAGAAATAAGTCAGAGAACGAAACGAAATCGTTTCAAAGAAAGAACTTTAAATTGCAGTTTTTTTTACAGATTTTGAGAAAAAACTTCTTTTTAAATTACTCCTGTGATGCACCACATCCAGTCCTTTGAACAAGCATTTTTTGTACACATTTTTGCCTCAAGTTGCCAGTCTTTCAATGTGTACAAGTTTTAATAATATTATTAAAATAATAAACAAATTAAGATCATTTTCATATTAAATGACAGTCCATTTTAAGTCTTTACCTAGACAGTAATTTACCTAGACATCTTATTTTTCTTTCTTGTAAGGAACAACAACTTCAAGAGGTCTTAAGAGGACCTGCCAATTATTGGGGTGCTTTGACTTTCTTCACCCGTAGCAGGATAGTCAGTCCTGGATATCACCCGGGACTTCACTTTACAGACTGCAGATGCAAGATTTGTTGTGTTTAAAACAAAAAACAACTTTAGTGATTTACTACCACAAACAAAAATGGCTTCTGTCAAAGTCTGTCAACAGACACTAATACGTTTCTCAAGCTTACGAATGGAGTCATAAGCACAACTTAGGTGTCAAAACATAAGTGATCTCTGCTTCAAAATGTGATCTTGTCAATGATCAATGATTGTCTTGTGATCTAGAACAATGTTCTGTAATTGCTTGTCTGTCTAAGACTTTGATTTTTTCCAGATAAATTCGTGTAAGTTCTGCAATCAAACCAGGCATGTTATTGAGTACTACTATTCGGACTGCAAAGTTGAAACAGTCGTCAAACTTTAGCAAAGTATGTGCATAAAACTTGATTAATTGTATGTTTCTGATATTTTAGATAATAACAAATACATCTGGAAGAAGGTTTGACGGCTTTGTAAGGTGTAGTATAATTCGAATGGCAAATTGAGTAGTTTGTAAAATTGAATTAAACGTACTGAATTACCTCCACACCATTGTCCTATTCTCTACACAAATTCTAATTGTATATATTACATTTCCTCCTGTTAATAAGATGTCTAATTTGTAATTATTAAAATGTCTTTAGATATGGTCTTTTTCAAAGACAAAAAAAGTTAAGTTTACAACTTTTCCGTGCCAATCACTTTTTCTAAAAGCGTAAATAATTCTAATAAACTGTAGTTAGTAGTTTCATCACATAAAGTAAAAACGCACACATTTGCTTCATCATTAGTATTAGTCATTTTGGTGTGTTTCTAATTCTGGAAATTGTACCCAATGTTCCTCGCTGGACAGTTTTGAACAACAAAAAACAAACCGCCCACAATGCGTTCCGTATGTAGACGTCAGAGTTTGGAGAGAGAAAAATTGAAGCCTATTTCTGTTGAACTTATCGTCAAGCAAAAACTGTCCCAAAATGCCTCTAAGGAATTGGGGCGAAAACTTTACGAATGCTCTGGTCCTAGTGAAACTTTCTATTTTTGTTTATTTTCTTCCACACAGCAATCGTGAGGCCTCAAGTTTTATCCGGCCATCCCGCCCCCCGGGGGAACGATGCCTAATCGATTTTCGCTGTCGGCGGAAGTGACGTTTGCCGCAACAAGCGACTAAACTTTGCTTTCGGTTAGTTGAAGTTATTTTCATTTTTCCACCGGTCCTACAGTGCCAGCTTCATTTTTGCTATTTTGATTCTTTTACCGACCGCTCCACTCTAAAACTGTACTGGTACTGATTGCTGTTGCTCATCAAAGCTTCAAACCGACTCGTCACCAGTGTGGGGCGGGTGTGGAGGTTTGGGAGGTGCGTGACCCCCGGTCGCAACAAACCAGCACGCCTTTCCACTTTTTCACGCCATCACTACCATTATTATGGACAGTTCCACTTATTCTCAATTTTATTCCCTCATTGCGCTCGATCCACTTCCATTGCACTTCATCCGGAAACCTTCCCGAAAACAAAAAATTGTCGAACAAAACAAAACATAAAATCGACGGCAACAAAAAACACTTACGCAGTTTGCCATTCCAAAATTGGCTACATGGACGCATGTTCCGCCATTAACGGTGAGCAATTATTGAATTGGCTGCAATCAAACGTGCGGCCATAAATTTCCCCTAGGTTCGCTTGCAACCTGCACCATCCTCCCTTCCCCTATGCCAGAGATTTCTGGTCCGCGAGATGCTCGTACTCGTTGAACCGTTGCCTTCCCTTCGCTTCAGTTTCTTTCCCACTTATATAAAGCCATAAAAATATCACATCGATACTGACCTAACAGGATGAAAATGATACCCGAAAATGCCCGAGACACACTGTTCGTGGAATCAATCCCATCATAAATCGTTTCTCTTGTTGTGGGCTGCCTCGTGGAAAACTCATTGCCCATTAGTATATGACCTCCAACGATTTGAGCTCCGTTTCCGCTGTTACGCATGTTTCCGAAAACATTTTTCTTTAGAAACAATGGCTTTGTCCTGTTTTTGTATTTTTCGGAAATTTTCGTTTGTTTCCTTTTCTGAGCATTATAATTAACAACATATTTTCGCTTGTCACATCACTTTTGCCCTTTGTACACCTGCCCAAGGCACACAAAAGCTCGTGATTGCCTACGATTACACCGAACAGAGTGACAGTTTGCAGCACGTGCAATAGCACTTGTAATTCTATTTTCCGCGTTGCCTCCGGATAATTTTGCCCCACCAGAAATCATCTCCCACGATCCTTCCCATTGCTCCGAATGTCCTGACTTAGAATGGGACCATGGGAAGTACACCTTTTAGCGGCATGGCGTTGCAGCGTGTGAGCGATTTTTTACGACGCAACATGACGCCATACACCATAAAGTTGCGGTTCGACAGCCCCAGTCCAGTTGGCATGGTGTCGATACGGTGTGCACGCACTCACTGACACATTACCCACATTAAGCAGGACACGAGCATCATAGCGTGTGCCAGTGTGTGTGTGTGTGTATATATAGGACGGTGTGTTCTCACAGCCGCACATTACCGAGGCCATTATTTTCCTATTAAAAATGTAACTAGCTCCCAAAATGAGAATCTAATACCCACCTTCGAGCGGCTTACGGACTGGTTGGGTCCGCACTGTCCAAGGACATGAAACGTGATCCAAAGCATCTCCGATATGATGGACATTAATATTTCATACGCTGGACACAAACCATTGAATCGCTCACCGAAATGGTTAAAGATGCAGTTAACGGCACAACTACAAAAAAACCGTCCTTTATTTCCTCACAAGCCAGTCCTTTAAGTTTTGCCGGGGCTGAGGTGTATAACATTAGCACACATTTGGTGGGTGGGAAAATAAAAACCTCAACAAGCGCAGCCATGTTGAGCGATCATGTGTTGAGCATGTGTGACAATGACCAGCCGTGAAAGGACTTTAGCGGAAGCATGTGTTGTGAGTACTTTGTAAGGATTGTGCGATTGGACATATGACGAGGAAATAAAGAGTGGTACATCTTTAAGAGGGATAAACGTTTATTTGAAGTAACAGGGACTGTAAATGGCTGACTAAAATTGGTTAAATGATTAGTAAAAATATAATTAATTATTTGTATTGGCTTTACGCTTTACAACTTGTAACAAAATAATTACAAGAATTTAATTAAAGACAAGATATTTTACCACATTAGGACTGCTGCTTGGTTGGAAACCTTTGTGTATTACGCTAACTTAGGTCTATTCTGGATGACTTGTACTGTCCATTAACTCTGGAACACAGTGGTCTTTAACAGAACTCTTTCTAGTGGATCTTCACCTACCTTTCAACTGTTTTCTGTACAAAATTCGATTCTAACGTCCTGTGTCTCTTACCGGTCTACCACTTTATTCCTCACCATCCACTATTGCTGCGGTTCTTGTTCGGTTGCCGTTGGTAAGGATACAATCCATTGTGGTTATAAAGTAAGGTGAGGTTGTACAAAACAATTTTGCTACTCAGTGCGATAAGCTAAAATCAAGTACCACGGTGGACGGTTCCTTCCGGAGGAGGTCGGAGACGTCGAGGTGCGCCATCGGAGGTGGAGCTGATCCGAAGACGGCGTAGGAGGAACGAGATGGAGAGGGCACGACGACAGCGAACAGCTGCAGAAAGGGGTCGCGCTCCAGCTCGACAAACTCCGGCAGAGAAGGCTTCGTTAACGGAAGCAGCGACGTCGGGTCGCTAACAAAGGACATCTTTTTTGGGAGGGCTCTTAAGGCCAATGGGGTTGGAATGTATGTTCGGAATCGGAAAGCAACGGAAAAATTCAAACTTCTTCGCAAAAGCCCTAGCGGGGGAAGTCGAAGAAGAAAGAGCAAAAGATTTGTTCAGGGAAAAAAAATCTGAATAAAACAAAATCTTTTGAATTGTTAAAAAAAAGTACCACGGTGGAGTTGTCTGCGGCTGCATCTAACTTGAGAGCAGATATTCTCTCAAACAATGCCCTGAGCCCTCAAAGATTGAGTCTTTCATAAATGTCTATAATGACTTCAATACAACTGCAAAAAACCTGGAAATATTGTAAAACGATAAGTAAGCTCGTGTTTTCATGCCGTGTCGGTACCGTGTTGGTGTCACCGTTTTGACACGAAGATTTAGCGCCTTCTTGAGATATACTATAAATCTTAACAATGCGATTCTTTTGTAAAGGCAATTGCGGAAAAATATAAGTTATAAAAAATCATTTAAAAAAAACGGACTGTAGTGCCATAAAGAAGAACTTTTTCATCATGTAATGATATTAAACATGGTCGTACTGACATTGCACTGGTGAAACGACGAAAGTGTCCGACAATGTTATTGCGTGACGGAATCGTTGTAAAAACTGACCTCCAACATCGTATTTCACAGTTCAAATAGTACTCTCATGGCCTACTAATGAACATATCCGATTTGACAATCCAAGCATTCTCTTGCTCTCGCTGATTGTTTCTTTTCCATTCAAATGTTCCTGCATTTTTGTGTCACTTGTCAATATCGCGCATCGAAATTCTTCATCTGAAAAATTCTCCAGTTTTTTTTTACGGAATGGCGATCGTGCTACAGTTTTGCCACGCTCAGCTAGCAAAGTTTCATAGACTTCTGCTGGGAAACCATCAAAGGCTCCTGTTTACGTCACTGATGATTGGCTTGACCACGGCAGCCGCTCACTGGCAATCCATACGCCATCCAACGCTGATGGATCATTTCCAGGAAAATTTACGCTCCTTTCCGGTGGAAATTTCATTCGGTGCATTCGCTCTCGGCTTCATCGGGGCGCTGCTATCCTACGGACTCTACCGGCACCATCTGTCTGGCAAAGAACGTCGGGTAAGGGTCGCGATTCGGCAGCGCTACATCGACTACATCGTGCTTTGTCTGATGGTGAGTGTAGCCAATGCCGCCCGCCAGCATCTGCATTGTCCGGACAAGCAAGGGCTTGGGCTGCAGCAGCTCGAAGGATACCGGCGTGACATTGAGGTCGCCATCGGTCGCTTTCGAGCCAGTGCGAGAAAACTGTTCCACGAACCACCTGCAACACTTGCCAATTCGAACTCCTTTCTCGAACGCTACTTCCAACTGGACGATGAACGATTCGGAGAGGAAATTCTAGCACTGAAACGGTACGCATCCGTCCAATGCTCTTCGATGTTTTCTAATCGGTTTTGAAAAAAGGAGTTCATTTATTTGGACGATTCTACCTTTATCGGCGTGATGGCCGATTCTTTCTACTCCACGAACACATTACGCATACACATTCTAACTTGCTTTTATCGTTTTTTTTCTTCTCTTTGTTCATTCAATTCCCGTACGATAGAGACTCCGGATCGCTGATGAACGTGCTGGGCATCAAAGGATTGCTAAACCAATAAGCTCCGAACAGATAAAGCTTACCAGTTCCAAAGAAAGGAATCAGCCCGGGCGTTATCCTTAATGCTGCACCGGCATAAATCCGAATGTTCCGAATCAATTAACAGATTATCAAATAAGCTTGCCGAATGTTTGATTTATTTCTTGCCAGATTTTCTGTCCTTTCAAACAGTTCTCTAGCTGTGAGATGGGCCTTTTTTGTTGATAACTCTCATTATTCGGATATTGTTTCATGTGATCGCTTTCATCTGAAATCGAATCAAATGGTCATTTTAGGCAATCGAAAAAAACACCTTCAGGTGTATCATATGAATTCAATGTAGCGATAGTGCCGTTGAACGACCTGGAAAGGAAAATTAAAATGACCACCCGCATCTATCTGTGTACGCAGTGTCAATTGAAAAATCAAATCCGAGTGAATCAAAAACGAGATGTGAATAAAATCGAAGTGTTTCCTAATGGTTCTAACTACCCTGACACATTTAAGCCATTGAACTCTTTTATACTTCCTGAAGGGTTTTTTATTATAGCGAAAGTTAATTGATCCTGAAGAGCTAATGAAAAGGACGTCATTTTTGCCAACGAACACTAATTGGACGCACTATAAACCATTTGGATTCTATCAAATCATACAAAGCTATCAAATAAATCTTAGAATATTTCGTCACAAATGCTTAATGTTCATTTTTGTTATCAAAACATCGTCCTTATAAAAACTGTAATAAATTGAACAGGGAGATCGGTTTGGTGCTAACGATATTTAAATACAGCTCTCCGAACTGTGTCCAGATTGCATGTAATGAAGCATGTAATTTAGCTCCAGAAAAGAACGACAGCAGCAAAAAGTCCCATTCGGTCCATCTGTTTCATCGTTAGGCCTCGACGTGCAAATTGTTTCTTAAATAACAACTAATAACCGTACCAGCTGACCCAGCGAACCATCCTTGACCCAGAACGGGAAAACGGGAGAAAAACGCTTACAATTTCTGTCCTGCGTTCTTTTCGCTGGTTTTCTTGAACTGTTGCAGAAGATGTAGTAAGCAAGAGCATACACAAAGGCAACTGAAACATGAAGAAAACTACTGCCGTACCATGCACAAGCCTTACCGGACGAAAATTGACCCACCAAAATGGACACCGACGAGACGCCGCTGCAGACGTGCCTTCTGGTGCTGGACATAATTTTAATTAAAAAACTTTTCTGCTCATTGCACCGAGCCTTTGGAAGTTTTTTTTCCTCATTTATGCTTGCCATGTTCGCTTGACGCTTTTCGGTGTCTTCAAAGAGTTATTCAGACGGTGAAGTATTGGTATCAAGCAGCTGCGGCACCATCTTGGGCTTTGAAGAAAAGGATGGAATGTATTTAGTGCAATATTTTCGCAGCAAAATTCCAGCAGGTAATAGTAAATTGATGGCTGGGGGGGAAAACGAAGACATAAATTAATGAGGTATTATGCAGTTGCTGTGTGGAGCTTTATTTATTTTCGTCTCATATAGTTTGTGATATTTTTTTATTGCAATATGTCTATCTTTATTTCAGGTATTACCTTTTTATGTGTATTTTTACAGTTTAGTTTACACTTGTAAAATGTTGCTAAAACTTTTTTTTATTTAAAACTCTCTTAGATATCTAATTCTAACTTAAAATCTAAGCGCTAAGATGAGACTCTGGATTAAGATTATTATTTTCGAGCTACTTTCTATCTGATGCTTTGCTGTCTCTCAGCTTAATGCATTGATCAGCCTAATGATCATCCGAACGTCGTGTTGATGGAATGCACTGGAGAACGTCGTCTTGGCATTATTTACCTGAATCGGGTTACGTGATATTTTGATCATTCAAGTATGTTGCTGATGTAATCTGTAGCCTCCGTTTGTGCTATCTGTTTAATTGAAAATCTAATAAAACTGCTAATAAACCTTGTAACAATCGTTGAGTTCTACAATTGTAACAAAAGCTAAACATAGTTAACGAATACCAGCATTTTACTTCACTTAACCGTTTCACACTGATGCTTGTCATGCGCCTAACTGTATGCAATAGAGTTACGTCTTATGTAAACGCTTAAAACTAGAGATCAGAAAGCGGAACTACAGTATGACACAAAACTTTTGCAAATGCTATTGTATTTGCAGATCTTTTGAAAAATTTTCTACAAACTAATAACTTATAATACTGGAAACCCATCAACACTAGTCTCTCTCTATCTCACTTTTAAGCTTAACGGCTTCTAAGGTCTTGCCGGCTATTTCTGGCTTACTAGACTTATTATTACAACGAAGGCAGATAGTCAATCTTTACCAAGGGATGACGATCTGGATGGGATTTGAGAGCCGATCCTGTCTTGTGGAACATGTGCTGGTCATCGCATACTCCTACGGTCTGCCCCCGGCGCAAATTAGCTGCAAAAACAGGTATATTATGCATAATTAGCATATCAAGATAATGAAGAATAGACAATGAAAAATATAATATTTTATAATTTTTTTTAACATTTTTTAATAAATTAAAAAAATCTACAAGATATGCATGAATTTTTGGATTGACTTATAAAAAAACTCTGGCTCTTAACAAATTCTAACGATTCTTTGAAAACCTGTGCTATTGTAAAATCACAAAATCTTTACATTTTTTCATGATTTATTGAACGAAATGTTAAATTGTTTATCATGGAAACATGTTTACAATAACTTTGCTATACCACCAGTTGTTTATATTCTTTTATACAAATTAGTATATTTTTAAGAAGCAAGAATCTATTAAATTGATAGCGACACTTCTTCCATACGAAACGAATCTGAACAAAACAGAATTATACGATACTCATTGTTTAAAGATAGTTTTGGCACCCTCATCTTTCATCCAATCCGGATGCTGTGTAAAGTCATTCACCTTTGCTCAAACCATGTTATTTCATTCTCATTAGCTTCCTTCCAGCTATTCCGTAAAGCGGCACACACCCCGAAAAATACCGCGAAATAATAACGATGATTACGGCTTCAATAAAACAACTTAAACTGTACTGTAAAAATCGTATATTTTACAACTCTGTAGCATTTCCAGATTCAGCAAGCCGTTTTTACGGATTGTTACTTTTTCCATCGATTCGTATTGCGCGATCAATGAATTGTCTGCGAAAGCGCTGACGCGTAAAGAATGTCTACCTCCCCAAAAGCTTCTATTTCCGTCATTGTTTCATCAGCGCATCCATCTTCTTTCGCCAGGCCATGACGACTGTCACTCAACTGTTGCGCTCGAATTCAATGCTCAGTGCCACGATCAGTGCCGATTTGATTAAGAGCTAGTTTGTTGTCAAATTTTACATTAATTAGCGTTCGTTTCAGTGCCACCGTCGGAGACCCCGGGACGCCCTAATTTCTGCTGGAAGAATTCAAACGTCCACGTACAGTGACGCTCAACATTTTGGAAAAAGTTTCTTAAAAGCATTGAATTATCATCTGCCTCACGGTTGAGAAGAACGAAGCACGAGATTACTAGAAGCCAGCGAAACAGCGCTGGGCGCGATGGTTCAACTGTATCGCGATTACATCACGCCTATAGAAAAGTCACCGCAAGGTCATATGCTTTTGACATGAAAAATGTCCTCAGTGGCTGTTACTAATCGAACAGCGAGAAGAGGAGAAATACGCTATTCCCAAAATCATTATTAAAACCAGCTTCACACCCCTTCTTTTAGCTGAATTCATCGTTATGATCATCATCATCACCTTGATCCAGGACTCCTGGCACGGTTGATTATCTCNCTCAGTGGCTGTTACTAATCGAACAGCGACAAGAGGAGAAATACGCTATTCCCAAAATCATTATTAAAACCAGCTTCACACCCCTTCTTTTAGCTGAATTCATCGTTATGATCATCATCATCACCTTGATCCAGGACTCCTGGCACGGTTGATTATCTCAAGACTAACATCCGCTTTGCAACCGCGTTGAAGCATCAAACCATTGATCAAAAGCTTGGTAAAATACGACTCACACCGAACATGGATGAATACGACCATCTGTTGTAGGAAATATTGTTTGTTTCGCTTTTAAATTGGTGTGCCTATAGTTGCGCATTTTAAAATCATTTTTTGAAACTTTAGCTTACTGTTCATTCACCACTGATTTGTTATATTTATTTGAAAGAACTTCTCCTTCTTCAATCAACATTTTTGCGCTAATATCTCATTTATAAACATGCCACAGTAAAACAGCTCGCCGTTATCGAAAAATGAATCGTACGTTCTAAATTATTCGATCTTTTTAATTTATTTTTTTTCTCCCTTTTATAACGCTCTCTTGTTTCAAATGCCTATATCATTTATTCTCGTACATTCCACACAACGGCTGTAGGTTACTTCCCTTTAGGAATAGCATTTAATAACATACTAAACAACACACACGCTAGCGGGGCAGACGTACGGCTTCATATGAACGTTGATCAACACTTCCGGTACGAGGATAATGCGTCAAGCAGTTGGGGCATCCCATCGAAGGGCAAACAGAAACAACGAGAAACAGACTAAAGTTCAGCGATCTTTGTTTGTTTGCTGAGGATGATGTTTTGGTACGATTAACTTATTTACTCACACGCACACGTATGACGAGTCAACTACAGACATGATCATTAGCAAAAGCGTTTAATTTGTTATGTTTTCAAACAGTGCCGTATATTTCATCAAAACAATGTGTTACAATAGTAGTGAAAAAAAATTTATCAACTTTTGATTACTGACATTTTGATATTATATGATAACAATATTGATTGTTAAATTGTAAAACAAATTGTACGTGAGTTATACGTTAAAATAATATTTCTTATTTTTCAGATAAAATAATAAGCTTTATGAATTAAAGTTCTTCCAATGGTTTATTTTTTAATATTCATTAGCTACTTCTTCAGTGATTGAGTCCTTTGAAGACAAGCCGATACAGAAAACTGTTTCCTTCATTTTATTTTATTTTTCAATCATATTCTTCTTTTTCTTTTCTGGCATAACGACCTTTAAGGTCACTCCGGTCATTTCTGGCTTACTAGTGTTATTTTACCGCGTAGCCGGATAGTCATTCATTGCTACGGGGGATGGTCCGGATGGATTCGATCTCCGGTTCTGCCCTGTGGACCGGCGCCGTTTATCACATACACCACCGGGAGCGTTCAATCATATTACTTTATCAGAAATATCGGCTACAAAAAAAACATTGGAACATTTGGCAGCTCTTAGTTTATTCGATTCTTTAACACTTCTTATTATTTTAAGAAAAAAAATTATGACCCGATTGTGTAGATGGTATCAGCGCCGGTTTCTGCACTGGATCGAATATCTAACTACAGGCCGAAACTTTCGTGAGGTTGTAGTGCCACTAAACAAGCAAAAATTCTATTGTTAGTCAAACTAATCCTGTTTATATCAAGCCAGAAATGTGCTAACAAAAATACATGAGCATTTCAACTTAGTATTTACAGTCAGTATCAAATAACCGTTTAAGATATTTTAACATTCAACATTAGGGCTAAAATAACCCGCGGTAATTTTAATAAAATAACAGCAAACAGGCCTACCAAAGTTAATCGATATTAAACAGACTCCCAGGTTAAATGCTGGTTTGTATTTCGTGCCAATCACTAACTTTACCACCCTTTCCAAACGTTTTCAGACAAACTAACAAACCGTCTAATCACTTACGACGCACAATTGCTCATAGTGACATCCGCGATCGTTCGTCTAAACAATCCCACCGGCAGCCAGCCGGAGAAGGGGAAAGATGAAAACGTGCAAAGATGTCGCCGTGAAGCAAAGCAAAAAAGAAACAAACGGCCAGTTTGAAACAAAACAGTGAGAGAAAAGGAAAAACACTTGCGAGGTAGCAAAGTTTAAACGCATAATTCCTTCATATTTCTTACCAGCACTAACACACGACTAGTGCCAAGGTCGTCCGTTACTCTTTTTCTCTCTTGTTCTCTCTCTCTCTCTCCCCGCACCAGCGTAAAAACAACCTGCTCTTCGATCGCGTTCCGATGGCCGAACAGTGCGGAACGGGTGAGTGATATGCGATGACCTACCGTAGCTGTCCGCTTTCCTGCCAACACTAATTAGATTGATTGAGCTGAACTGTGCCAACTATCGCCAAAAAACGCTGTCCTGCACAAAACAGTTGGCTCACCTTCGGAAAACGGGGACACCGGGTGTACGCAATGCGTCGCTAGTGATATCATTTTTCACCACCGCGTAACCGCGTTTATCTTTAGGCAACCTTTATCACTTAAACTCTACCTATACTAGCAGTCCGTGTGGAGCATATTGTTACAGCTTGAAAACTTCAAACTTTTCAATCACCGTACAAAGATACCGCGCGGCACATGGTAATACGGGCCACCTTCAAACCACAAATTAACCTGTTGGGTATATAATCCGGATCTTACACAACCGATTCGAATCACTTTCAGTTTTGTGCACTGCATCTCGCTAACGACAAAAATTCATCGGAAAACCTATCGGAACCCCCACCGGTAATGGGTGCTCTAAAGGGGAGAAAAATATTGACCTACATTCCAGCGCCCAAATGTACCGGCCACAACCCAAGGGTGGAGTTATGGGCAAAGACAATAGGCGGTTAGAAACGGGGGAAACGATAGACATTTCTACAACTATTGAAGCCGTTTGTTTTATGCTTATCGTCTGCATGTCATATGCGTTCGGTTGTCAAAGTTGTCCAAAATCAGGTAATACCTGCAATACTGGAAGTTTGGACAAGAAATATGAGAGATATCCGGTTTTGTTTAAAACACGCAGCGAAAGGTTGAAAGTGATAGTGATCGAATTAGGAGCACGCATTCCAAACTCTTGTCAGTGACCAACCGTTTTTCAATGCATTTGATGCCGTTTGTGGATTCTTCCAATTCACATTACCTATCGTGTCGCAGTGGTTCTTAGCTACGGGATATATGAATTTCAGATCTGATCTGCTCCATAAAATAGTACAAATGGTACAAGACAACGTATCCGGCCAGTAAACTTTGACCGCCAACTTCGATATTCCACAACCAATTAGCGGTTGAATGTGAAGAGCAATGCAACACGTCGACGATCTCCAATGTATTTGTTGGTGTGACTTTATGATCGTCAAATATTCATTCGATCAACGAAGCACATGTACTGCAAGCAGGTTTTTGCTGCAGCTTGTGTTAAAAATCGGGAAGTAATTCTATTCGATCAATTTTATATCATCAACATTAACTTCCACACAACCCAAAAAGCCGACAGCGACAAACGCAGGATTTCGCTTCGTTACTAACTAATGTTCAATCCGCGCCTAAATCCGGTTCTAGTTGCTTCCGCAAACATTTTTTTTTCAACTCTTCACCGTTTGCAGAAGGACATTTGGGGATTATTTTTGCTAGTTTTGTTTTCTTTGCAAAAACCGGAAAATAAAAGATCCAAATGCTTCTCCAGCCATACTCTAAAATACAGTTGTGATAAATTGTAGTATTCACGGTCATCCAGTTTCTTGCGACTAGTTTCGCGTGAACCAACGCTCCAAATGCCGATATCGAATGACGTTTTAGTTTGGAAGCTCGAATGTTTTCCGGTATCAAAATCCGAACCAGAATCAATATCGTAAAATGAAGAAAGAGATGGAGATGCGCATTAAACATTAAACATATGCAAACACAGCGGAATGGTGCGTTTCGCAGCTCGTACCGCTTGGCTCACGTAGATTTGCGTCAAAAAAGCGCGGCACATTAAATATACAAATTTGTCTTCCTGCTCAAAGAAACAAGTTTTTCGTGGTTTCTTTCTACGGTTAAAGTGAATGTGTGGTTACCGGTGCAAAGCTTCATCCTTCTTTTTCTTAAGTTGAAAAGAACGGACACGTCGTGTTGCTTTCCTTTTGTCTTTTTAAAAATAAACAATTTACATACCAGCGTTTAAAATTGCAAATCATGCTGACACATGTGTCGATCCTGCTGAATTACTCGTTTGAAATTTTTGATAACATTTTTTGTTTCTTCTTTATTCAAGATCTGATAATGTTTAACACTAGAACAAATATCGAATAACACTAATCAAACTTACATTAAAAGCAATCAGGAACTATAAAAACCGGTTAATATTTTCTTTTCGCACATTTTGAATACCTAACAATTTTCTTTTCGTTCTTATTCATCCAAGACCTGACAATCTACGAAATGGACAAAATTTTTGCATTCACGAACCACACGATAAATATAAAAGATAAAGATAAAGAGAGATCTTACGCAAATAATATAAGTCTTAAGTTAAGTCTTAAGATATAAGACTTAAATATAACAATATAGGTTGGTGAGCTATTTACATACATACAAGACGTTGATATCCTGAAAATGGCAAGCTTTTATATCAGCTTTTAAAGGAGCCGTGTTTGAATTAGATGATAAAAATCAATTGAAAACATTTTTGAAAAAATAATAAATAATAAATAATAAATAATAAATAATAAATAATAAATAATAAATAATAATAATAATAAATAATAATAATAAAATAAATTAGGTAAGCCAAAAATAGCCGACCATGACCATTAAGAAGAATCATTAAGCCAACAAGCGAGAGAGAGAGAGAGAGAGAGAGAACATTCTACGAACTTAAAAACCATTCTAATCGTTAAGCAAATACACTTGTCAAGTTTTCAAATATTTTTAAAATTATAAACTATATGAGATTTCTGAGCGAGGATTCAGAACAAGCTCCAAATAATTGAGCAGATTCGTCTAATTTTAAAAAAACTCTCACGTTTAAACATGAAATCTTACAGCTTTCATGTACTGCGAATTTCCCCGATGAAGACATACAATTTTTAATGCAAAAAATTATTTTAATGGTTATTAATGGCTCAAATCATCCGTGGATACAACTATGATTGCAGATACGCCTTAAACAACTAAACATCACTGAAAAATTGGAAAACAAATCTTCAAACATGACTCCATATAGCCCTTCTGGCATTTTCACATGATCCTTTGAGGATGAAATATTGATCAATCATACAATATCTAACCGAATCGAAGCTTAATCGCACATCAACAAAACCTGAAAGAAGACTGTGCCTATGCAGCGCAACCTTATTACTGCCTTTCTTGGGATCCGCACTTTGTGTTTCAATGCCAAAAAAAACCCCTCGTAGATCAACATAGCCTTTGGCATGCGTGTCCTTGCACATCGTGTTGGAGTGATCGTACCGATGATCTTGGAACCGATAGATCCTCCCCGGGCCGCTGTACTGGTGTTTGATCAACGTCGCACTACACTACTCGACTGCACTTCACCGCTAATGTCTAGGTCGGTGTTGACCGTCCGTTAGTCGTCATGATCATGAAAAAGCGAAGAAGTAAACCACACTTGCCAACCACACTGTGGGCACAAGGATGCTTTGCAGCATAATGAATGATGGACCGTTCGGCAAAAGTGGTTGGCGGTTGGTGACGCGTTGGAAACCTTGAGTGCGAGTGCACGCGGTGGAGGTAATTGTCCGAATCGAACACCATCATTCGTTGGCTTTGCCATTTGGCCATGCCATATGGGCCTTTCTCCCTGATGGGAGTGTGTTACGCAACGCGATGATTGATCGAACGTACCGGTGCCAATAATGAGCGTGGATCATTCAAACGTATTTGGCTGATCGGCAAGTTTGCCTCGCCATTTGAGCAATCTATGCACATTCGATTGTAAAGGTGAGAAAACAATGAAAAAATTATGCTCAATTGTTGAACATAAAACTTATACATGGAGTCTTCAGTGCTAAACTGGATTAGTCAGGCGACACATAAACAGGAATATTAAAAATCGAAAACAAGTTCGATCAGTACGATGTTTGGTGCGTTTACTGTGGAGGTTCTCTAGGCAAACAGACCGACAAACTCATACCCAACTGACTGTTTATTTATATTAATCACTTTCAAGCACACCTCTCCACACTGCTCCGCACGGCGTTTGCAGACGAGAATGCAAGGTCAGCCGATGCAGACGTGCGGGACTCTAACGGTACCAAGCGCGCTGCGGAAAACGAAAAGCTTTGCTTCCGAACTAGATTTCCTTGAGCTGAAAACCAAAAACCATGCAACTGACGTAAGGAGGGAATGGCACATTGGCAGTTGAATGAGGTGTTTGACAGTACGCACTTCAAATGTTCCTACGAGGACTCGTCCATTGCTCAACACGAGCTTCTCCTGCCACCTGACACCAAAAGAACTCGCTCTGGAAGTGCAAGTGCTTGTGTAGAACAAATGTGTTACTGTCGTTACTAAGAATAACCAAAAAAAGTACGACAGTATCTACTCGAAGTAAATATTTATAGCTGAAATTTGGACCTACTGGATATAAACTTACAGCACACAACAGCACAAATGAAAAGTTTTAATTCAAAATTTTGCTTACTTTAGGAGAAGATGTCTTACCTACCTTCCATGACGAATACGTCGCAACAATGAATATTTTTTCAATTCACTGAACCATCGTCAAACGTTCTTATCGGAAGATCACAAAGACTGTGTTGAGTAACAAACGCTTCAAGCCGATTCCACTTCCGCTCATTTGCCCTACCTAAGCCCGGTTGTTTTAAAGCGGTAATCGAACCTAAATTGAACTCTACGTGTTCAGCTTCTTTCCGATGTTCATAAACATAAAGACGAGAAAGCATCACCATAATTAGATGCGCCAGCAAAATAAACGCTGATGCTTCCGGCGATATAAGTGCATTAAGTCTGTGAAGCTTCTCTACCGATCTTAACTTGATCAGCTGTCACAATTGCAAAGAAAATGTTTAAAAGGCCAGTCATAAAAAAGACATAAATAAATACTCGGTTAGCAAAACCAAAGCTGACAGTTCCAGAATGAAACAATTCCGAGAAAGTGACAAACTTCGTGATGGATGAAATATTTTCACCCGTTCCGCTCCTTAATCTCTTCTTCTCTCGTTTTATCACCCGTTNAAAAGACATAAATAAATACTCGGTTAGCAAAACCAAAGCTGACAGTTCCAGAATGAAACAATTCCGAGAAAGTGACAAACTTCGTGATGGATGAAATATTTTCACCCGTTCCGCTCCTTAATCTCTTCTTCTCTCGTTTTATCACCCGTTTCGGTTTTGTTAATTTTTGCGCACTTATGTCCCTTTGCCAGCAACTCACATAGCTCATCTAACTAACCGACCGGTCGGTTGAATGGTTAGATTAGTTTTGGTATGGTATGTTAATTTTTTACGGACCGCCTTCAAACAACCACCAACCGGACAGAAGATGAATCGACGAAAAAGTTCGTTGACCAAAAAAACGTGTTTTATACCGACACTGTCACTAATGGCCGGTGGCCCACTAACCCTTCGAGGAAGGAGAGCTGTAAATTTTTACAGCATGAAATGAAGCGAAACTTCATGCTAATGTTAAGCTTTGTTCAATCATTCTATGATGTCTGTGTAAAATTGGTTCGCTTCATTTTTGATTCTTTTAACAAATACATTTAACAGAATAAATGAACCATACTAATCAAGTCTTAATCTCTTACGACAAGGGTGAATAAACATCTGCAGCCATTTAGTACACAAATAAGATCTTTGTTCAATACAATGTTTCAGCATTTGCATACCTTAGAAAATGAAGAATGAAAAACGTTCAACCTATGCTGCAGGTACTCTATACCCTTTGGCTAGCACACATCCGATAAACAATCATTGTCCTACCACTTAGCGCTGCTAATGCATTGTCAATGCACTCTCTGCATAAATTCGACCCACACCAATCGACAATCTGGGCGCTCTTGGCTGGTCTTCTCATCGGCTCACCGTGCCCAGCAGTGGCATAGACCTTGAGCTAACTGTTCGAACACACTGCAGCGCTCCGCAGAGCCGCTTATGCCGTGGTTTGACTTGCGTAACTCTTCTCAACGCTAACGAACACGCGCCCGTCCAACTTCGCACAGCTCAGTGCAAACCGTACATACCGGCTGGCACCCCGCACAGTACAGACGCTTGTTGGACGATTCTTGCACTAATCGTCAGTCGGTTAGTCGGTCTCAATGCCAAACTCTTCATGTGGTTCTCCCGCATCATCACCATCATCATCACGATCGCTTAGGCAGCATGAAAAAGCGCNCAAACCGTACATACCCGCTTGCACCCCGCACAGTACAGACGCTTGTTGGACGATTCTTGCACTAATCGTCAGTCGGTTAGTCGGTCTCAATGCCAAACTCTTCATGTGGTTCTCCCGCATCATCACCATCATCATCACGATCGCTTAGGCAGCATGAAAAAGCGCACATCGAGGATTCGGGGTATGGCAGATCGGCGGTCAGCAGACATTGAACCGTACAAGTGCTGTTTATTTTCGTTGTTCAATTTTCGAACCTCTAATTGACCGTTCGCCACCCTTCCCGGCATGCAAGAGAGATGCTGTCCGTACGAAAAACCCGTTCGGGTACCGTTCGACTGTCGAATATCGAACGATCATCTTTCACCGAAAGTCCTAATCCTAACCATCCAAGTCCAAGTTCGCTTCGCGATGTCGTCACTCGCACCGGTTCATGCATAATGCTACACCCAATGTTGGTGATCACTGCACGCGTCTAGCCTGCAATGCCGCAATGAGGTTGAAGATCATTGACGCTCGACTCGTTTCGATCGCTCAGAAGAAAGGCCTCGGTCATGTATAATTTGTAATTACACTGCACCACTTGACCAACCTACCAAATGCCAACCGAACCAGTCCATCCTAGCACCAAGGTCACCAGAACCGAAACCGTGACCGAAGGCCAACCTTCACAGAATACGCTGCAACGGTAAACCACCATCGCCAGCAAATGCGTCACCTCCATTAAAACTGATCTCTTGCCGCGCAAGCACCTCACTGTGGTTGAATTGGTGAAATCCAATTAAACCTAGATGAATGGAAACATTTATTCAACCAACGAAACGGGATTGCAGCAACACTGCAACGATGCAATTGCAATTAATCAGCTGCTCGCATGACAAACAAATAAAAATCCCCTGTGCAATTGTTTGACAACAGTATGGTTGGTCAGTAAGTCACTTCGTTTGCACAATCCCGAAGCAGATAAGCAGCGGTACTGCAGGTGCACAGACTGGAAAGTGAAGACGGCGCTTGCTAATTTATGCCACCTTCGACATGGTCTGATTGTAACGCTGACCCCTTCGGTTACTTCACCTTATCGTCTCGCTGTCGTCAACGTTAGCTCATCTTGTGCGGACGGACAAGTCCATCTGTAGTGCTTCGAATACTATATAAAATTGCATAAAAAATATTGTGATATGATAAAGTTTGTTTTCCTACAGAATGTACAAATTATCCTCTTTGATTAGAGATCGTTAATGAAAGAAAGTTAACAATAATTCCCGACTGGATCGTTTGAAATTAAACAGCATGTGTCCCATCGCAGAAAAGGCTCCAGTACCAGTATACTTTCCATGGTTTTGCGTCACCAATACACACGGTTTTACATTTTTATCACCAAAATTTATTCGATCCTTCCAACAAGCACATTCCAAAAAAAAAAAACATTCAGATGCTTCCTCAATTCGCCGATTCCTCCTGAGCTCCACGTGCGTCCGTCAATGGTTTCCGTCCCAAAAAGCGCTGCAGGAAAGCCTATTCTCGAACGATCGAACATGCCAATCCGGTTCAGTGACCGGTAACGGAGACCACTGGTTGGAGGTGGTGCATGGAAAGTCCAAAGCAAAAATTTTGGAAAACAGAACAGCACAACTCTTTTTTCCGGTTTCGCTGCGTCTTTTTTTGTTTCGCAAACACAGACCAGTCGTCACAGAATGACGCAGTGCGAAAGGAGACACGCATACTAAAACACACCTTTTTATTTTATGGGAAAAGAGTTATAAACCTTCCAGAATCTTCATTTGCTACTTGCTTTAGTACGTCATCGGGACTGGGAGAGTTGTTCGTTGCCGTACAGCAATGTATTTTGATATTCGAACTATTGACTACAACGGATAATAATCTTAGCTAATTAAAAAACAATCTTCTTATTCTTCTAGTCGTACACTAAGAACTTAAAAGTTTAAGAATAAGAGCCTTGGAAACTGAAAACGATATTCTACTAGATCCTAAGCAGGACGATCAACATCAACGACGAGAACGATACAAAAATACATTTTAACCAAATCAAGTATTATCACTCTTATCGGAATGCGACTGAAGCGGAAGGCAAACGTCGAAGGTCGAAAGACTACAACGTACAAAAATGCGTACAATCACACACAACGGCACAATCCTCCGATCCACTTAACTTTCCCGTGCTGGATAAATTAAAAATCAACATAAAAATTCCATCTCTGAAAACCCTACTGATACGATTCGCATCCCAAATTCTCCCATATAGTACACACACAAAAAATAGCAACTCAATAATTCCTACCCATTTACACGATCACACCACTAGCAAGAACCCCAAGAAACCAAACGCGGGTTTGGAATACAACTTGTGACGATTTCGATAATGATTTTTTGTGTGTGTGGCTTGTATTTGTTAGTGTCTTGTTTTTTTGCCTCTGCATAATGGTTGAGATTTGAAATCCAAAGTCCACCGTTCAGCTTCATATCAAACGTCGCCACACTTTTCGGCAGTTCGGCTGGCACCATGGCAAACCATGCAGCGTATCCAAATGACGGATGTGAGCGAGACGGCCGATAAGAGAAAGAAAAAGAAACGTATCACAACACCTTTATACCAACCAGTTCACTAACGATTCCGTTTAGTTTAGTTGCTGCCACGAACGAATTCGGACGTTTTGTTACAACATAGTAAAAACCACCGAACTTAAAAAAGGCGGTTTAAGGAAAGCAATAAAGGATCGCTCCTTTACCAACAAAAAAAAACCACCGTAACCACTTCATCTGCTCCATGTAAAAAGTAACGCGAGGCTGGGAATCGTCTTCCACATTCGCCAGTGCTTCGGAGTGATGAAAGTGATACCCGGGGGTTCGACTATGTGCGACTCCTGAGTGACATATCTATGTGTTAACTAGTGCATTTGGAGTTTGACAAGAAGAAGGTTGGTTGCTCTACTGGTAAAATAAGAATTTTAAGTTTTAGCAACCTATTTCCGTGTAGTGCGCGCTTTTACAAGTTCTCCATGCAAAATACTAACAAAAGACTTAAAGCGACGAACCCTACTATTTTTATTCTGGATCATTTCACTTTTCTACGCCGTTAGAAAAAAAAACACACTCAACCAAGATCAATTGCAGATAGCTACATTGCTTTTCGCAAACACCATTACGCATACGCACGCAGTGAAAATCGAAAATGAAACGATCATCGTGAGAGTAAAGTGAGAACGCATCGGTAGAATCCTCGCGATCGTCATAAATCTCGCGACCTACAGCATCCCCAAGCGTATGATCTTGTGTGTGTGCGTTTGTGTGTATTAGCGGAGTATGAAGGGGGTGTGAATAACTTTAGTGAACAGCATTAGTGGCTCCCGATCGAGCGAAACAGAGAG
This sequence comes from Anopheles parensis, assembly GCA_016254315.1. Lineage (NCBI taxonomy): Eukaryota > Metazoa > Arthropoda > Insecta > Diptera > Culicidae > Anopheles > Anopheles parensis. The sequence continues at coordinate 515,128 of CM028124.1, forward strand.
GGAAAACCCCACCGCCAGCAAACGAACGTATAGACCCAGAGTTGATCTCTCCCCCTTTTTTTCGAGTTTGCCAGTGAAGCTTTTATAAAGCGCAGTGCCGTTCGGTGCGTTAGATTTAATTTATTGCGTCTCCTCGCTGCGGTCGCGTCGCGCTGCTTTGCATTCGCGAAAACTTTTTTTTTCTTCACATCATCAAACTCTAATCCGTTCGATACTGCATTACGCGTCCATTAAATGCTGCGGCTGCCCGTGCGCTGAGCGGCAGAAAGTGGACAACCATAAGTGGAAAGGTACGGCAGAAAGTGGCGGAATGAAAGTAGTCGAGGAATTGCATAAATTCTGGGAACTTTCTGGGAAAATTCTGGGAATTTAGTGAAAACAAAGTTTTATAACGAAAATTGTTTTACAGTGCCGTTAGTGTACAAACTGAGTAACAAGTGTAATCCTGACGTACCAAACAATAACACCCAAGACACACGTATCAAACAAACAGTGTATGAAACACATCGAAACACAGCGAATCCTTTATTTGCCAGCAAAACGGACGTAGTGCTATTTTTGACGTGTGCCTTGTGGGTGTTGGAAGCGCGTTTGCTCACTGCGCTCGTGTGCGTCGCCAAAGTGACAGTTCGTTTTGGGATATTTGAAAAAAAAACACACAGGACCTGCATCGTGTTTCGCGGGCCTCGTGTTTGCATTTGCGCACTAGGCGCGGCCCAGGCTCTATAGCAATTTATTTTTCTCTCATTTTCATTCACCTTCATCTTTCTCTATCTCTGTTCTCTGTCTCTTCCGTGCGCCCGTAGAGGCTGTGTAGGATTCTGTTTTTACTGCATTACATACCACCCCAGTGACGAGTCGCCCGCTCAAAGCACAGTGACAGTTTGTGCCGGCGGGAGGAAAAACACTTACGCCCTAAAACAAAAACAGCCGCACGATTTGGAAAAGTGAACCGTTTCGAACCGTTTACCGGTGGAAATTGTAGTGAAGAAAGCAAAACTGTTTGGAAGTGATACTAGTGAACCTGGTGCCTGGTTGCTTTTTGCAGTTGTATGCTGTATTAAGGCGATTGCCAACGAGAGGTGACAATCTAAATACGGGCGTGTGCCGAAGATTTTGACACATTCGGAACAATTGAAACAGCTGTTCGTTGCTTGTGGTAAGTATGTGTATGCGTTGTATCACTTTCATTTAAAAGCGTTTTGTTCCTGTTCTGGCGGAACTAAAACGAAAGGAAGAAATTAGTCCCGAAAAAAAACAGATCTTCCTAATTGAAACTAATTACAAGAAACAATGCTTACGAGCAGCGAGTCTAATCCGCTTGCAATATGAATCAATTCATTCATATTGTGAGAAACGCACTGAGACTGACCTTGTCAACCATTGACAAGAGCAACACAACAGTTTACAACCCGGCTTCTTTCTCACCGCCCCCGCCCTTTTTCAACCATCAACTGGAACAATCTCGATTGAGCGGTGTTTGTAGCGTACAAATTAAACAACGTCGCGGAAAAGCGCACTCGCAACGATAACGCTTGACGGTGGGAAAATCGGCGGGAAAAACTATATCCCGCACACTCCCAAGCACCGCACCGGTCGCTAACGTTTTGTGACAACGAGGTGGCTGGTTTATTTAATCTCAAATTCTCAGCCCACCTTTACACGTTAGCACCCGTCAGCTTAAGCTCCACTTCCAGTCAAAAGTCGAAGGTTAACGAATTAGCGTTTGGCATTGCTTTGTGTGATTGGTCACAGAGCTGCACACGAATTAATTTACCCTCGTTCTCACTTCTCTCCACGTTTCTAGAGGGTCCATTACCCATTTTTTGGGCAATGCATTTTTCTCTGCACACACTTTTGATCGCTTGCGTTACGATAAGGTTACAAAATTTGGCAACACTCTTAGCAGGCCGGGCCCAGATCCCCTTCCCCTGGGGTGATCATTTACTGGAAGGTGCGATTCACTTCGTTAGTACGGCCACCTGCACCACACGCTAATGATCGAAACGAAATGTTTTCGTTGAATTTTCTAGATTTTGTCGAGGGAGTTTTTTTCTTTCTTCACTTGCTCGTGAATGGCTGCACACTGGAGTTAAATGGCTCGTGGCATATCTTTCGAATCTACATTAGTTGAACGAGCTTGCACATCTTGGTTTGTCAACTGAAACAGATAGTGTAGATTCACCCCAACCCGTTAATATCAGAGAGCAAGGCCCATTAATAAAAAAAACGCTACATACAAGTCGCACGTGCTTTGACGAAAGCGGTTTGTCATTTCCATCCGGGGACTAAGCAACATACGAAACGACCTTAGTGCTTGCCTCCCTTTTTGTACCTTTTTTTTGCCTAGCAGCTCCTATCAACAAACCCTGCAGCCGTCATAAACGCCGATGAACTCGTAAACAGATCGTAAATGTCAAATCAGAAGGGAAATTCCTTGACGGGGTTGGTTTTGAAGGCTTTTCTGACTGTATGCAAACTGACCTGCCGTAGCAAAAGACGCAATTTTGGGGCACATAAGACACTCAATTCTAGCGTAAAGCACCATCATCACATCAGCCTTCTGTTTGTGTTAACTTTAGTCTGTTAGCTACGCGGTTTAACGTGAACACCCTGACGGGGTTTGCTACTAGCCGCTTCAGTAGAATCTTTCCAGAACAGGTTTACATTGCGAGCGTCATCAACGATCATTGCCGGTACTACTACCACTGCCACTTCGATGCCGATGAGTGAATGCAAATAGTCGTATATCATGTAAGAAGCGCCTATCTTAATCATCTTTCAGATCACGATGCGCCGGATTGAATCAAAATCGCCCGGCGCAATTCTATCCAGGGAGAAGGCGAGGGAGTGAAATGCTTTCCGCTTCAGTGAAAAAAATGCATATGAACTGAGAACTTCAACTTCCTTGCTTTCATAGCGTCCCAAGACCTATTTTTTAATCTTTCTCATCAGCTATATGTGTGTTAAGTTCACCCTCCTATTACACCCATCCACTGTTCCCAGCATGGAAAAAGGGAATTTTCCACTTCCCCTTTTAATCTGTCGTCTCATTATGATTCCTGCTCAAATTCAATCGTTACATCGCAGATTGAGGTGGCTAAAGTATTAATGGGTTCACCTGTGATTGAGTAAACGGGTACAAAGCTTTTCCATCTCCCTTTAGCCTCCCTGGCAAATAAAACCAGTCTCCAAACAATGTCCGTCCGTACATGTGTCGTTGCGTGTGGCCGCTTCGATTAGATGAGCAGCAAATTAATAGCTAAAGGGTCACGCTAGCAGTTCAATCAGCAAGGCGTAAATCAATGGCAATGGGTTTCGTGTGTGACCCGAGTGCGATCGTACCGGGTTGTGTACAATGAATCTAATAATAACCCTGCACATAGCGCGATCGTCAATCGCTTACCGGGAAGCCTCCCGATCATTTTCGCCCGAGCGTATTGGTTCCGGTTCAACATCACAAAGGGTGATATTGCATATTGATTGAAGGCTTGCACCTCAATTAGGTTAATTGCTTAACGAACCGACCATAGAAACTAATCGATTATTGACAAATCTATTTCATCTCAGATGAACTTCCTTCACTCTGTTTCATGTTTTGTCATCAATACTCTTTTTGGGATGGCACATATGCGATCAATTATATATATTGTGATTATGTTGTGATTTATTATGTTTGCAAGTGGTAACGTATAACCAAACGTCACAAACATTTCCAGCGTAACAACCCAACTGCTGTACGTTGGACAAGAAAAAAGAACCTGTTTCAATAACAATTCCATCCGAAACAGACAACCTTCACCGGTTACCATAATGTGGCACTTGACTGTATCATTGTCAGTACAACGGGTAACGAGTGGGAAATTGAACTTGACCCACGATCATCGTCGTCGCTTAGGCAATGACCGATCGCAGCTGAAAAGGGAATTTCATTTGTAAACTACACCCAACAAACAGCGCAACAGATGAAGCGCTTTCTTTCTGTGCCACTGTCTAATACGAAAGACTTCAACGCTTTTTTCCAAAGCGACGAACCCCTTCACGCGTGTACGATCGTACGGATTGCGGTTATGTTTTTTTTTTCATACGCGATTATAAACCACTTTCATTATCTCTTTCTTTGTTGTTTTCTTCCGCCCCACCGTGGCTTCGTTCGTGGTTAGGTAACAGGTCGCTAATACTGACACACTGCAGCAAGATGCTGCAAATGGCGCCGCGCCGCTAGGCGATAGTCTGCTAACCGGCACGGTTCTGTACACACGGTCGCTCACCTAATATGCATCGAAGTACGGCCGGCCGGTATACGCAAGCCATCCATCCTGTTGTGATGTTCCATTTATCGAGAAAAAAAAACATCACGTCACATCATCGGTATGCCCCCAATAGGGGAAGATAATGATTTTTGAACACTAAACACTCTCGCTGTGTTCGTAAACGTCTATTTCGAAGGATGATTCGTGAACACCTTTTAAAACATCAACGACTAAAAAACTAAAAACTTTTCTCCACGCTGTGCATCATTTTGTGTCCATACTAATCATCGGTGTGCTGCATGATGAACGCACACCCATTCACATTTCGTAAAGCAACAGCGCTTAAAACTTATTCGGCAATCGCGATAAACTGTTACTAGCGACTACCGCCAACATCGTTGCAACAGTGGAGGGCAGTGCAGTTTTTTGTGAAGCTCCGAAAATATACTCCATTTGCGACAGCGCTATATTTAAGACAAAACACGCAAGATTAAGCAAGGTGTTTCGGGCGCCCTTGTGGTTGATAAATGGGCTACTTGTTGGCAGTGAAATGAAAAATACAATATCTGTTAATAATGTACCGAACTACCACCGGTCCAAAGGCTAATTTGATACATTAGACAAACGTGATCTCAATGTATTGATCATTTGGCAAAACATTGAATTTCCCTTTCATTTGTCTGGTGTGCGGTTTTCAAGGTTGCAATAAAAATGCTTTCGTTTTTGGTTCCCTCTTTCCCATCTTTCTTGCACCAAGAATAAATACAACCTGAATATAATAATAGCAGGTACACCGGTATCTGAGCAAATATCTGTGTCACTTGGGCAGAAATGAAATCGTAACAAAAAATTTACAAACAATCCGAAACGAAAACGATTGCCCAACAGTTTTGCCGTCCGGAGGATGATGGACTACACTAGGTCAGGTGGATTGGCTGTTTGACGACAACCACTTACCCCATCCGATGAACCTATGAACAATACTGTTTTCTTTTTTTTTTTCAACAAAGCCCGGCTTCAAAAAAGATCGTCAACGCCATGCGATGCAAACTACCGAGTACCGAAACCCACACCAAGCCCCTATCCAACGCCACTACGACCCTGGTGGTTGTGGCTTTGGGATAAATATTTGCTCCCCCGTTGCGGCTCCTTCAACGCCAGCAGTCATTTCTTTTGAACGCCGGACGTATAGCCAAGTTCAATTGAAAGCAAAATCATACGCGAAGCATGTTTGCGTTTCGTCCGCCCGCTGCAGGATCGATCTGACATTGAATATTTTTAAGTGCCCCGGGGGAAGAGTTATTGACGCCTGGCAACTCAAGGGTGATTTTCAAGAGCTGAAAGATTTATAACACCACACCAACACCTTGTTTTATTTTTCACACTGTTCATGACTAAATCATTTTTAGGTATCTAAAAAACATTAATTTGTTTAATAAAGATCAATAAATAATTTTATCATTTGTTGTTCGCACTAATACAACGGAAACAATTGACATAAAGTTCATTAGCCAAACGGTTCAAATCCGGAATGAGGCGTGTTTGTACAATAATTAAAAGTATCATTTACGCACAATCACTGCAAATGCAATATTTGTGTTCATAACAACGCGAAACCAATATATTATCCGTTACTTTTGTTTAACCGCAAATATTGTCTTTTACAAATTTGGGAAATCCTCACAGACAAGATTCTAAATAAACAAAACACAAGACAAGTAAGCACACAAAGAAATGTCATTCACCACATGTTTGCATTATTTGCCATCACATCGATGTGATTGTGTGGAAGGTTTCGTTCGGAGGAAGCATTTCACACTGCCACAGCGCTGTTATGATGTTGCAAAACATCATGGCTGACTTCCACATTCCGCGTACTGACACATCAACATAAGCTAACAGAAGTCAAGGACATGGTGGGGCGATAATTTCTTAGCTTTGAAAAGCTCTATCGCTACCGTACCATTCGTTTGTTCTGTCACATCCTCACTAAATATTGCCCCCGGCTGGTCGGAAACGTTCTTGTGCCGATTGGGAAACGCGCACTGATGGGAAGTCGTAAACAAGCATAAACCACGCTTGTGACGATCACTGTCAAACCGATCGTGGTTTTGCAATGCTCACCGCTACCGTATCGGAAACCCTTTGCAAGGGAGTCTAACTATCTACCAACCGATTCTAAGGTCAACCGGCCGCAGATGGTAAAACCGCCATGTTTCAATGCCATCCGTCAAACGATATTGTCGTTACACGATCTGCTAGGAGGCACAAGGAGGCAATCCGCACACTCCCGAACGCAGCGGACCGATCGTCGAAGATACTGGGATTTTTGCATTGCATTGCTAGGGGTTCGTCGCTTAACGCTGCGGTACACATTTCCACTGTACATTGTCAACGTACGAATAAACTGGGCAATAATCACATTCAAAAGATTGATTCTTTTTATGATACTGCTTCGATCTAAATGCTTCTTCACAATAAAAAGGAATATGGTAACGCTAAAAACCATATAAACCGTTTTCCGCATGATTAAATTTAGCATAAAACTAATGCCATTCCCTTACTAGTCGTGCCGGAAACAGACACTGCAAACTTGTTATAACCGGTTGAACCGTAGCTAACGAATATCGCTATCGGCTTATTTAACCAGTCGATCGACGTGACAGTATGATTCTGAATGTTTAATGAAATGTCACTAGAATTTTTAACACACCTGCTACTAGGAAGTTAACTATGACCAGGAAACGATTCCAACTATTCCAGCTGAGAAGATCATAAATGCAAAACAAAAAGTTTCATACTTTTCTAATGCATTGGCCGGAAAACGGTATATAGTCCTTGATGGATACGATATTCGTATGCATTTATTTTTTATGCATTTTGTTAAGGGGTACAAGAGGGGGAAATACATCTATGGGAAGTAGTCAACAACCTGTACACTACCGGTAGCAATCGTCACGTGTTGAATTCATTAGAACAAGAATGTATATCATTTGTCATGGAATGTGTACTTTACAATTGTGATTCAATTATAACGGTCAATGAATCGAAAAAATAACTCTTCGCTAAGAAATCCTTCTGCATTACGTGATTTTATATAAATTCCCCTTCATGCGATGACATTTGTTGATCGGTGTTGAACTACCACATTTATTAACCCGCGCTGTTTGTGTGCTATTTTTTTCCTCTCTTCTCCATCAGATACAACCCCGAAAAGACTTCGACAGCCGATCAATGTCAATACTGTCCGCAGACGCTTGCTAAGCTCAACAGTTCACAATAAAGTGCTAAACAAAACTCACGTAGTCACTAGTGCAGTGTGCTTCTTATAAGTCTGAAACCTTCCAAAAAAAAAAATCAATCCCAAAATGGCTTCCACAAACACGACGGCATCTTCCAACTATTGGGACTTCATATTCACCGAGCTGGCCGATCCGCGGACAAATCATTGGCCGCTGATATCGTCACCTGTCCCAGGTTTGACGATCATTGCCTGCTACCTGTACTTTGTGCTTAACTTCGGCCCGAAGTATATGGCAAATCGTAAACCTTTCCAGATGCAAAAGACCCTGGTCGTGTACAACTTTATTCAAGTGCTAGTCAGCATATATCTGTTCGCTGAGGTATGTGATAAGCATCATGTCCGGTATGCTCTGCGAAATGTTTGGTTTATGCTTGCATTTTCCTCTTTTGCTTATTAACCCCTAGGGTCTGGACGGTGCCTGGCTACGGCACTACAGCTGGAGATGTCAACCGGTGGACTTTAACGATAATCCCGTCGCTATGAGGGTAAGGACATGCGATTGTATGATGACTTTCTGGTAAAATTTTAAACAACTTTATATGGCCAATAAACCTGACAGGTCGCTCGTGGCTGCTACGTTTACTTCCTTGCGAAAATTTCCGAGCTACTGGATACAGTGTTCTTCACGTTGCGGAAGAAAGACAACCAGATCACCTTCCTGCACCTGTACCACCACACCGTAATGCCAATGATCTCCTGGGGCGCTACCAAGTACTACCCCGGAGGACACGGCACATTCATCGGTTAGTTCGGAAAGCTTTTGAATCACTTATTCTATGTTTGCTTCAATTATTTCTCTCTTCTACCCGATTCTCTCAGGTGTGATCAACTCGTTCGTACACATTGTTATGTACACGTACTATATGATGGCTGCGATGGGACCTCAGTAAGTTTACTTATCTTTAGAGTATTTTTAGCTATTAAGTAATATTTATTACGAAATAACTGCTTTACAGGTATCAGAAATATCTCTGGTGGAAGAAGTACATCACCAACCTGCAGATGGTAAGAACGAGAACGTTCTACGGTGAGACGTGTGGAACTAGACATAATGCATTTTTCTTTCGCTATTATACACTTGCAACAGGTCCAGTTCGGTATGGCATTCGCTCACTCCGCTCAGCTTCTGTGGACCGACTGCGGCTACCCACGCTGGTCCGTCTTCTTCACCCTACCGAACGCGATCTTCTTCTACATGCTGTTCAATGATTTCTACAAGAAGTCGTACGGTTCGAAGAAAAAGGCCACCCCAGTCACTGCCACCGATGTTACCACCAAACCGATCGAAAACAATAACTCGCCAAAGGTCGCCAGCAAGGAGCTGTGAGGAGTGTCTCTAGCGGCCCAACGCCACCGATCAACAACCGTCTTCAGCGTAAACGTAAATCAACAAACCAATAGATATCGAACGGCGCCATCACCACGCGAGGTGTTGCCAGGCCCTATTCCTACGCCGTAACCACATCTTGACCACTGTTCCGATTGATGGTGGTGCTGCTACTGCTCATCAAGCACCAGTGGACGGGAGCGTGTTCCATTTTCTCAACGTACCTTGAATGTACCATGATAGCTAGTGCGTGTACTAGCAGCCCGACAGGAAGAAGTAACCGCGAAGAAGGCCATCCAGCGGCCAAACGCTCAATGGGAGAAAGGCCACATGGGGCGAGTGATCGATTCCGAAATCGTACGGTTAGGTAGCGATCTAGTGTAATATTAGTCTGTAAGATAATTTCGTTTTATAAAGAAAAATAAATTAATGATACAACTGAAACTACTGCCGACAAAAAAGAAACACACGGAGAGTTTACGTCACTGGATACCCGGACACACTTTAATTGTGCCAGCGACACTAAATCTTCCTAAGCCTTCCCATGGTTTTGTGGTGAACTTTTACTTTTATTTCCAAAGGCAAAACAGGAAACCAGCAGAAAAGGTAAGAGATGGATCAAACGCAACTAATCGTTCCCCACACTCCCAAGGTCGATTGCATAGTGGTTTGACCGACTTGTCATTTGTCAAGATTTTCTAGTTGAAATCTTTTTTTTTTGTTACTTTCTACGCCTACCTACCTTTCCTTTGCTACACGATTACCTAAAGACTAGTTATTGTTTCTCGCTTTCGTTCTGTATTATTATTGATTCGGTGCCAAACCATTGGTACCGCACCGGTTCCCGGCGAAACATGGCACAGATTTGGAAACACATTTTTGGAGGTTTAGTTTTTGCATAAATTAACTCCCGGGAACAATCGTTTGGAACGGGTTGTGCGAACCCGTGCTCGGTTCCCCGGTTGTGGAGGCATCGAAGTAAAACCCCAAAAACGCTTGACCGCTTCGTAATAACGCGTAGCAGGTAGACCAACAACGGAGTGAAAGAAGAAAAAAAGCAAAGAACCGGTTTCGTGCGGTTTCGGGGGTTTGATTTCGGGAACGAATGATGCTGTCAGCACACGCGACCAAAAGTGACAGCATCCAGCGCAGGACGTTAAGAAAGAAACTTTCCAACATTTGCTTATTTGAAAGGCAGTACGNAAAGAAGAAAAAAAGCAAATAACCGGTTTCGTGCGGTTTCGGGGGTTTGATTTCGGGAACGAATGATGCTGTCAGCACACGCGACCAAAAGTGACAGCATCCAGCGCAGGACGTTAAGAAAGAAACTTTCCAACATTTGCTTATTTGAAAGGCAGTACGCAACCAACATTTTATTTCTGGGTTAGCAACTGCACCATGATAAAACATTGAATGACTGGTTTTAATAAATAAATTAAACAGTGTATTAAAAAAAATTCCTTAAAATCTATTTTGTCAAGTCATTTTAATCCACCTTCACACTAACCGACCGCTTCCGGTACGCCTTCCGGTAGAAGTTGATAAACAGAAACAGAAAGATGGTAATGTTGCTGACGAAGAAGTACGTTAATGCGCGCGGCACCTGACACTGCATGCTGTTGATGAGCACGAAATAGCACAGCATAATGCCAAACTGCAGCAGCTGTAGCGTCGTCATATGACGCTTCCAGAACAGGTACTTCTTGTCCCACAGACGTTTCTGCTGCTCGTCCTGGGGTCCGAGGGCCGCGATGAGGTAGTAGGTGTACATGAAGATGTGCACGAACGAGTTCAGCACACCAATAAATGCTGCCTGCGTTCCTGTACGAGAGTTGAAAATGAGTTCTCAGGGTTAGGTTTCCGGTTTTCTAGACCAATTTGCCAACGTGTCCATACTTACCGGGAATGTACTTCAAATAGAACCACGTGAACAGCACCATTATTGTGTGGTGGTACACGTGAAGAAATGACACCTGGTTCTGTTTCTTGCGCAGCACGAAGAATACGGTATCGAGCAGTTCCACAATTTTTAGCATTAGGTACATCCAAGCACCGTTCCAGATCTGTCGAAGAAAATTAAAATCGTTTTAGAGTGAATTTATTCAGTTTTGTTTGTTTTCATTTGATATAAAGAAAATATTTTATTCATTAAACAAGTAAAATAAAAATTCTTAACTTGACTCTACTTGTCATTCGGCCAGACAGCTAATTTATTGTTTTGACGCCTTCATACAAATGTGTTCTTAAAACAACAAAACACAACAGCACCGAAAATGGTGTAACACGGACTGCTGATCAATTGTCGACACGAAACAATTCCAGCTACCAAACGCAATGATCACTTTGTGCACGCAAATGACTTAATTAAATCATACGATTGCACAACACACAAAAGATCTGCCGAGTCACGGCGAAACAAAACCCAACCAATAATTCAATCATGCATTAACACAACACTAAATTACCTACAGCACCCGAGCATCATGTTCTTGTGCTTATGATCTGTTCGGCAAAATTAAATCTCGTCTGGATCAGGTGAAGAAAAACGTAATCGATCAGTGTGTACAGTTGCAAAATGAAGCACACAAAAAGGCCAAACATCAAAAACAGGAAACTTCATACCAATTCGTTATATGCGTCTCATCTTCAGCAAGTATCGCACCGTCTGATTCGGTACAATAAAAAAAGCCAAAAGAACGAAATAACCAAAACGAATTCACCAAGCAGAACTGCGAAAGGAAATGAATACATTAGGCAACAAAAAAAGTGTACGCGGTGTTGAGAAGCCTTCTTCCTGCCTCGGATCGCTATAACACACACGGTGGAACGAAATTAATCACTGTAATGAGTTTAACCTCCAGTCCGGGCAACGTATCGTCTGTAGACGGTTGCTCCAAAGGTCTAATCTCCATTTTCCAAGCTGCTATTCTCCCTCTTTCGGATCACTCTCTGACGTATGGCGCAATCAAGTGTGAGGGGTTTTCCCTTCTATTAATACAGCCATGTGCCATTTTGATAATCAAAACACAACAATAACAAAAAAAAACACACACTCACACGCGCCTCCGAGCTTGATCTTACGCTGTAACTGAGGCACATCCTCCTTACGATCGCGTTTTCGGGTAGAGTGGAAATTAATTGCTAATTATCTGCTTACCGTCAGCTGCAGCTCTTTGCTAACGCCAGTCATCGGTTCGCTGCAGGACATCGACACGTACTGTGCAAAAATGCCGGTAAAGAAAGGCGTGAAACAGAACGCGGTCGATACCACGACTTGGGCTGCATTGTACACGATCAGTGTATGCTTCAGCTCGAACGGTTTACGTTGCTCCATCCAACGTGGACCGAACCATAGGACGAACAGCAGATACAGGCCCGATATCGTAAGGATCGGTGTCGGTGTCTGCATCAGTGGCCAGCTATCGATTAGAGGATCTAAACACAAACACATCGTTAACTAATTGATATACTAAAGGATAAAGAACTGGGATGTCTTCCGCACCTGCACCCTGGTAGAAATTGTGGTACTGCACCGACATTCTTTCCACGTAATTACTCATTGTGCTTATTCTTAAACTGCACTGTCACCAAAAAACCGTGCAATACAATGAGACACACGCTTGCAGTAGAGGCGGACTCGGTTCAAGCTCGCGCACCGTCACGGACTGACTGATCGGGAAGCTTAACACTGGCAACCGTGAAAGGGCCCCGTTTGGCGAAATTCCGGTGAAATGGCGAAAGTAAAACCGAGGAAAGTGTCTTCCTCACTGGTGACCCTTCCCAACTGAGCAACCACCACCGAACAACAAAACACCTCATTTAGCGTCTCCTGCACAGCCCAAAAAGGGATGAAAGTGCAAGAGGATTTTACAATCACCGGCAGAAACACGACCATGACCACAAACTCGGGAACTGATGTGTTGGTGTTGGAAAGTGATTGTTTGTCCCTTTTTTCTACTTCTTTTTCCACATCGTCCACGAGGGCGTACTCACACGTGAACTTACCACTGCAATCGCGTTAACATCGATCAGATCGCGTTTATTTGTTCCTGTTTGGCTTTTGTTTTCTTTGCTTTTTGCATTACCCTGCAGCCGTTGCAATTTCTGCCAGCCCATCTAGAAAGCATTGAAAGCAGTAAGAAAGTCTCCTGTCCGCCATTCCTTACATACACATACAAAAAGGGGAAAGTTTCATTATTTAAGATTATGCACCTGAGGTTTGAAGTCTGCGGCGGGTACATACAGGTGGTGACGAACGGCGGAGACAGTTGGATGAGTTGATGAAGAATTTACCGCATTGTTGAACCGAACGAGCCTGATTGACTTAGTGACTCGCGAAGTTCAGTTTGAGACGAACGGGTTTAGTCACTTTGAATGTCTGCTCCCTTGAATGGGGTGCATTTTTGTTACGTTGTGCTCAGTACTGAGAGGTGCGTTTGCCTGTTAGATGTCATGACAATTGTGAGTGGCTGTGTGTACCGAAAACAATTATTCATCTACCGCTTGCATCTCACGAGCGATGCTTTCTCCACTACATGCAAGGTGAAAAATAACAACAAAATTGACAAATCTACAAACTAAAGTAAAAATTAATTTCTCGAATTAATTTACACAATATCAAATTTACTAATTTGTTGCACAGTTTTTCAAATCGGATGTACTAATGTATTGAAAAATCTGTTTATTTGTATGCTTAGAATTTTTTGACAATAACATTATATTTATATTTTATATTTAATTCAAATGCTCTGAGTATTTTAAGGCAGATAGCCATAGGCGGGTCCGATGGTATGTGATAAACGGCGCCGGTTTCACACGATAGGACTGGGGATCAAATCCCATCCGGACAGTAACCCCGAAGCAAAGACTCACTATCCAGCTACGTGGTAAAATAAGTCTCGTAAGCCAGAAATGGCCAGCATGACCTCATAGGTCGTTATGCCAAGCAGAAGAAGGAGCCAAATATAAATATTTTTTTTTTATTTTTTGAATACAAAAGCATACTTACTGAATTGATATTTTATGTGCTACATTACTATGAGAAAGTTTATTTTTATTACTATTTATGAACAACTTGCTATTTTACTAAAATACAAAAAAATACACATTTTATATTCTTGAACCACATATTTCTCCCATACTATTATTACTTGTTTTTATGTATCATGCATAACTCAAAACTGTACAATCACTCGCGCATATAGGCCATGATCGAGATTTGAACCCGAATCAGAAGTATTGTTATGTCGTTTCTAATCACAAACAGCTTGAAAATGAAACTATCATTGATAACAAAACAAAAAGTTATAGGTTTTACCGGACGTGTACAGCAATTTAAACAGTTTATTACTGTAGCATATGTCAATTCGTTCTTTGTAATTCTATTCACGTCAGCGAAATAAACGAAATAAAGTAACTTCACGTAAGTTAACAACCCCTCTTAATACGATCCAATTTTTTTATATTGTTGGCAAAAAGTTGCCTGAAATTTTGATTATATTACCAGCAAGTAAGGGAATACGATGACTTCAAAGCACAAACGAAATTGCACCAGAATTCGATATACGCCGGGATTTGCAGTTCGCATTTTCGCATTTCTCCCTAATCCACTGTATTAATGTGTATCTTGATGACTACCTGTATATTTCCAAAAGGTCAAAATATCATCTATGCAAATTTTCCCATTGTGTGAATAAATTGACGTACAATATTTCATACAATTTTTAAAATGCTTTACCACAGTGGAGCTGCGCCTAAATATAGGCAAATAAATGTTTCGTTTGCAGTTCGCGTTGAGACTGCGCTTTAATATTACTTTTTATTAAAATTTTCAGATTCTTTATTGCCTCGAACACAAAAAGTAATTAATGTATCAAAATAGACCTATATCAAATTTAGAACCAACGTACTACGACTACACCGAGAGCCGTTCAGCATCGCTTTCATCGCTACGTTCATCACCTGGAAAATTTCAAATACAATACAAACGATGCAAAAAATAAGGGCCATAGGGCTTACCGAAACGAAACGTAACACAATCGCACAACGTAAAAATGTTTCACCTTCAATCTGATGATCATCCCATGTGCAAAGCTCTCTCGTGGAAAACTGTACCGAATTTCCATTGTCCACGAAAAACGTCCCGTTCGGCTGTAACTAGCACCATTTAACTGTAACGACCAACAGCATCGGAAGCTTTGCCCTCTTTTTTAATGCTCCGTGACTTCTTTCCCTATCAGTCTATCCGAATCGAAAGCAAAACCATCGGAGCACCATTCGCACATTTGCACATTTTCCTTCGCACGAAACACCGATTACGATTCCATCCCGTACGGAGTGGCACAATCGATGCAATTGATGTAAATAACCACTTGATGACGATTAGCAACCGATGGGACAGGAATTTGCTCGTTTATTTCGTTTCGCGAATGCATATCAGGATCAAAAATTGGAGGCCCCAAAAAAAGCACACACACTATTGCTTCGTTTCCAGCAAGCGAACCTTAGTAACATCCCGTGGGATCGCTTAGGAACTGTAGTGGGATATTTTGCATACAGTACCAAAGGTCAGGGGCTTTTTCCGTGATGATGGATCCACTGAGATACTCTGTGTCGAGAGTGATAAGCGATGAAATGCAAACGTTCAGCTAAAGGTGGTAGGCCATACCGAGCCGCGAGGTGAAACAATTGAAAGCAAAATGTTGTCGACATGAAATGGAGATTACAAATGGCCTAAAATGGTCGCACCACGAACGATCCGAGAATGGGCCCCATTGTAATGGTGCCAATTTTCAGCAACCGTTAGCGTTAGCCCGAAACGTCTCCCCAGATTGGCCGAGTTTTGCAACTCGAGTGACCATCTCTTGCTTCGTTCGGTGACGATGGTCGGCACCGTGTTGCGGAGGTAATCGTTCACAAGGATCAATTTGTGGGTGTGCTTGCGCCTTGCAGGACACAAAACATGGCCATGTTTTCCGGCACAGCGTAAACGACGAACCGTGCCACATCCCGTGAACGATGTTACCGGCAGCTTAAGATAGTAGCCGAAGCTGTAAACGAGCAGGCAGATGAAGAGGAAGCGGATTAGAGTTTACCGTACACTTAATCCTGAGAATGCATCGAAAGCAGCACCACCACTACACGGCGGACAGTTGTACTGGGAAGACGGTACTGTTTAAACTGTTACCGGGAACATGTAATACTGTTCGTGCCCGTACACGGCCACACCTTAAGACGGTTTCTATGTTGCAATGTGATCGCCGTCCCGCTGTCAGAGGCATGCATATGGGTGGGGTGCAGTATGTTTGGGATACATTCGAATGCAAATCCAAAACGTTGGCAGCTGGCAGCAAATGTTATTAATTGTACTGCCTGTACGGTCCTGTTGGCACATCAGAAACACATCGCTTGTATGGCCGGTACGGGAAGAGCGCATTNGTCAGAGGCATGCATATGGGTGGGGTGCAGTATGTTTGGGATACATTCGAATGCAAATCCAAAACGTTGGCAGCTGGCAGCAAATGTTATTAATTGTACTGCCTGTACGGTCCTGTTGGCACATCAGAAACACATCGCTCGTATGGCCGGTACGGGAAGAGCGCATTACATGGTCAGGCTTTTAGGTATCTGTCTATTCGTTCGGCTAGAGTTATGATCGTCGGAAAATGAGAGCACATTCGTAAAACATTTTTCGTACATCGGGAAATTTGAATAAGTGTTTTATTCATTTGAAACGTCTTGTGGTGTAGGTGAAGAATTTAAAATTATGTAAGTTAATAAATATGTAACAGAATGATTGTTGCTTTAGACTGATTCAACAATTACGTAATGTTGATTATTGCCAGTTGAACTTTGTGTTACACAACACAGAAATATCTAAACTGCATGACACAATGAAAGCTTTACACACAGCTTTTCAATTAATGCGAAAGAGCAATTGCGAATACAATGTTCAGGATCAGTTCTCTGAAAAATCGCGTCGTCAGTGCGTCGTCAGTTCGTAAGTAAGTGCATACGTTAATCCGTCAGTGCTGTAGATTCTATGGATTCTGTCGTGTAGGGCGGCCCGGTGGCGTATGTGATAAATGGCGCCGTTTTCACACGACAGGACCGGGATCAAATCCCATCTGGACCGTCCTCCGTTGCAAGGACTGACTATCCGGCTACGCGGTAAAAATAAATTTAATAAACCAAAAATGGCCGGTGTAACCTTAAAGAACCAACAAGTGAGAGAATAGATTATGTTCCATGTCCCTATCCATCTGATTCTCGACTTCTACAAAGATGGTCATGGCATTAGTTCTCTGTAAAGCGTCAGTACGTGCGTGCGGATATTATTTGTTTCTAATTTGCGTGATTTTAAAATTTAGGCTAAATAACATGAACAATATCAGAACAAGAACATTCCTAACATCACGTAATCAAGAAAATTAAAAAAATCTAAAACAAATATAGAAAAATGCCCGGGACAAGGCAAAGAACACGAAGGAAATGCCTTGTGCAAATTGTAATCACTTCAGACTTCTGTGGTTGACAATACGGCTAAAGCCGCGATCATGTAATGTAAATAATAAAAAAATAAAAATATAGAAAAACTGTGCTGTAAGGCAAAATATTTTAATCTATGCCATATAACAGGACATGAGGACATGAAATTGTGCAAGTAACGATCGAGGGCCACGAATCTATATAAACTTGCAGTTTAAGGAGTTCTGATGGATGTAAATGTACAGTATCGTTATAATTCTACGTTAATATTTCAATTTTGAAGTTACTATTATTTCTGTTTTGATGCATGACCCTAGCTGTAGAATTATGTTTCATCATTTTTAAAGTTAAGCTCAATATTTCTTCATCGTATTGAACGATGGTTCAAAATTCTAACTACGGTGGCTTCAAAACATTGTATTTTCTGTACTAAACAAAATAAAAGATTAACAAATAGTTTTTGCATGTTATGTTCAATCTCCTTCTTCATTGAATCGTCTCTATCATGTAGTGTATTACTTGATTTTAAATCACTATTGAATCTGGGGTATTCGATCCACACCCTTCGGTGTAACAAACTGATTGTCGAGGAACAATTACATGGATCATGTACAAGATCATGGAACGAAATGAGACATAGGTCAAGGCCATAGATCCATACATCAGATTTAATGGACGCTTGGTAAAATATGCTGATTAGTCAGGACAGTTGCCACAACTTTCATGACGATATACTACTTAAAAGTTGCACATGTTTCACTTTAAAAGAAATAACAAGTTTAAACTTCATGACTTCCTGTTAGCTTTGTGTTAAATGCATTTGTTTGCCAGTTTTTCTTTTTCCGAACGAACTCTTTTCTACGTCAAATGCATACATTCTGGCAAAATCTTCTAGAGACACACATTACTCAGCCAACTCATTGCTTATGATTCACCAACCAAAGAGTGGGTGGTGCCCTTTAACGACCCAGCATTGTCCGTTTTGTGTCGCTTAAACATCATATCATTTGTAGAAACTAATTTAAGCTGGGCATTCCGGCTGCTAGTTAAACTGTTTGCTGAAAGAAAACATAAGCGACTGTAGCGTCGAAACCCTTGGCACGTGCTATATAAACAGCCGATTGCAACCTCTCCTGCTCATGTAGTAGTTGAAGGGAGTAAGTGATGGCTGCAATACAACCATTGTTCGTAGTGATGATTCTATCAATTCCACTTAGTCTCTCTTTTGGATGGCAAACGGCTCAAACTACGACGGCATCAACATCCAGTTGTTACGAACTCACAAATGGACAGGAATACTTACAACCGAGTACTGCAGTCGATCCACATCAGGAGCATTTTGCATTTGCTGTTGTTTCTCAAAGCCCGGTAAATTCCATCTGGAAGCTTATAACGGCCTATCCTTCTTGTTTCTATCTGTGCAACGTCCAGACGGGACAGTACCTCATGGTGGCAGCTAATGATCGTGCCTACGCCGTCAATAGAACTTTGCCGACTTCGGTCAACGGGAAATCCTTCATATTTGGACTTTATTATCCCAACTGGCCTGCATCTTTCGAGGCTCACATTAGAAATACCCTGAAACAACAGCTGCTGTGTGTATCCTCTGAAATAGAACCGATAACCCAAAAGCAATTAATCGATACCTTACCACACTCACGTGTATCAGGAACAACCGATGAAGCCACTTGCTACTGGAAGTTAATTCCACAGCCGACCTGTCCCAGTGATAAACTCTGCTAGCCGGGCGACCTTGGAAGCAGTTTCACTGAATGATCAACGCATCGATACCGTCAACTTTAGTGTGCAAGGCCATGTGCATATCACCGGAACCATTTCTCCCGCATCATGCACCAGCTCATTCAGTGTGCTCTTATCTTTCTTTCCATATCTTTCGCTGTCTCTTTTCGTCTCCCTCAGTTCGTCTTTTCTCTTCTCATTCGTGACACCCCCATGTGCGTTGACGAGATGTACTAGTGCCGGTCATCTATTTACCGACTGATCATCAACTCGATCATTCATGGATATTTGCCGTTACATCGTTGTTCTAGCTGATAGAGAACCCACCATTCCTCAACCGCATCTGTGTGCGCCCGTTACGTTGTGTCGCAATCGAATGGAATCTATATAAAAGTGTGCTCAGCTGGACAGTGGGCCAGTACTACTAAAACCGGGTGTCTTCTCAGTTACCGAACGTGTCATATACACATACTCACCATCAACACTGCCAACATGTTTGTCGCGGTTTTCGGCATATGTGCTTTAACCCTTACCTGGCATGCCAACGCCATGTTCGTCGAGGAGCGACGCAGTTGTCGGACGGATGGATGCGTCACTCAGAATGGCTGTGTACCGCGCTACTCCCAGTACAGCACTGCAATCTACTGTCCACAGCGTTGTGTTATTGAACGGTGTCGATCGGTGGAGAACGAGCAACAGCGACGTGTCTGCCATCAGATCACTTCCGTCGCCACCGGACAAGTGCTGGCCGCGCTGGATTCCTACGACCGGCGGAGCAATCAACGGTACGCAACACTGGTGAATCCCAACTCGGGTGAACGCGACCGATGGAACATGATCGTCGGTCCGGGGAATAATTATTACATCCAGAACAGTGACACCAGAGAGTATCTGCGAGCAAGCGACAATAACTACCTGTATTTGGTATCCGAACGGCCCACTGACGAGAGCTTCCTGTTCAAACCGGATCTTGTCCAGGGCAGCTGGTCCTGTGTGCTGCTTCAGTCGGTCTGCTACCGGGGTTACATATTCGCCGAACAGAATAACGGAGGATATCGCAACTTTGCGATGATCACACGTGATCTGCAACGATGCTATCGTGAAAGTCTATGGAGCATTTCCACTGTTAATTGTTGAACGTTTAGTGACGCAAGTGAGGGTTTCCGTTACTTTACCACAGTTCGTATTACTCGAACGAGACTGCCATATTTTTCGAACGTCTGAGCAATGAAAAGGCGATTATGTTTCGGCATTCATTAATGATATCCTAACCATGGTAGATTTTAGAACAAAAAATTATTCGGAATACAAAATAGAAAATTCATTTTTTGAAGAAATAAAATAAGGGTTTTTTTCTGACACAATAAATTATTAAATATAACTGGAGAAATTAGCCTTTTCTTTTTTTAAAGTAGGACAGACGTAGCTACCACATACACCAAAGACATATTCAGAGTAACTCAGTCAGTCTATATTGGTAATAGGAAATAATTTTTTTCCAATTGAGAATCTAACCATTTACACAATAATTCATTGTCTTTCTGGTTTGATTGGTATACAATTGAGCAAATCGTGCTGATATTCGTATTTCATCTAATCTAAGTCTAGCTACTGAGAGCATTTTCAAGTCTTCAATTCTTTGTAAGTCTTGATGCTTATAAATTTAGGGATCCCATTTAGGGCAGGCCAACCAGAACTCCTCAAAACTTAAGATCTGCTGAAGGAAGATTACCGTTTCCAGTCATTTATTCTTAGGCAACTGCATGAGTCCGTTTATGCTATCTAGTTTTCGATTATTTATTCCATCTTTTTTAACTTCAGAGCTATTTAATACTTTGAATTTCAACCTACTATGCCGATAGTGAAAATGGTCAGGGAGTATCGGTTTCAAAATGTTTTACGAGTTGGGTCATCCAGAGTCATTCTACGGCCGTGATCAATCCACCGGAGTTCGAGCATTCTTTCCACACAAACGTGATCAACTAACCATCTTCCTCTCTAAAATCTACTATAAAAATTTCCTTGAGCTTAGCCATATTAGTTCTAGTTATCGACAATGTTCTTGCATTTAGTATGCATAACTTAAATTTAAGCAACGTATGTAGCTGACATTACGTAGCTGTCTTGTCTCAGCGCTATCCGTTGCGATAAATATTTCGAATTCTACAGGCTGTCCCATGGCTAAAAATTGAAAGGGTACTGACGACTAATTCAATTACGTTCTAGGTTTGTAAAATAAACGTTATACACTTTTACCAATCAACATACTTATAATGTACACGTTAGATTCCAAGTCTTTTTATTTCTCGGTATTCTGATCTTCTGTTTTAGCCAATAATTTTACTACTTTCTATTAAGCAATTTTAATAAGAAGTTTTTTTTTATTATTCTAATTCTATAAAACATATCGTCTTGAACGTTTCAATGAAACCATCCTCGACATAAAATCAGCTTTCCAAATGGCAGATTTAAAGACATGTCTTGAGGTAGTGTAATTGTCGCGAATGGTAGCGAGAAACAAATTACAATGCAAATTACAGTGCCATGTAAATCTCCAATCCTCGACGTTCATTATCTCACTTTTCCTATTGCATCTCGCTCAAACCAACTCTCGTACCGTTAGGTCGCGAACCGTAAAGGCAACAGTCGTCCTCCTCCGAGTTTTTGGCCTGGTGCCAGCGTCAAAAAGGGAAGGACAATTTGTTCCACTTCGTCAAACTCCAGTTCAGAAGTCAATTAAAAGCCGAAGGATGTTTTGTTTCTGTGATGTTTATTTTTTCTGATCCTCTCCTCCATAACATGCGGCTCGGTTTTGAAAGCTGGCTTTTACAACAACAAAAAACTGCTCTCAAAAACGTGCAGCAAAAAAGAAACAACAGGATGGCCACACGCCCGTCACCGGCCAAGCTCGATCGTTTTTGGCCGTCTGGTTTGGGCAGTTTGGGAAAAATCCTTACCGTTGCAGTTTAAGGAAAGATGCCACAGTGACACAGACCAGCAAAGAGATTCTTATCGTAACAAAACAACAAAACAAGCAACAACTACCCTTTTAATAATACAGCCTAGCCCGAAATAAAAACACAAGTAAAATCACGCCAAAAACCCAGCAAACCGTAAAAATCTCATTTTATGCAACGATGATGCAACACACTGGTGACATTCTCTCGTTTTGCAATGTTTGCCGCTTGCAACTGTGTCCTTTCATTTGCGCGTTTCATTTGCCTTCATTGTTGCCAAGGACAAAAAAATAGTGCCGGCTACTGTTTGGGGACAAAAAACAACTGGCACCTCAAGATTTTGCTACTTTTAAGAAGCAGCAAAAAAAAACTAGGTCCCAGATAAACAAGGCGCACAATAAAAGACCGACATACACAATGACACAAAAGACGTAAAGAAAATGCACAAACACACACACACACATTAGCGTACACAAACAACACCAGAGCAAAAATGGCTAAAAGTGCAAGCAGCCGAAACGTACCGAAGGGAAACTAATTAAATTTCTACTAAACTTCGCTTCCTTCACCGGCGTGGAAAACGATCGCACCGGATGAGGGCAAGCCGGTTTTTTTGTTTCTTTTCTTTTTTTTTCTCCTCCCGAACCCTATTTTCCATCAAGCTGAGCGCATTCTTTCTCAATTTTTTTTGCTCGCTGCACAGCATTCTCGAAAACCGTGAGGGATAGTTCATCTTCGGTCGCCTAGGTGCTAGGGAACGCGTACTAACCTTAAAAGACGGGCACCGGGTATAGCACCGAGATGAATCCTGCCAACCTAGAGACCTGCCACATTTCCCACTGCCCGGTTTTGTGCACGTTGGGTGGAAATAAATTAAAGCAAATCAGAGAGAGAACGAGAGACAATGTTGAAGCAGGCCAATTACACCATTTTCGGGAACTGACAGCCCAACGGCACGACGGTAGCCAGTGGCTCGGCTCACAGCGCTTTGACATGAAACGGACGTATCCTGCCTCGAACCAATCTTTGCTGTCCGTTGTTAAAATGACCATAAGCGATGCATGGCTACGAAGGCAAAAACATACTCTCTACACACACCAAAAAAAACAAAAATTCTTTTCTAGAGGCCCTACACGCCAATGGTGCATCCTGGGTGGCCGAAGCGTACAGACCAAAAAAAAACTCTACTTTAGATAGAGCCACTGCGGAACATCATTATGGAGCACGGAACAAAATTCAACTGTCGGCTCGAGAACGAACGCTCTGCTTTGATTTCGACCCAAAGGAGAAAAGATGCTTGAGTTGAAATGAAAAAAAACAACGACATTCCCGAGTGCCTAAAAAGGATTTGCAAGCCTTTGGCCACTTTCTGTCACAACCAAGAACCTGGGCCCTGGGAAATTTCGTTTAAGCTCTCATTCAAGAAGGCCGTTTGCCATTCGTTTTCCAAATTCCTTCAGGACCACGGGACTAGGGGATGGGGTTTTTTTGGGCAAATTCTTACCGGACAAACTAAGCCGGCATTTCAGGAAAGTAGAATGTTAATGAATGCACATCTCCGGACGCACAATCTTGCTGCGTCTTCTTCCTACCAGTGCCATCATCATCATATCGTGTTGGGGATATTCAACAGACGGAGCCAGAGCTAATCCACCCCTAAGAGTGACACGCTCCCTCCAAAAGCGTCGCAACAGCAGGGCAAAACAAACTAAAAACAAATCCCTCCTAAAGAACACAACCGAAGGTACACACTGATCTATCGAGACAAACGGAAGAAGGGAACTAAACGTAAAAATGGCAATACGACAGCTAAACGACAAATCTAGCCCCCAAAAAGAAGAAAAAACAACACATTCAACTACAGAAGCTTTGTTGCTAGAGAAAATAAAATAAAATCTACACAAAACACAAACGCTTTTGTTAGCAAATGCAGAAGCAAAATACATTGTGACACGGTACCCGCCCAACGGGTGTTGTTCAAGCGATGGTTTTGTTTTATGTCGCTGTCTATTCCGTACCATTCCACTTCTAGTTTCGTTGGGTTAATCTGCACTCCAAAACGATGGTGCACTGTTGACGCACTGCACCGGAAATGAAGTCATAAATGTAGCGATGACCTTCAGAAACGGAACGAAGCAATTTGGTTTCGCATTAAATGTGGGCTAGCGGAGCAGTAATGCGTTGTGTTTCATTTTCCGCCAATTATCAACCAGCTGATGTGAATTTCGTGCGATAAACGTGCTACAATGTTGGCGATAGTAAAGGGTAGGAAAAATCGTGTCCATTCGTTTGTTAAAGAGCATTGAAATTGACATAAAAAAGATCAATTTACATAGCCGTCTGCTTGAAGTGGTGTGCGGTAAGTGATGTAATACATCAACATCAA
Source organism: Anopheles parensis (assembly GCA_016254315.1). Classification (NCBI taxonomy): domain Eukaryota; kingdom Metazoa; phylum Arthropoda; class Insecta; order Diptera; family Culicidae; genus Anopheles; species Anopheles parensis. Next base: position 539,582 of record CM028124.1, read on the forward strand.
CGAATCACGGCAACTATTGCCTTGATTAATGTGTTAGATAATTCTTTCTAGCTTAAACCTCACACTTGTATACTTCTACGTGTCACAAACACACGCGACACGTTCAATCTCTATACTAAAAATATCATTGAACAATTATTTATCCACTTTAAGCTACAAACATCACCCACCATGCCGGCGACACGACAGTGAAAAGTTCGCGTTCGAGTAAAATAGACAAACGAGAACCGACTCGTCTCGGAGCGGCAATTCAATGAGCAGATCCATCCCTAACTGTTTCGTTGTTTCCACTACTGATGCACATAATTACGATCCATTCATTGGCCGTTTATTCTGCCCTGACCATCTTCATTTGAAATCGAGTTTGTTTCTTTGCTTGGGCTGAGACACCCGAGAACAAATGTTCTGGACGATGTTTTGCTAATAAGCATCAAAACACTTTAAGAAGTGATTGGGAAATAAACCGTAATATTTATACCTAAACAAAAATATGCATATTAAGATACTATAAATGCTGTTTACAACCTCATTTGTCGAATAAACACCTAATTGTACTTTCGTCTAGAAATGTGTTAGAAAAATAATACAATTTCGATCGGTTTCAATTTCGATCGGAAAAATAATACAATTTCGATCGGACACATTTTAAGCAACATTTAATGCTTAATACTCCAAGCGTTTTAAAATGAAACCCCAAAAGCTCCCCAGTTATAACGATGATAACATTTTCCACTGGCTGGATTGTCAACATAAACCCACGCACCCCCCACACCACCTACAACGCAGCTGCTAACAGTGTAAAGATGGCCACGATCACTTGCACGACACGCACGAAACCAAAAAATCTCTGCGCAACGAAAACTCTTCAGCCCGTCACATAAATCAATGCTGGGCGGGAACGTAAACGCTGTCAAATTAAGAGAGAAATAATAATATTTATGGAGTTTCGTCTCCACGCTCGGTCGCTTCTGTCACTTCAGATAAGGTTCCGGTATATTCGGCGTATCGGGTGGGTTGAGAGATTTTATTTTTCTTGCCACTTTTCGGGATATAACATAGGCTGGTACCACCATTCGCCAGTGCTCACTACCCATCCCCTTGCGCCGTGCCACCGTGCCAGCCGATTGCTCGAGTGAAGGCATCAATTTCCATGCTGTACGCATTAGCATTCCCCAAGCACCGTGACTGAAAATGGGCACTCGGAGCACTGAGCGGCTCTCTGGTGGCTGTTGCTAACCACTCGGTTCACTTTCCTGGGGAAGGATCGCACAGTTTCGCGGCCCATCCGCCCTGCCTTCCGCTGGGAAATCGCAGCACCTAAGTTGTGACCGTTCGTGTCGGCCAGGCTTTACATCGCGACACACAAATGACGGTGTATTTTCGCGATTCTAAAATGAATGAGCAAGTGGCCTATCAAAAGGAGGGAACGCGTACGCGGGGTGTGAATAATTTATCGCCGAATGCTGTGCGTGAATTCACAATAAATGATACTTGTGAGCGAACGTTCGGTGCGTTGCATTCGATACTTATGAGCCGGACCAGCCACCCCACCATCGACCAGATATGAAAATGGTAAAAAGAGCATCGCTCGATACCGCAAATTAGACTGAAATTCAGCATCTGGTTGAATCAATATATCGAAACAGAATGTGCGACATTTGAATGCGCACGGTTTGAGTGCTGTAAATATAACCATGGCTGCAGATGAGCCGCTACATACGCAGCCATGTTAATATTCATTATGTTGCACTTTATTACTTGCTTTTTTTCCTTTTAGATGGAAAAACATTAACTCAGATTTGATGATATAACTTGGTATGGAACAAAAATTATGAAACTTTTAATTAATTCGTACGACGGTAAATTGGTAATGAAAATTGAAATTTATTTTTCGTCGACTAATTTTCCTGTCAAGACCTTCGGACTGTATATTTTATTGACCTGTTCAGCCTAGAGCTGAATTGCCTGAATTTATGCAATCAAAGAATATGGCTCAATATTTTTTTTCCTTTTTTCAGTTTTTTGTAAATAAGAATTTATTTTTCAAATAATTGTATCTCTGAGGTGCGTCCCGGTAGCGTATGTAAAAACCGGCGCCCGTCCACACGGCAGGACCAGGTTCAAATTCCATCCGCACCGTCTCCCCGTAGCATGGACTGATTATCCTTCTACGTGGTAAAATAATTCTTGATATGGCCAGGCTATTCTTAAGAGGTAAAAAAAAATGTATCTCTGAGATAAAAAAAATACGTGCGTCATACGAATACACATTGCCACATTTTTAAAAGGTTATGCTAACTACATTAAAAAAACCCAACAGTTTGAGCAAAATGTTTCGAATTGTTATTTTAGTATTTGCTTTCTAAAATAACTTTGCCAATGTTCAAAGCCAATGCCAATGTTCAAAGTATCATCAGTAGACAACAACATTCCCTTTACCACTGTTCTGATAATTCTGCACTAGAACTCTCAACAGTAATAAACACAAAATATCTATTGTAAAATCACGTTCCGCGTCTGTCTGCTATGCACCACCGATAGCAACACTGACCATGATGTCCTCTCACCATCTACAGCAACAAAGGACAAGATCCAGTCAGCGGATGGGATCCTCGATGACTTCAAATAAATTACCATGCTTAACGGGCATCGAAAACGTGCCGAACGGGACCGAAACCTGGTCCCCAGGCCTGGCCGGAAGATATACAGACCCCAGACACCGACAGCGACCTCCAGTTCTAATTTGTGCAAATCGATTTAGCACTCCCCGACCCTTTGTTCGGCGAGGTTGTTCAGTCGAACCCAGTTGGAAAACGAAATAAAAATCTCACTATTTCATACCGAAATTCTCTAGCATAGGAAGCCGAACTCGGTCACACACTATCTTACTTCCCAGAGTACAGCGCGGGCGGAAATATAGCGGAAAAAGGTAGAAACTTATCGTGACCGAAAATGTTTTGCACCGATCGAAGCATTCGGACGGCGTTTCGAAAACGGACAAACAGTGCTTGTTATTGCATTTGAATCACTTCGCCCGCTTACCCCGCTGTTGCTGCAATCGACAACCGGACGAGTGCTCTCGACCAATCGATGTCCACAGCGTACAACCAAACGACAACTTCAACAGCGACCTCCGACCGGTGCCCAGTTCGCTTTCATCTCGGTAGTGGAAATCTTCGCCATATCAGCGACCTCTCAGACATGCCGCTGCTTTCACCGCTTCCCACCACCAATCATGGTGAGACTTTTCCGGACTTCCCTACCTTCCATCGCGGGAAATACGCTTACGCTGGCCATTCGCTACCGGTACCGGTACCGATACCGACGGCTTTCGATTCTGTCTCTGCTACTTTCATATTCCACTCAGGTTCCGATTGAGACTAAAGTGATTCTCATTTGGAGCAAATAAAATTTCGCTTTGTTACCGATCCGCTTGTCTCCGGTTCCGTGCCAAGCGCCTGTGGTGTATGCAATCGTCTTTACACCTCACCCTACAAGTCCCGTGCGGGATACTTTTCCCGAGAAAATGGTTCACATTTTCCTACACCAAATCGAAACCAGGAAAAGAAACCCACTACCAACTTCAAACCCATCCGCAGGTCCCTCATCGACAACTGTCAGTGCCCAGCAACAAACGGTACGGTTTGATTTTTCCTATCGATTTCCTACCTAACCAGATTCCGCCGCCTCGTTGTTACCACACGCTTCAAGAGTAAAAATCGAACAAAAATTCAAGTTTCGACCCACTCATAGACAACGGTACACCATCGGTTCGTCGCGGACCATCGAGAGGACAACCGCACTCGCGGGAAAATTTAAATTGTAAAATCTTGAAAATATAATTTGCATATTTTATGGCCGCGATATTTATTCAAATTGAACTTTAAAAGATTATATGCCGTTGCATGGGGCGTATAGCGGTAGAAGAGGTGAGATGTTTGTGCCAAGATGCTACAACCGTGGGGGACCGATTGTCGAGTAATGTGGGGGAGAGTAGAGTAAAGGAAAAAAAACACAAGGGAAGCTTCACTGTGGAAATGAGATTATTTACCACCACCGTGAACCTTCAGCCCATCGTTTGCCGTAAACGGACTTCCAGCCAGTTGATAAGCTTAATGCAAACGTGGAAATCACGCCAAAAAGTTGGGCGAAGTGATTTTTGTTATTCTCTGTCTTTTTTTATTTTCGCATGCATTTAGCTAACAGTGACGATTTCTAACAACAAATTGAGCCCATTTATTCAGTACGAACGATTGCGAGTGATTCTTTTGCATTTTCTTTCGTCGTCTTTTATCATTTTATTGTATCGCTTTGAGGCAGATTTTTTCCCTCCCTACTGATACGTTTCATCTTCAACAGCTTGAAGGAATTTAAATTATTTAAACAGCAGATGAACGGTAAATTAGGCAGTTGATGCTAACACTACGTTAACTGTTGCATTACGGCTCGTTCTATTCTGTGCTTCTATAGACATTATGTTGCGGGGAAACTGTGTTGATAAGTGATAAAAGGTTGGTGTTTTTTATTTGCAGACTTTAAATGTTGGATTATGACGTTCAACAAGCTGTTTAATATGTATATTATTAAATCAAATAAATGCATTGAATGATTGAAAATGTTACTCAATACAACAAGAAAGAAGATAAAAGTATCACTAATGTTGAGGATAACATTAAAATTTTAAATTCTTAATCTTATGAAATAAGCTTTAATCTCGTGTTGTGGAAAATTATAGTGCCATTATTTTCATCTTTCATTTTTGGATCATTATTTGGTTTCAGTGTATGATATTAAATTATTATTTGAGTGACTTTATCAAAATTCTAAGAATTCCATATTGGAAAACATTACGAATGACAAATTTATAACGATATTTGAAAGATATAATTTAACTTAATTATATAACGTTAACGTTTTTTTTATTTTAAATAACATAATATATAAGATAATTTTAACTTAATAAAATGTATCATTTTAAACCAAACAATTAAATATTCAACTTGAATTAAATTCTATGCAATCTATCAATGCTCGATCGACCTACACCATCATTATATACATTTGTTTGTTTTTTTTTCGAAAATTTACGCCCAATTATATCCCACACCAACAGACTGCAAACACTTCCATTACGGGGAAGTCAGAAAAAAAATGTCAATACGACTTTCCAACGGACATTTCATCGTTAGCTGGTCAGAAACTTTCTCTCTTCATGATGTGTGTATATATGCTGTTATTGCCGTAGCCTAATACCATCCCACACCAACCTTCCAAAGCGCACACGAGGTATATTTTTTTTGTGCTTCCCCAAACCATACCCAACGGCAGGGATTTGTGAAAAGTTTTGTTTTTCGCCCGAAGAAATCTGTCGGCTGGCCACACGAAACCACAACGAAACAATCCGAATAGCCACCGGCGGGATGCAATTCTTCTACGTGTTTGTGTCCCTTACTCCGGTTCGTTGGTACAAAAGTCAAAGGGATAACTTAAGCAAACTGCAAACGAAACCCGAAACCAAAGCTGGAGAGGATGGAGTTCTTTTTTTTTGTTTGGAAAAACTTTTACCCAAAACTATTATTACTTCTTCCACATCCATATAAACATGCCAACGGGGTTTTTGTTGCTCTGGAACGTCTGCTTAAGAAGAAATTCTGAGGGAAGGAGATTAGTTTGGCAGTTTTCTTTCGCCATTCGACTCACCACTCCTCTGCACCACGCCGGGTCAGTCAATTCGGCCTCAGCAACTTCTCGGATGGCTTTCATCCCTTGGACGTCGATCACACCTTAGACCTGCAGCCATATCGAAAAGACCAACCTTTGGTTCGAGCAGTTGTACGAATAAAATTTTACTTTTATTACTCAGCGCAGCCCTTAACGGGTCAGTGTCTTTGGCAGTGTTCACCGGTAGGCGAAAAGTGTCCGTTCGGTGAAAAGGATAACGATCGAGAACGTGCGGGAACAACTTCAAACCGAAACATCTACCAAATGCAAATGTGTACCCTTCGGTCGTACCTCGTTGACCGAGAGCTGCTCACGATTGCATACCCGATCTGAACCCGTGCACGGAAAACGCGGTTCAGAAATCATTGCAATCTTAAACGATCCCTTTGTGTTCCATCTCCCGGCAAGGTGTATCTTACTTTCAAGCTACTAGCGACCTTATTTCCAATACACACACAAATCCGTACAAATTTGCTGCAAAGATAAAGTTTTTATCTTTCCACCAGTACCACCCTTTTACCCCGTTTCCAGAAGATCACCATCTAAAGTGCACACACACACTCACTTCTCGAATACCTTAAAATGCCTGGTTGGTTCATGCACGAACGAATCTCCATTTTGCCACTGCGTCCACTCGCCAGTTGCAGCTGTAAGCGAGGATTACCCCCCAGCCCCATTTAGATACGGCAGCGTACGGCACTTTATTTCGGCCAAAGGCGAAAACTTTTACTCCTGATGAAATTGTGCAGAAAAGTACCACCAAAGCTCACACAAATCCTATTCGCTAAATCACAAAATCCGCCTGCAAACAAACAAAGCAATAAAGGGGGGCTAAAAAAGATGTAATACTCCACCAACCAACCACACACCAACACAGCAGCACAGGTTGTCTTCGATCGATGAAAATTGTCGCATTGAATCCTTTTGCACTACTCTAGACAACCATGTCCTGGTGTGTAGATCCGATAGCTAGTGTGCAAGTGCTCAGATATTAGCAACACTGTTAATTCGAACCCGTTCCCTAATCATCCAACTTCCACTTACTTCCCACCCAACTGCTACAAAGATCAATAGAAACGCAAAAGGTGCAATTGCAATTGGAGACAAACCTTCCAATGTTCCCCTACCATTGGCAAACCATTGCAAAAGCGTCCATGTTTTGTACTACGGTAAACATCTTAAACATGGTCGATTGAGGCAATCACAGTTCTTGAACGATGCTATCGTCATTACACGTGCGATGAAAATAAATACCCGATCTTTCGAACCACTTGGTTAAATGTTTTGTAATTCGTACCGCTTTTCCGCACGATTGCATGTAACGAAGTTGTTGAAAATGGCTCAGTTGTGTACATGTAGAAGATTTGTAATGCAACAGTCCTTACTTACCAGAAGTAGTGCTGATAATACAGCAAAAGGCGTAATAATAAAGTAAGTAAATAGGTTTTTAATTAGCTCCTAAAAAATTAGGTTAAGTTATAGATTAAGCAAAAGTTATGGTAAAAAAAATCACATTTTTTTTACAATTTCAATTTTATTTTTGTTTTGACAAATAACAGGATTTTTAAATGAGTTTTCCAGAAAAAATACAAACAGTATGTAACTTAAACATAATACTTAATATATAAAAATAAAATGGAAACATACAACATTTTTATTTATTTTTATTTATTTATAATTCATGATTACGGCTTTTGCCGTATTGTCAGCCACAGACGTTTTTAGATGAATTTTTTTTTATTCGTTAAATTATATTTTTGTGCATATGCAAAAATTTGTTAAAATGGCGTGGTAATTTTTTTTTTTTGAATACGTATTATGGAATGCTAAGATAAAAGAAAATTGTTATAATTTGTACTAACGATTCATTTCTAGACACTCTTATTAGTACATCAATTTGCGAGATTAAAGCAGATGATTTGAAACTGTATCAATTCCTTATGTAGAGATGGGTAAATCGAACACAGTTTATTAATATTAAGTTCAATCCAAATTGGAACTACTGTAATCGGCGGTTGTATACTGTTCCATTGTTAGTCTGCAAATCTCCTCATCCTGTCGAGCGTCTCCTATAATGTATTCCTCTTTACGCTCCCGTTCGTACACTTCTGGATTCTTTCTAACTTTCTACCACTCCTATATATACGAGTATCTACAACATTAAGCAACCATAATTTTATGTAATTGTTTTGTGTCATTCTATATTATATTATATTGTGAGTGATTTGCCAAACAGACTGATTTGATTACTTGTCTTACAGTACATCTAAATTCATCACTTTTGAGTGTCATCCTGTGGTAGTGTACATCAGTGTAAGTAGCGATACTATATAAATAATAGTTAGCAGTACTACGCATAGGACACGAGCGATCGGATGCGCCGATCATCTTGCTCTTATCCTTCGACCGCCGACCAGTACGGAAGTAACCTGAGATTACACTCATCACGAAATTAAAGGTATCGCGCCAACCCTGCAAAACCTTTGCCACAGTTTAATTCTATTCGACAATCGTTGTAAATCAGAGAGATCCCAAGTGATATAATGGACAGATGGTTTTAAAATTTTAAATAATCAAAGTAATAAAGTATGTCTAACGTAAATAACCTACTGAAAACCTGATAATTATACGATGTTTTATATTTCTAAGCTATCAATACGGATAGGTTGTTCTAAAGAAATAAATAAATCAATTTCATGACATTGATTAATTGTCAGCTCATTTAAAATTCCGATACGAATCATTCTATCCCATTTACACATCATAGAATGTAGAACAGTTCTGTGTTGAAATGGCTTCATAATTTAACAATTCGAAATAGTCATCCGCTAGGTAAAACAAACTTAAAATACTATCTGTGTCAAAAAAAAAAGTAAATAAACCACTTGCACCAAAACCATAGGACAAAAAACCATCTTTTTTTTTTTTTTTGCTCGGTTAGAACGGCCTGGCCGTATCAAGACTTATTTTACCACGTAGCAGGATAGTCAGTCCATGCTACGGGGGGACGGTCTGGATGGGATTTGAACCCGGTCCGGCCGTGTGGACATGCGCCATTTTTCACACGCACCACCGGGCCGCCCCAAAAAAAAAAAAAAAAACCATCATTTTATGAAAAAAGAATTCACCAATTAAAAGATTACCCACTCTTTCTAACCCATTATTCTATTTCCAACAATGGTATTATCCAGCAACCAAAAACACTGGTTCAATTGTTCCTAATAACCCTTCAGAGCAAGCAGTCACTCTCTCATAAGTTCCCTATCAAGAACCAGCAACACAGATGCAATCGATGGCTTTATTATATTTCACCAGAAGAAAAGAAGTGAAACATTATGCCAACACAAACACAAACACACACAAAAAACACATTCTCAAACCCGTGCTAGTACGCTTATCGATATCAATAAATTTACCACGGCTATCATCATAAATTTTCATTATAAAATACTTAGCAGCAGAGCAGCGAATAAAATCTTATGCTTTGCAATGGTTTCTTTCTTTTTGTGTTCGCATTTTTGCATTGTTTCCCTACGACAGTGTGGTGCAATGGTGCGATTTTTTTGTACTTCTCCATTCTTTGCTCCCATTACTCCATAATGTGCACTGCACTCGGTCCGTAGACTGCCGATTGTGGTACAGCAAATAGCACCAACATAGCATAAGGGTGGTGGTGTACACGAAATTCCCTTCATGAATCCTTATCGAAAGCAAATAACCATAAGATTTAATTTTTATATTGACAGATTTGCCGGGCCGAATCGTTTAAGGGCACCCACACAACAACACTATTGTGCATATTTTGTATTTTTTTTCTATTTCGCCTTTTTCAAAATGTCAGCAAATTGGTTTTGCCAATCCGTATGCTTCAACGTGTTCTTCGTAATTCACCCACCGTGTCAAGGCGCGTGCTGTTTATGTCCGCACGGTTTGGATGTGAAAAGCGCAAAAATCATCGTATTTTTTTTAGGCCAACCTTCTCCTTATACCAACCCTTGAGAATGGATGGTTTCACTGACATTTAGCTACCGCCCGCAGCCAAACCCTGGACGTAATACCAAGGAAACGAGCAATAATATCGAACGATGGCTTCCTCAGCCTATGAACCGTTCGACGGTGGAATAAGACCATTACAGCACGTTATAAATATGCTAATGACAAAGCACGAAGCAAATGTTTAAATAATCTTAATGGACACCACCGCTTCCACACAAACTCTCCGAGCGCTAAGGCTAAGTAGATGAAAAAATATGCCAACGCCACTACCATCAACGCGAATCGGGAACATTTTACAGATTACTTTACCCACTTTTCACACTCAGGCCGAGCTACTGCGCCGTGGCTTTGGCAATGGGAAAACCGGAAAGTAAACTTCAGCCTTCAGCTGCTCTGCCTGCTTCACTTTGCAACAACGTACCATTCCACCTCATCAAACCGATCAATCGTTAAAGTCAGCAAAATCAGAACCGCTTCTGTTTCGCGATGCAACCCAACATCGCGTCCTTCGATATGCTGTCACAACCGGACGGACGGTGAACACATTTTCCCGACACCGAGGCTGCGCCTTGCTGCTGCCTAACACTTGCAACTCTGGGCACAATCGTAAAGTGCCGGCACTGATGATACGCCGTGTCGTAAACATAAAACGTAACGACACTTTCAAAGGGCCTGTTAATCCATTAAACGATGGTCGTGAACGTACTACCGTATCGCACGTCGTTTAAAGCCTAAACCTCCGAACAATCTGGTCCGGGAGTGGAAGTTTTTATTTTTACTTTTGTTGTCTGTTCGATCGAACACTGGGCAAATCGTAATCAAACGCACACCGAACAATTCTTCTAAGATCTTTTGCTGTTGCGGATGTCTTGTCTAACCAAACAATTACGTTATTAATTATTTCTTAAGGAAACTGGAATGGACTAGTGCCATTTGTTACTTGATTCCTTCAGATTCCTAATACAATAATTTTTTAAAAGAAAATGTTTTCAAATTAAAGTAAATTTTTTTCAAAAATTAATGCATATAAGTATCACAAATATTTATGTTTATCTAAAAAATAAAAATTTCACAATTTCATCGATTGTTGCCAAAATTCCCGTCTCACTGTGCCATTCCGCGCGTGCTTATCGGTTTGCGGTGTTCTATTGATTCGCGACCACAAACTCCTAACAAGAATACTCCAAATCACACGCTGAAGCTCCCCACCGGAAGCTATCGTTGCCATCGGCGACACTGTAATGAATCAATAATGATGTCTTCATTCCATCCGACAGCCTACACAGTTCAAACCATGAACCAAACCTTTGTAAAACATTGCGTAAAAACACTAAACCTCCCGGTTGTAAGAAGCAAAAGTGGCCTTTCGAGGTAGTGGGAATGTCTAGAGAAATAGGCTCAAAAAAGAGGTGCGAACGAATAATGTCACCTTAGGGAAAATACTTTTCCATCCTTCGGCGTAGTACCAGAAAAATGTCAATGTAAAATTCATCAATTTTTAACGCGAAAGCAAACAACAGCGAGGTCTGCCCCGAATGGGGTTACAATTTGAAACGGGAGGGCAATCAGAACAAAAAACCTTCAAGTTTGTCTTCTAGACAATGTTAGGGAAGCGAGAAAACCTCATCTCCAGAATGCAAGGAATGATTTCAAAAGAATTAAGACAAAAGGTTGATTGAAGCGATAGAATGAATTTTGGGACGAAAAAGTAAAGGTGAAATGTTAGCCTTTGTCTTCAGGCATTTGACATTGTCTTTCAGTCATTAGAAGACTTATTCAGGTAAAACATGACTTACAAAACAAACTGATAAAATGTGCCACACTTACAAGTATACACTAGTGTTGGGTGAATCTGATTCAGATTTATGAATCTGAGGGAATCTTTGAATTGAAAGACTCTGAATCTCTATTCTGAAGATTCATGAATCCTCATTGAATTATGAACCCTTAGAGTTTCGAAACATGACATGAATTACTCTTCGCTGAAGATTCATATGAATGACTCTTTTCAAAAGATTCAATAAGCACAACACTAGTATACAAATTCGAACATCTCTCAAAAGCTACATCAATTGTAGTTTATCATTTTATGAAGATTTCTACTTATTGGGTAGAAATCTACACTTTAGTACATCAAAATCTCAATTTCCGCTCAACAAATCAAGGTTTATAGCGCACAAATAATTTTACTATTATTTTATTTATAATTGATCCTGCTTCAAACACCGTTTTGCATCATTCGAGAATAGAATAGCACAAGATGTCCTAATCTTCTCCTTCCAGAGTTGAATGAGAATCCAGAACTTATCTTGAATGTGAACCGATAGCAAATTTGTCTACTTTTCTAGAATATTCAATACATTACACTAGAATTTTTACTTTACCATAAAATAGTTAGCCAGAATGCATGAACATATTCACCAAACATCTCTTATTTTCCCTAAACATTCACAAGAAGATCGTAGACTATTAGTCTTCTACGCGGAAAAGTACCGCCTGCCAGCTTCATTGTTGTTTTTGAAGCTTTGTTTAGCGAAGAGATTACCCGTGTATATGCTACTCTTTTTACTCCCAATTCCGATGAATCTGCTATTCGTTTATTCACGGATTTATGTCTCCGCGTTGCGAACGCATCATCGCCACATCCTCCCGGATGGGTGGAATGGGCTTTGTTTTTTCCCTCTAAACTCCCCCATATCTGTGTGTATTCATTTTTCAAAAAATCATATAAACCACTCACCCGGCAAAGAATATTCAACACCGACGACACGGGTGACGGGAACGGCACAAAATCAATGGGGGTCCATCAGTTCTCGTCAAGCATCGAGGATTAGAGTAATTTTTTAGGATTATCGAAGTCATAAAGTATTCAAAACGTGCATACTTGGTCCACCGTCAGCCGCCCCAGCGTCAGCGTGATGGAATCCGATGGAATGGAAGCTAAAATAAAAGTTGCGTCACCGGCAGGACCACAGCCAAACCTCGAACACGCATACTGTTCGATCATGGTTAGTGTAATACCGGCACGAAACCGCATCACGCCACGACAGACAGCCCTGTCGGAACAAGACATTTACAAATTGGTGAAAATCTATGTCGAATTTGTAAGCGATGGAAAATTTGAGCAAAGCACCTTGTTCACCGTTCTCAGTTGTCGCGCAGCTTTCGCATGAACCATTAATCTTGGTTCCACGGTTGCTATGCAATCGAATCGAACTTTTTTCTTTTTTTTCACGAAGAACAATCGAACCATCCGATTTGCAATAAGGAAATTTTTAAGGTAAGTACTTCAACCCACATTTCCTGGAAATACTTTCATTTTGTATCTATATTTAAAGAACATGATGTGCTCACTACGTAATGGTGTTTACTAGTGATTAAATTGCAACTGCCAAAAATGAAATACCGTTTCGCAATAAACACGAGCGAACATACCAAACTGCCCGCTCTGACAGATAATTGAAACCCATCAACAACCACAGAAACAAACAACGCAACTTCGAATCGGGCACTGTTGCATTAAACATCTGCCAAGCGAAGCTGCCCATCATCTGGGCTCTGTGGTGGTTGGTTGTGTGAGACGAAAGTTTTTGAAACGTCGCGCAAAAGCCCTCAGACTGTCGTTCGGCTGCTGCGGATTGTGGTTTGATTATGGTGGAGTAACAACATTTTTTTGTCCCACATTTCTGCTACCTTTAGCAGGCCTCAGTTCGTTTGGTTTGCAGATGACACGTGTCAACGGGCAACATTTCGGGGTACATTTGTTTGTATAACTTTCTGTCCTTTCGGCTACTTTACTGTTGTGGTGGGTAGAGCGACATTCACTTTCGCAATCTGTTTCGGTTGATACAGTATGAATTCGCTCATTTCTGTGAATTGAATGGTGATTCACAGTAGCATTCACAAATTCTTATCTTTAAGTGGTACACATGAGTTGCATTAAAAACAATATTAATTACTCACAATGATGCAATACTATTAAAATATATAAAAACTGGAAAGAATAGTTTTTTTAATTTAAAATAAAATCAATATTATGTAAAGTTGATCTAAAGTTGAGTATGGTCTGGATAAGGCAAAGTACAAGGAGGAAATGCCTTATGAATATTATACTAAGTTCAGCATTCTGAGGCTTACAATAGGACAAAAGCCATAATCATGAATTAAAAATAAATAAATAAAATAAGTGTAAAGTTGATTACATATTTGGTGTCATTGTTAAAAGATTATTGTTAAATTAGATGATCTCAAAATTCGTTTAAAAATGTTTTTTACGTATGTAACACTCATTTATATTTCCAGTTAAAGGCAATCATCAAAACGAGTTCAATTTAAGCTACGAAAACATACAAAAATGAACGTTTTTACTTCATCCGCTTTGAGAATCATTAAAGTGACAAAATGCATTAAAATTGTTTCATCTGTTTTGCAGCTTACGTCAACATGGATGAAATTTTCCACCAATAAGAACCAACGAATGGCAGCGTGACGAATATGTTTAAAAGTAACAATGCAAAATATATAAAAAAAACTTCCCTTCACTCCGAATGTGTAAATTATTGAAAATTAATTTTTAATTTTCCCACCACACCGAAAGTCTTCCATGATATTGAAAGGCTGTTTCACCTATTCTATACACCATGGTATGGAGTTTAAAAATGCAAAACTTTTTGCACTGCTTTCTATACTTATGAAAAATTGTAAGCCGTGCATGCATTACCATCAGTTGACAGAAGATTATTTACGAAATTTTTTTACGAAATCCAATGCTGGCAATAATTCCTTTTTTTGCATTAAGACACATTTATTATCACGAAAATTTGATACCTTTACAACTAGCGCCAACTGATCGTTTCAAACGATATAAAATATTACTTCTTTGCTTTCGTTCTTACACGCCAAACGGTTCACGTGTAGCAGGTGCAATGTGGAAAAGATTCTTTCGGCTGGAAAGTATGAATAATGGAAAACGTATTGTGAACAGCTCCCATTGCGTACTCTTCTACAAGCTACAGATAAAATGGATGCTGTTCCGGTAACCATGTTAGCAGTGGGTCACACACATTGACCGCGTAATAAAAATATAAATCCTCAAAGCATGCCCCCTACCAGGTGTTCGTGAATTATTTGCTTTAAAGCTTATTTTCCACCCCGTCATCAGTGACCGTAAATGAGTAATTGTTATTATAGAATTTTCAGAACAATCTAGCATTTTAATGTGATGTGATGTGGTGATTTTAAATTCTTCTTTTAAACAGCAAAAATGTTTCTTTTCCATATTTATGAACTATTGTTCCAATTCTGTTAATAATGATGTTTCCATCCATCAATGAATCAATGAGTAAAATGTGCCTCATACTCATAGAAGTACATTTATTATAGGAAGGTTTGTTAGTTATTGATAGTCTGCTCATCTACGAACCTCGCCCGGGTATGGGTGATAAATAGCTAATCATATTTAACAATTTTTTGACGATCAATCTCAATTTAAGATAGCAGCAATATGCCTATAATGTGCTCCAACTATGTTCAACCAATTTATTTCTCATCCACCCTGAAACCTCGCCAACTGTGCAAAACTAACATCGAACTCACTCAAACATCGGACAGCTTTGCGATGGGTCCATCAATCATTAGCATAATGTATGCTAACGTGCTTCGCACGCACTTTTTTATACCTCTTATTTCATCAACTTTCCGTCGTCCACAGGATGGACTTAAAACCGATACCAGCGCAATCAACATAAAACACATCGTACACCGTTGATCCCTTCCTTGAACTTCCCGTCATCTGTGCGTCGTTTGTCATGGCCACGACTTATTCTACGCCTAATTGAGTGCGATGACAATTTAGACTGGATTCCCCGTACAGACTTCATGCAATCAACCCGAGCTCGACCGAAATCGGGTATCAATTGCGAGATTAGCCAAAAAACCAACCGTCCGTGCACGCATCGATGCATTTTCCGCTACACCATAGGTCATCAGTTCATCATATTGAAACATTTTACGGATAAACTCGTTATGACTCCCAGTCGACTAATGATCATAAATATTTATGACGCCATCGCTCAAAAACCGACCAACAGATGGATCGTGGCACCACCATTCCCTTGAGAGTTGATGCTACACTCTCCTCACTTACCTTCATTATGTGGGGCGTCGTTTACTACAGTTGAAAAACGCCTGTTCCAGTGGTAAAGGTGTGAAGAATAATGGTAGAAAATATGTATCCTTGCTGTACAGGTTTGGAAAACCACGAAGCCCTTTCAAAACGTTCGCGGGTACAAAATTCACCCAAAACACACTTACACACGTTCAATGGTAGCCTACCGAAAACCACAAATCAGATGCTGACTCAGCAACGGCTACGAAAACCCAGCTTTCGATATCAACTTCGATGAATTAATGCGAAAATCAATTATACGCTTTGCTACATTCCTTCGACCGTGACCAGGCATGCAGCTTCATCCAAGCTCCAGTTTAGTGCACCGAATGCATCGGCTGCAAACATTCGACGCCCACACTGCCAAACAGACGCGATACGTGCCAGCAGCACGGCTTACCAGCCTCCGATAGCCGGAGTTATTAAATCATCTGCAATACAATTATACGCTAGCGATGAACTTGTCCGTAACCTACGCTCGTTTTGCTCTTTGCTCGCTGCACAGATTAATCGGGCCAGCTATTTAGAGCCAACTGCAGGTTTCAATTTGTACGTACCGCGTTCCTGTTTGAAATGTGAGCGTACAGAGCGCATGATAGGTGCAGTTGTTTCCAGAAGCGCTGTAACTGTGAAACACCATGCGTCTCCATTAAAGGGAGGTTGGCTATTTTGGGAACGGATGGAATATTGGTTTCAACGCTAATGGTTTATATTTCAACCAGGATGTAAATACATTGCTATGAGTTACAGATATATTTAGTTTGAAATAGATAATTTACGTTTTCGAAACGTAAAAAAAAATCTTTTTGACAAATATTTGATTAATATAGACATATTGTATGAATTTTTTATCTTCTTCTTCTTCTTCATCTTCTTGAGGTAACGACCGCTGAGGTCATGCCGGCCATTTCTGGTTTACGAGACTTATTTTACCACGTAGAAGGATAGTCAGTCCTTGCTACGGGGGAACTGTCCGGATGGGATTTGATCCCCGCTCCTGCCATGTGGAACGGTGCCGTTTAAAATAAACTTTTTTGTCTTTTTTATTTAATTGGTATCAAACCATTATTTTGTTGTTCATTCTATTTTTAAGCCATTTGTTATTTCTTCGTAAAGATTGTTATAAAACAATTAGTAAACAGAGCCATAATGTTTTTAATGATGATGCCACAAATATTTTTCTTCTGTGTGCAATGCTAGCAAATTAAGCATAGGAAGCTAATAAAACGAGTCTGATTATGATTATTAACGATCTTTGACTTTATGTATAAATTTTATGCATTAGTAAATAATCTTTCTATCCAAGCCATTCTTTCATGAAACAACAAAAAATGTGTGGAATCGGCGCCTTAATCACCCTGTTATCACACCTTATTAATCAAACTTGTATGGAATCGCCTTGTATGTATTGACTGTAATTACATGTTAAGCTGAATTAAAATATAAATATGCGCAATGTCAATAACAAGATCACCCACGTAAAATTGCATTTCAACGATGAAACTTGACGCCGCGATCAATCACAATATGCCTCTTCTTTTCGAAATTGAACGAATAAAGAAAAGGTTGCACTCAGAATGGCTTCATCATGTTTACAATACAAGATCTGAGAAAAAGATGTGTAAACATATACACAGGGTCATTCTTTTTTTCTTCTCCGGTCTACAGTTAATGGAGACCTTTCAATTGGTAGATACGGTAAGATGGAAGAAGTTGATGAAACGTATGCTTTTGAAGAGAGTGTGTGTATGTTGTTGTTTTTTGCTTCATCCTTTCTCTCTCTCTCTCTCTCTCTCTCTCTCTCTCTTCTAACGCTTATCCATCAATTCTATCCTTTCATTCTGTGTTACAGAAGCAGAGATGGAACGATTGATTAGATTTTCCTTCATATCGACCAGCCGAAAGTCCTCTCGGGTTTGCCGGATGGCATCGATGGCCTTTCTTTGCTAGTGGAATATATGCCACACTTTACAAAACCCCCTTGCCAAAACCCTAAACAAGGTTTAGGTGTTGGCAAAGCAAACAAGAAGCACCAGATCCCATATATGTTGCTTGCCGCTGCAACAATGAACTAATCAAATATTGAACCCAAGATGGATCGAAGTGAAATGAGAGAAAAATCACCTGCTACGACCAGGGGCACAAGGAAGGATGAGCAAAAAAAAAGCCGACAAGGTGCTATTCAGGCAAGGTGTTTGGATGCCATTTCCCTTCCAAACGGATACATTTCCCACGAAACATGAGTCTCTACCGACAACTACAGATATTTCTTTCACCCTTCCCAACAAACGAAAAAATAGCGCCAAAAAAAGGGGTGATGGTTGAGCAATCATCGTTTGCTGAAGCAGGTGAGCAGAAAATAAATCACACGTGCTAGTGGAAAGGAAAAAAATGTATACCTTACCTTAGTGGCCTTAATGGAACGAACCTGACGAAACCTGAAGTGAAAGCAGGAAAACGTCGGAACTCCGGCACCGTGCATTAGCCGAGATTGATGATTTCGCTACTCAGAAGATCCATCTGGTACGGCTGTCGAAGCGAGCAGAGCTTTCGTACGGCATCCTTCGGGCAATGCCGCAACCTAAAGAAGGCCGTATCATCTTCGGAAGAATGCCAAACCTTAACACATTTCGGGGTTCGATTTCTTAAGGTGGATCAAATCCTTCCTTCCAATCGCCCACTGCGAAACACTTCCCGTCCCGATAGTTCGCTGCTTTCACAGTAATGCAAAGCAGCATTCCATCAATCCTACAATCTCCAGCACAAGACCGAGGGCGAGACCAAATCCTTTACGGCCTTTTGTAACACACGTTACCCGGAGCTACGATGCGAGGAAGGATTCTCTTCACATTACCATAACAATCCTGTGTGACTATCGGAGCCTCCACCAGCGACCACCATGCCGCAACGATTCTCCCGCTTCGATTGGACATTTCTTCCCGTGATCGCTGCGACCACAATTTTTCATCAACTCATTCGATTCATTTTCACCCCCAACTCCGGGAGGATGATGGATACGATGGGCTAGCATGATGAGATCGATCATTCCGGGTCGCTGGTCGCGTAGGCAGCATGTGTACATCCGTTGCGTTGAGACTGCTTACCATAAACATGTTCGTGTATTAAATTCATATTCATATCAAGCTTGTATGAAACCATAATATGAAGCTCATCCCGGTATGACATCGCATCAATCGTAATCTATCCGTGGGTTAATAAATGGCATTTATTAGCTGCTGTTCAAACTGGATCAGTGAACGCTCGTTAGTGAGTTGTTTGGGAACAAAGGCAGCGCTGCTCTATGTGAATAGTATGTGCAGTTGATTATTTTTAACCAAAGCTTATGTAAAACTTGTAATCGAAACTATGATCTAGTAAATTTCATAATACAAATCTTATCTAAAAACTAGACTCATAAAATTGCAGAACAAATCGTTCAGACTTTAAAACGTGCAGCTCAAGAATCGATCAAAATCATGTAATAATTGATCACAAAAAGCTCACCAATTTATCAAAATTGTAATAATCATAAATACATTTTATCTACAAAAAACAAGTTTAATTTTCTACATTATTGAACAGTAAAAAAAACAACATTGGTTAAAGGATTTAATAAAATTTCAACACATTATCGCCATCTAACTAAAGTACCCTTAATCATTAAAGCCGCCTTCAATGCTTTTCATCGCTCAAGAAAACACATTCTTCTGCAGCTGTAACTAGCAAGACAACAAACTGTAAAACTACGGTTGAAAATCAACCACACTCTCGTAGCCGTTCTCATCACTCTTGCTTATCGCCACAAGGCTGCCGACGAAACTATCCTCTAAAACTTTTTGGGGGCAATGAATAATTCAATGAGCGCACTAGATGCGGCAAGTTCACCTCCCGTCCAGGTGCACTGCTTTCCCTGCTGCCCTGCATAACTGCACTCATAACCGCATCGTTTTCTATAGCATTCGCGAAAATGTGCTTTCTGTGCCTCTGCTCTGTGTGTCTGGTGCACAAATGAAAAGCATCATGCAGGGCGCTTGTAACGCAAAGGGTTGTGCCAAAGTTAGTCCAAACGATGCTAGAAACAGGAGTAAGCTAACGTATCCGGCACGATATTCATCGCCCTTTCATAATTGAGGACGAAAGTCGGCCAGTTACCATCCCTGCCAACGAACTCGTTTTTCATACCACGCGGTTGTAAGAGTCTTTCCAAGAGGATCGATTGCACTCCTAATTCAAAGTTGGTTTTCCGAGCAACCCAGTTTAAACTGTTTTATTAAAAGAAGCTTAAAATAGCCCATACGAATAACGCATCTGTAACGAAGCGATCTTTCACGTTGTATCAAAAGAGACAGATTGGATCACTTCCTGCGTTTTTTCCTAGAAAACGATCTCACTACATGACCAGGTACGTTAAGCGACGGTTGGTCAGCGATGCTACCGTATCATACCGCTTTTTGGTAAAATGCGATCAGCCTCAAAAACGGAATCCTCGCCCCGAAAAAGCCAAAAGTATCCACAGCGCACGGTGTGAAATATAAATTTAAATATTTTCCGCTTCCCTATCAATCATCGTTGATGGCATCCCACTCACCCATTGTGTCTGTTCTTCCGGGTTTGTTGCTCAGTATGGCCATTTTTCCACCATTCAAATGGCTATGGCGCTTGCATCTGATGGGTCGGTTTTATGGAATAGCATTGTGAGATCCTTACAGTACCGTGGAATTGTCTCTTTTTTTGCCTTCCTTTAACAATATTAAATGTCCTCCACATTTTCGACACTTTCCACTGTATTTAGGTTTCAGCTTCACGTTTTTTTTCCTGTGCTGCATGCAATGTGAACACCCGCGGTGAACACGCGCAAAATCATCCGATGCAGTTGCACCAAAACTGCACAATGCACAATTCAAAGCATGCAATGTTACAACTTCACCGCGAGTCTTTGTTCATTTTTTTTTCCTTCTTCACGTTTCCGACTATATTTTGGAATCGTTTTTTTTGTTTTTTGGTGTCTCGTTTTTGCCTCTTACACCTAGATGCACGTGGTTAGATCATGACGGCCCAACAGCAAAGTAACTGTGATTTATGGCGAGAAGGGATTTTTATCGCAATAGCAATTTCAAGCCATGATCGTTGGTAATTTTTTCACCATGCGGAAAAGTTGAAAGATACCTACAGTTTCGGTACTGAGGGGTAGACATATTTTTAAATTCCAGGAAATATTTTGTAACATATTTTACTTCAAATTATTATGTGATGCGCATAACATCAACTTTAAGAAACACGAGAACATAAAATGATTTCAATCGTTGTAAAATATGACTTAAACAAAAGTTTGCTATAATATTTCAGAAAGCCGTTTAGCTTTTAATTTTGATTTAAGTAATTCCAATTCAGTTATGTAAAATTTTCATGGATATTTTCTTTATATAATTATTAAAATTACAACAACTTTATTCATCTGTTATTTCTATTCATTACAACAAAAAACTGGTTACATGAATTTAAAGTAATTAATAGAAGTTTGTCATTTATCTATTTATTTATTTGCTTCCTCTCACAAGCCCTTCGTACATCAGAATAATGATAAGCTTCGAATTAAGATTAATTTGAATGAATGAATTTAATAATCGAATTACCCAGTATGGAACCGATCTGTTAGTTTATTGTTTGTTTATGACTTTTATGGCTAAATAATAGTCTCAAGACGTGTTTAATGTGTAATTCCTGTGATGTATGCCCTTGGGATGAAGATAGTAGCGGCGCTAGTCTTACACGAAACCATCCTTATCGTACCACGAATGCAGGACTGACCATCTCGCTACAGTTAGTAAAATTCACTGGAATTATGGGAGTACGATTTTAATCAAACTCGACACTTTTGACAAATTAAAACTGCATGAATTTACTGAACTAACGGACAATTGAATTCTTTCAGAGAAACATGCAATATTACAAATGTTTTATGAAGAAGTGTCATACAAACTATTAAATGTTTTGGAATCACAATCATCAATAAATGTTGATAAATTCTTTTGCACATCTTCCTAAGAAGAAATATTACCAATATTATACCATCATGATAATGATAGATAATACATAGATGGATATTTATATCATTGCTAATCATTGCTAATGCTAATTTACATTTTTGTAATTAATATTCCCATCGGATTTTAGTTCCCTAACCTTAACACAATAATTATTAATCTGCTTTATCATTGACATTTTTGAGACATTGACTATGGAATTATGAGTTTTACGATAGGAAAAATTGACAAAAAACCCAAGATTGTTTTGTTATTTGTAATTAACTAAAACCTTACTTATTTTTCATACCTTTAAATGGTTTTATCTTCATGTAACTTAACTACTGTTGTATCATAAATTAAGTCTATTTACTTTGCTAAAGGACTAGTAGTGCATATTTCTTTGTATGAGGCATTATGATAATGATGTGCTTTTTTCTAAGATTTGAAGACGTTTGATGTATATATTTTCTACAGCCCCTATATGAATAGGTTTCAGCTAATTTTTCAAAACCAGTTGCAAGAAGCATAGCTTTGACCGCCGTATGGTAAAATGTATCAAATCCAACATTTCCGGTAGAATAAATAGCATTAAGCTTGATGATAGTGTATCACTGACCAAAAAAGTGTTAGACAGTTTGGTATCCTTATTGTCATGTCACTAAGCTTCAGGCCGTAAATGACTAATCTTATATATCCTGGTAATTAATCTAACATTACACATGATACAAATTATTATACGTACCAATATAGGGAAAATACTATAAATAAAACTTCTACATCACTATTTACCGAAACCATTACTGAGTGGTCTGTTTTAAACTTTGCACTATCACGACCACGTTAGCAACCATTCAAATTTTATTTTAAATACACTTTCGTTCGTTCCTATCTACCCACTGCTGAACATTACACTTAAATACTCTTGTAAGCGGTGTCACCTTAAAGAAATCATACCTTCGAAACGGTCCCTTAATCGAACATGCAATCATCACATCCTTACCGTTCTCATCCTATTTCACCCCAATCAGGTAAAATCATCCTATTAAGGCCTGCCGACAACGATGTCTCAATTACCAACAAAGCTGTCCGCGTTCGCTGTCAACCGCAGCGCTGCTTCATGATTACCCATAATTTAGCCTAAAAACCACCGCCGATAAGAACCACCCAGCCGGGGTCAAAGCTAGGAGAGTAGGAGTTGGTCTACACCACGCCAATAGATCCTATCGGATGGTTTCGTTCGAAACGACAAAGGCTTTTTGCTTAAATAATCGCACCTCACACGCTCCAAAACCATCCCGGCCATCAACCACGGCGAAACACGGAAAATAAAAACAACGTGAAGCTTCAATGAAAGAAAAAAAAATCGACCATGTTAAAACGATTACAGCAATGACGCTCTAATGCTGGCCGCTCGGGATCGCAACGATTTGTTTTCTTCTCGCAGTAAAAAAAAACCACCACCACCACCGTCACAGGAGTCTAAATTTACCCTACACAACATAACAAACGGAAGAAAACAACTCCGCGAGAGCTTTCTAATCGTCTCAAACATCTTGCCTGCTACATCACACTTCCTACCATTTTCCAAACGACATTTAAGGACACAGCTTTACCGCTTTTCTGCAACTAAAAATGGCTACCCCACCGGTGCCAGATTCGGCTGGTGCTTGGGTGACATGAAAGCGCACCACCGCCACCACCCGTAGGCTTTGCAGCAACTGCTCCAACGAAACAGTGATGGTTTGTGCTGTTTCCTAATTATTTCCTACCTGGGAGGTATGTTTCCATTTCCGCTTAGCTGCTTACCTTCCACCGCTCATTTGTCGTCTGCTTTCCAGGTGAACCAAAAAACTCATCCAACCGCTCGTTTTGCGACCGAAAGTGAAAGAAAAAGAAAATTATCCTTCCACACCACCACCACCACCTGACAGCATCTTGCAGGGCCATGGCAGAGGCATCAGGGAGTTGTTTGTTTTTGTTGCTTCCCATGCCGTCCAAAACTTCTTTCTGTGGTTGGTTTTCGTTTTCGCAATCTGTTGAAGAGTCGTTGGCTGAAGTCATTCCTTTCGGTCGTTGTCGGTGCTTGTCATTAGCAGAAAACTGCCACTTGCACACTCTTGCCAATGCTTGATATGGCGTTCGGGCTTTATCCTTTTTGAAATTATTTTTCTTTCTTGCGAATGTAAGTGCTACAAAACTTCCCACGAGCTAAGAAATTGCCTAATGTTACAGATACAAAATTGAAGCAGATTGTTACACAGCTGTATTATTCGAATTGCATTGTAGTTTATGAAATTTCACAAAAAGACAGTATAAGAGCGGTATGTGCATTGTCCAATGTACAGAATTTAAAGTAAAGCAAGCCATTATATACACAAAATTCGCAAAATTAAATAAATGAATAAATATGTAATTAAATAAACAGCTTAATTGATGCATCAAGGCAGTTTTGACAATTCCCGATTTAATTTTGCTTTTTGTCTGAAATTTTTCACGCACTTCTTGCAGCTAATTAACATCAAACGCGCTAAGATAGTAATATTTTCTCATTTCTAAAATAAATTTTATTTTAACTCATACAGGCTACCGGTAACACTGAAGAAACAAATATTCATATAAATGATTGTTACTCCATTTTCTTCAACAAAGCACAAAATATTTTTTTAAATTCTTTATAAAACAAGTATGGATACAAATTCCATGTTTTGTGTCAATATGAAAATATTTTAAAACTATTTTAAACTATTAAATTAAATTTTTTAACTTTTAATTCTTATTTTAACTGTCACTTCTTCACACTTTTAATGTATAAAATCATGAAAATTTGTATTTTGCCATCTGAGTTGTTTAAAATACAACAAATGTAGCTTTCATTTTCGTACAACATAATTTTTTCAGCGTACAAAAAATGAACCGTCAAAAGCGTAACATGCTCAATTTTATTCGCAAATAGACCATTGGGCGAAATATTCACCATCATCATCAACCGTCGGACCAAACGGACGAACGTATCGGAATGAGCGAAATGAAACTGTAGTACGCCCTTGGCCACGTATCTGATCCGTTTAACTTGATTATGGGTGAGGTTATTTTCTGATAAAACAACTAATCGAGCACCATTTAGTGCCGGACTCCAAATACCCAAAACCCCCACCACAACTACCGCAACCATCGTGCCGAACAAAAATAACCCAACGAAAGCTAAATGGATCGAACTAAATTAAAAATATGTAAATTGAAACCAGCCTATCTTCATGCCGGGAGGTTTTTCCGGACAACCATCAACCCACCTTTGCCGTTTCAACTATTTGCCATCGTTATGGGTCGCTCTGTAAGGGGGAAGCGGAACGAGCGGAAACCATATTGCCGCCGGCATGACCATCATCATCCCCATCAACATCATGGTAATCTCCGGAATAGTCGCGTAACGTACACGAGTGAACATTAACAAAAAAATTCCAATATCATCCCATACTCTCTTCCACGTAACCCGGGTACCGGGAATTACGTACTTCAACACAACAACACAAAAAATCCACAACTGTGACAAAAAGGATAACGGCACAGGAAACGGGAAACATTCCATCCTCCATGCGATAAACCATATTTTCATTATCTTGCCAAGTGTTATCAATCTACTTTTCACCTCACTAACCGGCAACTAGAAACAACATTTCGAGCATGACGCTCTATGCCGGCAGCCCGATAAGGACCACTATCCGGTACCGTTTTTCGACCCATCCAACCTACCGCACGCTCAAAAAGGCTATCGTTTTAATGTGACCCTACACTTCACCCCGATCAAGCATCCTCGAGCACCCCTTCACACGCCCGTTGATTATCCCTTCCGGAAACAGAGTCTTTAACTTCCTCACACCCGCGTTTCAGGAAATGAATATTTCATAAATCGTTCAACCCTCTCCCCAGGGTCGCAGCCAATCGCTAGGCCCCAATCAAAAGCCTCCGACATCCGACCACATCCGGCACACGCACAACAACTCGCATACACACGGTGGTACTTATGTAGCTCCCAGAGAGTCTTTCCCTTATGGCTTCTAGCCACCCTGACATGGTTAACCGCAGCAACACCCGCAAACACTTTGCCCACCCATCGCTCCCTCCCTTTTACCGTTTGGTAAGATTTCGAAGCTTTGAGTCTCTTAAGCACTACCCAGTATGGGTAAGGGTTTCTTATCACCACTACGGAACGCTTGGCAGAGTGGCAACCGTCTGCTTTATCAAATAATTAATCTGTGTGTTTTTCGGGGATTTTTATTGCCTCTTTCCGATTGTTTGCTACAGATAGTGTTTGCTTCGCTCTAGGAGGGCGAAAAAACATAAGAAAGTATGAAAAACGATCATACATGAAAACAAACACTTGTGAACACTTTTGTTTTACTTTTGCTTTTACAATGCATTTTTGATTGTTTTTCTCATTAGTTGAATTATAACGGAGTTCTTTAAAATTGAAAAAGTAACATTTCTACCATTTCTTGATACTTTTCAAGATGAAGTGAAACATACAGAGGGAGATGTGGAATAGTTCCACAGAGCTTTCGCTATTTCTAACTTTGTAAAGGCTTTGTTAAAACTATTCGTACACGATCTGGAAAGAGAGACGCCTCATCTACCTCATTATGTTCTAGTTTAACTTGAAAAGCATCCATAATTGGTCCTAACACTCTTTTATCCTAAAAATCCTGTAATATGCGTAACAATGCAATCAGGTGATAGTAATCTTGAGGTCACAAAGACACTATTTTGAAGTCTTTTTTAATTGTTTTTGTGACTGATACTGGTTTTTATTATACATCTCATAGTAACAGAACATAATGCAAAAAATGCAAAAGATGTTACATCCGGTTAGTGATGGAAAAAATGGGAAAAATATCAGAAAAACAACGTCCTCTATGAGGAAAAATTCTGACCCAACCTTTAGTGACTTCGAGTCCATTAATAACTAAATCCTTTGAAATAATATTACTTTTATTGGTAACTTATAATAGCATACGTTGTACGCTCATAGTATACACACATGGAAACAATTGCGAGAAATCACTTCTAATTTCAGTTTTATGTTATTTATTTATCATTAATTATTACGGCATTTAGCAGTATTGTCAGCCTCAAAAGGCTGAAGTCTACAATTTTCACAAGGCATTTCCATCTTGTACTTTGCCTTATCCCGGGAATGTACTTGGCTGTAAATAAGTTTTGTTGTGATTGTAGTTGTTGGTGCTATTGTTGTTGAGTGTTAAAGATGTCCTATTTTATTGTGTACTTGGGTTATGCAGTTCTTTTATTTCATTGTGATGTGATGCGCATGGCGGTACTATGGTTGGTTTTGTTGGTGGAATTATGGACAGCGATCTGTGTCGATCTTTTCGACCACACTCGATGATCAGGTCTGTACGGTCAGGTCAGGTGTTGTAAGAAAATGCTGCGAATGGTCATGTCCTTGGAGAAGGCGAAGTTCACTAGACGAAGCTCATAGTCGTACGTCAACTGATGCGTGCTGAAACTTCCTATGAGTTTGTATGCCTCCTCCCATCCAAATGAGCGTTAAAATCAACGATGATCTCCGATCGTGATGTCGTGTTGTGCGCAGCGGTCGTACTACCCTTCCAGCTGCGTATAGAAGATCTCCTTATCGTCATCATTGCTTCCAAGGTGCGGACTATGCACCTGCTGAAGAACCTTCCACAAACCATCAACCTGCGCATCCGTTCGTTGATCGGCCACCAAGTGCTGATATATCGAAGCCGCGGGCCCTCACCTCGTCCAAAAGAATGCGGGTACTTCAGGGTATGAGTAATCTGCAATTCCATGTCCCGAGTTTCAAATCGTAGTCCTTATTCAGTTGCGTGTGTCGGTATCCGTTAATCCGATTTGAAATGTGTTGGTTACATTCCGTTGCAGTTGTATTGGGGGTGGCTTGCAAGGCCTCTCTCTCTACTCCTTGTCTCGTCGGACGGCCTACGTATCCTACCTATTTAAAGTCCCGTAAAATGCCAGGACAGAAGAGACATCCAGCTGCCCCTAACATGGAGAACAGTCACCGGCTGTCCCCCTCCGATCAATTTAGCCATTTAACCCATCTTTCCAAGGGGTTGGCTCTCCCCCTTTACCAAAGATCAGATATTTGGAGAGATATTTTATCGTTCTGTACGACGTGGATGTATTGACAGAATGTATACTACATGTATACTGAAAACAGAACTTTTATAAAGATTGCTTAAATTTTTTTATATTACTATGTTATATAATTTAAAACTGATGTGACCAATCACTAAAACGTCTAATGAGTAATCATTTATTATTTAAGATTATGTTATATGCTCTACTAATTGTCTACAAAAATGTAAACCATAGCTAGAAATCAGTTCCAATTCCAATCTTATTGTATGTATAAAACAACTCGTGCCTAATTCACAAGAAGTTACAATGTGGCTTCCCCGAAAGGTGCGTATACAAACTGCAGCTATTTTTTGCGGTAGCTAAGATTTACGGTAAGCTGAAGCTATAAACAGGTTTATTAGTTCCCTAACCGGATATTGTTCAACATTAGCTGCAACGCTTTTGCA
This sequence comes from Anopheles parensis, assembly GCA_016254315.1. Taxonomy (NCBI): domain Eukaryota; kingdom Metazoa; phylum Arthropoda; class Insecta; order Diptera; family Culicidae; genus Anopheles; species Anopheles parensis. The sequence goes on from CM028124.1 coordinate 568,075, forward strand.
TATCCCTGAGCTTGAGTAAACCGGCATTTGGAATATTGGAAAGGATCAAATGTGCAACAGGGCATAGGGTTCGGTGAATGAGCCGGACCGATGTTTATGTCGCTGAATGGAAAGATTAATTGTGGTTTTAATTTTCTATGCAAATCGCCCCAAAAAAACGCACTGCCTAAAGGCGCGCACCAGCAGACCACTGAGACCGCACGTTCGTTCGTGTTTTATTGTGGCTACTGTTCGAACGACGGATCATTAGTAAGCAATGGACCACTATTTGTGTCGATTAGTGCTAAGAAATGGAATCGTTTAGTAAATTATTCTTCCGCTACAGTACTACCGGTTGTGGTAAGAATGAGTGGAAAATGGATAACTGCATTCGGAAGTAGTTTATTTTATGATTAACCTTTCTTTGAATGGAGAGCACAAAATCGTTTACATAGATGACACAGACAGTTTTTTCTTTGTATCAAGTGATAAAGTTATTGTCATCTATGATGAAATTAAATATTCCATTTAGTGGCTTACAACAACGAAAAACGTTCGCAGAACTAAATAATAAAAAAACTCGTTCTTATTATAAATTGAATCTTACAACATTTATTATTAAAATAAGTTATTCAATTTTACAAAATACAAATAAAATAAAAAGTTAATAAAACCATACTATATTGAAATATTTTAGGCAGATTCAATGAAAAGAATAAATAATAAACGCACATAGTATAAAGCATATTTATTTAACGAACAAAACTGTTGGACAAACATGTACAACAAATATTCAAAACTATTAAAGGAAAAAGTCCGTGCGAAATTCACCCCACTGGTTAACTGTCCCAGACCCAACCGGACTCAGCAAACATCAAAATGTCGTAAATTATAATTTAAATATGCTTTTATTATTTTCCTCACTCAATTTTTTCACACTTTATTTCCGGCCACATGATCCTTCCCTTCCACTGGTCGATGCAGTTTGGCACACTTCCCGACCCGTCCTGCTGGCACCCAACCAACAGTTAAGTACTCTCGCCAACTCAACAGATTATTTTCCCACCACAATACACCATCCAGGCACGCATCGGCACCGGGGACAATAAATCATACCGACCGGATGCGATGGAAAACTGCAACTGCCCTGGTGCGTAATCAGCCAGNAATTCCGTTTCACATCATCGCCTTCCACAACGCCTTCCATCCCGGTGGCAAGTGGCTATGCTGCTTAACCGCAGATTGCAAATCCACCCAGAACGGAATGTACCAATACGTGTTAAGGAAGCGCGGGATTTACATCGAAAGCAGCCCCTTTTTCCGGACACTTTTCTCACCCAAACCCAACACACACACTGTTGCTGGAAGTGCTTTTCGGTACCATTTTGTCGGTGCAAAGGAATTTCACACATTGCCAGCCGGGACAGTGGAACCGAAATGCGCATTGGTGTTAAAGGCTGCTTCATTCGAGGCACGTGTCCTGACTGAGGCTTGGGGGTGTCCTGGGTTCGGGGGGGGGGGGGGGGGGGGGGGGGTGATTTTGTGAAAGTGAAAGAGAATAAGAGATAAAAATAAAATCCACTCATGCAAGTGCTTAAAGCGTGCGCCAAATAAAACTTGCCATACGAAACACGGAATCGAATCGTCCGATTTTTGCACCCAGCATTTGGGAATGGTATTGAGAAGGGAAAGGAAAACCGGTGCGCGAGAGATGGCATTCCCAATCCGGGACATTCAGCGACGCGTTCCGCGTGTAGAACATAAATTCAATTAAGTACATGTGTAATTAATTGCTAATTGAAATAAAATTTAATTTTCAGGTTCATTGCGGTTTTGCATAAATCAAGACCGTGGTGGAAGCGAGAGAAAAAATGGTTTGGAAAATAAAAACATTCACCCAATTGTTGTTCATCGCCGAGGCATCTACAGCCTCCACCAGTTCAAGTTCGTATGTTGTTGGTGTTTTTAAGCGCCATCCTTTATGAGTGCTTTTTTTTTCAGCACCATTATGAACATACCCCCTTTCACATGTGCAACGAAGAGAATGTTTGCCGCGAACAGAACTATGCCAATGGGTGTGCCAAAGATACGGCTTTCTTTCGGTAAATGGAGCATATAAGTGTAGTTTGCTAGTGGCATCCTTCGCATTACATCCTAGACCCTCCGTAGGAAGGTAAGTTCGGTGTACGGTACGGCCGATAAAGAGGAAGCTTATTTAAAACGAAGCAACCACATTAGTCCCATCGGTCGCGTTGGAATGCAACCGAAATGTGAAGCTGAAATGTAGATCGCGTATGCTAATGAGTGTACCGCTGAATGTTGGATTCGTCCTGCCGGGGACGTTGCTGTGCGGTTCGGCATTTATTCCGCTCAATGGAGCGATAGTTCGTTATCAGTCGGTCCCGGGGTTTTCCGTAGGCACCATTAGCAGGATCACTAATTTTGCTGCCTCCTTTCCACGCCAGCCATTTATCTCCGATGCGGGAACTACTGGCTACGGCTGGGTGTTGGTTCCTAGTTTCTGCCATGTTCATAGAACAATTTGACCTAATTTTGCTTCTCGAAAATTAAACATGTTGTATGAAGTGAACAAAACGTACTCGAAACAACGTAGTACATAATTTATGAAACATTCCGAACAGTTTGTTGATTAAGCTTATTAGGTTTACTACTTTTGAAAGCGTATACAAAAAAAGTATTAATCATTAACTATAATGAATGTTATAGAAGTTTAAACAAATTTGCATAACATTTTTGTATTATTACTACAACGTTTAAAACAAAAATTAAATTTATACTATGGTATACTTGACATGAGAATAAACATTTACGTACTTTTTTTTTAAGTTTCACAGGGTGGTTTATAACGAATTAATAAGTGTCTATATAAGTGTCTATACCCAAGTGATAAAGCGAAATTATACAAATTATTATAAATTATAAATTAATATTATAAATACAAAAGAACTGACGAGCATTTTAAATATGCGAAATAACATTAGGTTAAGTTATCATATATTACAGATAAAAAATTTGAGCGCTGTTATATGGATGAAAATATCATATAATTGTCCAGATTCTACTTTTTCTCATAAAAAAATATGGCTGAAAACATCATGAAGACCTTGGTAATCATAAGGAAATCGATCGGCAAAGTAAATGAGTCGAGCAAGCATAAACCTCAGCAATGTACAACAGAATCGCTGTAAACCATGCACGAAATTGTTCCTTTAAAATCAATATCCTGACATCTAGCTTAACGCAATAAATTGTTTATTACTTTACTTCACTTATCACCTTTGACTTGATGCCTCACATTGCGGCACAAGTGTTTACAAACCCAAACCTTCAACCAAAAAAACATCAACCACACACTGTCGGACCTGTTCATGCATCCCAGCCGCTATCCTGTGGCCCGTAGTATCCCTGCCATCCTTTCCGGATGGGTTTTTGAGTAAACATTAAATTTTAAGCGAACTCTGCGGAGCAAATATTTGCACAACTTCTGCTGGAAAACTCCTTCCACAATCGAACCAAGCAGAAGTACGTTAGTACGACCTGAAGCAAAGCTACAACCTATCGTCCTTAGACGCGACCCGTAACTTATACATGCTTTGAAGCAGGATCGTGGTGTACCTCCTTCGAGAAACATCAATCATCTTTCATCATAAAAATTTCACACCACAAACTCATACACACACACACACACATATAACTAACATGTCTCGGTTACATACAAACACACACACACGTCCCGGAAGTCAGTCATCGAGTGTTCGTGCTCTGTAGCAGCGAGTGTTTCATCGAAAGTGTCAACGATAGCGTTAGTGACGGCTTTCCTGCCACCGTTACGTATCTTTTCTGCCCGTACAAACCCAGCAAAAGGGAACCCCATTCTCGATTCATGACCAGCACGGTACTGCGGCAGTGCGCTTATAACCTACTGGAATAGCTTCATTTTCTTAAAGGCACGAAAGCACAGGACAACCCACGTGACTGGCACACCGAACCGGAACCAAAGGATGACGACGGGCCACCAAACATTTAACAACGATAAATTACCCTTTTTATTGAGCTTGAAATTTAGTTGTCAAAATTCAGCACATACACACCAGGCACACATATTCAGCAAGGAAGGGTTTCTCAACCGACGGAGAGAGATGATATGGACAGGAAGAATGATCCTCTTCATTTCACCATAAGAATAGCTTCCATGCAAAGTTTCCCTAGTGATGGTGTCTGATGAGATTCAGAGAGCAAAACCGGGAAGTACCAAACTTTGCCACCGATGTGTTTGCGCTGCATTTGCAGAATGCACGCCTGAACTGATTGCGGAGTGACCGGATACGAGCAACAGAAGGGGTAAATGAAAGAAAAAAAACGTGAAACGAACGGAAAGAAAAGACATAGCTTCAACAAAGAAGGGGAAAACATTTCCTCCAAACATCTACGGGAATATAGGTTGGTTGCATATTTTTCCAATTAGGACAAACTTTTCTGCATCCTACAGAAACTCTCCCCCCAAAACCCAGCGTGCCTCTGCAACATTTCCCACGACCTTCGCTACCATCGTGGAAAGAAAAACGATGAAGCCCTTTTGAAGTGGGCCGTAATTTATGAACAGATTTTTTCAATTTGTTCCACATCAATGACGACCGACAAGCATCATGTGGCTGGTTTCGAACAGGAAGCTGGTGGGGGCGAATCATCCGAATGGAGCTCGCACATATTCTNTTTCTGCCCGTACAAACCCAGCAAAAGGGAACCCCATTCTCGATTCATGACCAGCACGGTACTGCGGCAGTGCGCTTATAACCTACTGGAATAGCTTCATTTTCTTAACGGCACGAAAGCACAGGACAACCCACGTGACTGGCACACCGAACCGGAACCAAAGGATGACGACGGGCCACCAAACATTTAACAACGATAAATTACCCTTTTTATTGAGCTTGAAATTTAGTTGTCAAAATTCAGCACATACACACCAGACACACATATTCAGCAAGGAAGGGTTTCTCAACCGACGGAGAAAAGATGATATGGACAGGAAGAGTGATCCTCTTCATTCCACCATAAGAATAGCTTCCATACAAAGTTTCCCTAGTGATGGTGTCTGATGAGATTCAGAGAGCAAAACTGGGAAGTACCAAACTTTGCCACCGATGTGTTTACGCTGCATTTGCAGAATGCACGCCTGAACTGATTGCGGAGTGACCGGATACGAGCAACAGAAGTGGTAAATGAAAGAAAAAAAACGTGAAACGAACGGAAAGAAAAGACATAGCTTCAACAAAGAAGGGGAAAACATTTCCTCCAAACATCCACGGGAATATAGGTTGGTTGCATATTTTTCCAATTAGGACAAACTTTTCTGCATCCTACAGAAACTCTCCCCCCAAAACCCACCGTGCCTCTGCAACATTTCCCACGACCTTCGCTACCATCATGGAAAGAAAAACGATGAAGCCCTTTTGAAGTGGGCCGTAATTTATGAACAGATTTTTTCAATTTGTTCCACATCAATGACGACCGACAAGCATCATGTGGCTGGTTTCGAACAGGAAGCTGGTGGGGGCGAACCATCCGAATGGAGCTCGCACATATTCTCAAAAAAAAAACGAAATAGATCTTTCCACAAGATTTAGCTTTGCTTTTTTTGTACGCCCTTTTTTAATGATAAGACCGCTTCATCAACCCGCTATCCCTATTATTCCATTCCGACCACCTTCCGGCGATTCATTAGAAAGTCTCGGTCCGGTAATGCCTGCGGATGTCCAGCTTCCGGTTGGGATTATTAAACATTGCCACGAATTCGTGCCAAACCAAAAAAAAAAGTATCACCCATCGATTGCAGAACAAGAAAAAAGAAAGCGATGGAGGGAAAGCAAATGTTCCCGTTTGTCCCGCGGTCGATGTCGTAAATCTTTCCCAGCGAATTCATCCAGAATGGAAACGAATACTAAGTGTCCGATAGTTACGGTGGACTCGTGGTAACAGAACGCGAAAATCAGAACCGATTTTTAAAACACAGCATGAGTTCCATTGTTTGGTCGGTCTGGCTAGAATTGAATTGCTAGATTCGGACGTATTCGCTTTTCTTTGTTTAAATCATCTGCATAGTTTCTTGCTCACCGAATAACCCATTAAGTGGGATTGATCGGTAAGCGAAAAGTTGAAATTATTCAGCATTTTTTTGGGGAAAAAAGAAACCAGACACTAATGAGAGCTATTTTTCAATTTTACCCTTAGAAGATCGTAGGTTTTTCGGTTTTATAATAATTACATATTTGTTTCGCTGGATTGTTCCATTAGCTGGAAAATCCCTACAGCCATACTGTAGATTAAATATCGAACAATTTTCAGGTTAAAATATACCTAATTTTCGGAGAATGGTATTTTGAGTTCATCAATACAACGGTCTTGTAAGTGGCATGGATAAGTCGCACATTGATTCAACTACGCTGTTTCTACTGAAAAGTATAATTCTTAGCTATGGTCAGAGCAACTCAGTAAATTTCTCCTTTTCAAAGAAATTGTCATATCAAAGCAGGAGAATTTCGTTGCGAAATTCTTTTTGTGGTTTTTTTTAGAACTATAGCTTATGTTTTCTTATGAAGCTGATGATTTGTTTGATTGTTTTCCGTTTCCATCCTTTCAATGTATTTTTAGGACCTCTAAGGAAAGCCCTGATGGCAGATTTTTGCATGAAAAGATCATGTGTCTGGCGGTCTCTGGCATTTCACATTTGTTGCAAGTCGGCTCTTCTGCAATTCCCATTTTATGTACCCAATATTTGGCTAGATCGTGTCCTGCTAAAAGCCTATTCATTTTGCGTTTTTATGAGGCAGAAAAACGTCAATGTCTGTAATTGAACACATGCAACTAACATTACGTATAAAAAGTTCACTGCTACGAACAAATACAGAAAGTGGTTTCTACTTATATTTTATGAAATAATGCAATAGATGCAATATGTCACTCTTCAAAAAGGATAAGTTTGATAATCCAAAAAGATAATTCCGTATTGATCTTTTTCCAAGATAATTTCATCTTCATATCAAGTTCGTCATCAAAGGTTCTGCAATGATCGGTTTTGAAAAATTACCTGACAAATTCATATCCAGTAGACTATTACTAGTTATGTCTATTTTTATCATAAATCATTCAATTGTTTATTGGTTAGAACCTACGCACTTTCGAATGCAATCTCATACCCAAGTACATTAGCCAGTTCCATTTCAATTGAATTTTTCTCCCACTCGCAAAGTCATTTTTATCGATGATAAATGTTCCATCAATACAGCTGAAAGCACTTCATTCATTTACTTTTCAGAACTTTTGTTTTGCCTTCTTTTTTTGTTTGCAAAAACTCTATGCAGTATCGAACTTGAAAGCCTCCCTGTGGACGATGAAGGACACCAGCTAGCTACACACATCTTTTCATTACGGATGTCACTTGAAACGTTAGCCATACTAACCTAGTACTGGCCAGTATTCCTCCGATCAGAAGCCTGCAGTGCTATTCCCTCTTGACCGTGGTAGAATGAAAAAAATAAACCCATGAAACAATCCAATCCTCAAAGAAGCTTCACGATTGCCACTGTTTATCTATATTGAAAGCAAACACGGCTATTCCATTAATCTCCAACAGACCGCTATCAATTATATGATAAATTATTCATAAACAATGAAATGCCGTCTGACACTGGTCGGGCAGACCGAACGACAGAATACAAACTTACGAAACCAGAGCTCAGGAACACATACGTAGAAAAACCACAGCCGGAATCGTTCCTATCGAGCGTTAGCAAATGGGTAAGAAAATGAAAACCGTTACCGTCTTTTCCAGCCACGAACACGTTGTGCGATTACGGCGAGATTGCCAAAAACGAATGATAACCGAAGCAACTTCAAGATAATGAGCTCGATTTGTAAACTCGGGCATACAATTCCCGCCCGGAACGGATCGTTGAATCGTTGAGCCATACGATAAGGCCGGCGAAAAAAAAAAGGAAAACCGCTGAATACCGTAGCAAGGTTTTCCATGGCAATGAACCAGAGTGAAAATGAAAAAAATATTTATTACCATACTACAACGCGCTCCGTACCGTGTCGTCCGTTCGAATGGCATTAGGCCAGCCACAGAAGTGATTTCGTTTTATTTCGATTTTTCTTCACCACTCGAAGGAAAAACCACATCAACGGTATGTAAAAAGTGCCAGCAAGCGTAGGCATATACCTAATTTCATTCCATCAAATGAATTTCGTTTGCAAAACGAATGAAAACTTTTACCCACTAAGCGAAGAGTGACTGTACCGTAGAGGGCTGGCTGAAAGAAGAAACCAGCAAAAAAAACCACATGGAGTTGTGATTGACGAAGAAAAGCACTCGATGAAAGTGAGTTCCACCGAAGAGGTATCAAAAATTAAACGACCAAAAGTCGTAACGCTTGCACAACCAATTGCTTACTGTGCCTTACACTCTGCCATCGGGAAAAGTTTGCTTTTCTTTATGGAAACTGAGCATATGAAATACTGGAAAAGGTCATTTCCGACGAACCACTTAATGAAGACTAGCACGCAGATGAAATATGCAACGAACAGGAAAATGAAAAAGAAAAAAATTCAAATGAAAATGCATATAAACGTTATTATTATTGACTTTGCTGAATTTGAATCGTTCGCTTCAATAATCATCCTTATAGCATTGCCAGTAATGCCACCAGTTCAACAATGAACATAACTATTACAAGCTATAATAAGTTTTTACTGCATTTTCTTGATGATTTTAGATAAATGGATGTTATGTTCTGTTATTAACTCTATGTTTTCGGTTATGTTTCTGATTTGTCATTTGTTTGGTCTGTGGTTATGTTAAATTTTTTATGTTTCCTTTTTGTTAACTTTTTTGCTATCTGTTTTTTAAAATTAATGGTTTGAAACTATTGTATCTCTATAATTAATAGATAAGCTATTAAAAACAATTATTTTATGAAATACAAATAGAAGTTTTCATTATAATGCCTCATATCAATAAATCAGTCGTAGATGAAATTTTACAGAATGTTATTCAATAGAATTGGAATGCGTGCTTTGCGTACTTTGTTTGGATTGTAATACTGACATATCAGGAAAGAGTTTATGTTATTTAATATACGAAAAATGCAAATGAGTTGGATTGGAAGAGTCGCTAGAATCAAAATTCACACCAATAGAAAAGGAAATGGATAGAAAGTTATGAAAAGAGCTGATAATTGAAATTATTACACAAAAGTTGATAGAGTTGCTAAGCCATGAAGTAATTAATAAAATGGATATTTAAATTCGGATATGTTAATCTAACATTTCAATGCAAGCAGTTAAGTTGTAAACATGTGAAAAAATTGAAAATAAATAAAACATATACAAAACCCCGAAACTTTCACTAAACTTAAACAAATAGAAGATTTCCAACAAAACTCTGAAAAACACTAAGGAAATTAATCAGATTTTAACATTTTATCGTATTTATGATTTTAGTTCAAAACTTTCCCCCAATATAATACGAAAAACTGGTGTTTTAAAAATTTAAAAATGATGACATTAAAAAAACAAGAAATTAGCTAATATTTTCGACTAAACGCCGTAATAATTCAATATAAATAAAAAAATTAATCAACTAATACTTATTAATTCATGGAAAAGTAAAGTTGGAAAAGTAATTGAGTATCCTGTTGATGAAATTACACTCGCTAAAGTTTTCTGTTTAATAATTTTATGGATAAACATTCGTCGATAACAGAACAGGATTATTTTTTCTTTTTAAAAAAAATGTATTATTACAAGTAGAACTGTTACACAATCAAGTATAGTTAATAAAAACTCGAAAATTAAAATTATACAATGTTTGTAATTTCTAAAATAAAATTAATTTTAAACGTCAAACTAATACTTACACTTTGCTCTTTAATCAGTTGATTAGTTAATAGGTAATTGAATTGATTGTTCCTGTACCTACTATCTTTCATCAAAACGTTCAGAACGGTAAGAAAAAATATTTCCTCGATTGTGCTCAAACGATCACGATATGGTTCGTTGATAAATGGTTAACCATAAACAAGTAAATGATATCGGTTTGCGAAATGTCATTTCTCTCTTCCCATCACAAACGCAGCCTTTTCCCAGCTAGAAGGTCCTCTAGTTCGTGGTAACTTTCGTGGTGGTGCAAAATCGAATAAAAACCCTGTCTGTGCTGTCTGAAGATAGCAAAACGATATCATACCTTGACAGCAACCCAAAAGAATGCTTCCCAAAATTTTCTCCCAAAACATCCCCTTTCATGATGGTTGCAACCCAGTGAAAGCGACTTTGGTATGTCGTAGAAACTCTCGCACTACTTGGCTTCACCAACCTTGCCAACGTACCGGGTGACTTGAGCACTCAGTTTGCGTGAAGATAATTAATTATTATGACGAGAGATTACACTTGTAATGAGTTTTGACCTTTTTTTTGGTTGCTCCTGTGTTACGTATCCCGAATGAAAGTTTCACCCCACCCAACAAGTCGCCACCAAATGGCCAACTTTGTGACGGTAATATGCTTGTTTTGTGGTTGTCACTGTCCCTATCGTCACCCGCACTTGAACTAGCATCCGTTGTGCAGCAGGCAAACCACAACCTGATGTCACCCAGCCGGTTCTACGGAGGGGAACTTCCATTTTCCATCACCTGATGGAAGGTCATACTCATCAACCGTAACCGATGCTTCGTTCCCGAGCCGTGCGTCTATTGTTCTAACAGCTTCTAATGAAGAGTCATTTAAAGGATAGAACAAGATGAAAAGTGACCTTCTACCGGCTTTCATCCACTCATTGTGCTCAGTAAGTCCCAACCAAGATACTCCCATTTGGAAAAGAAAAGGGATTTGAGCTGGCATCAGCCAGCCCAATCGAAGACAATGCAAGTCAAGAAAGCGATCATATTAAATTGGTTTATTTTTTGATGAAAAACTACGGCTCCCGTTAGCACTGTGGTGGGCTGCTAAGCATAAATTATGGTTCCAAAAGTGTAGAAATATAAACTCGAAACTTGGTAGGTGCTGTGACACGGTGTAAAATATAGTCATTTTAACGGGTGGAGGTACGTATGGAGGCAATCACTTCGACAGGTCTTCCTTCCTTTGTGAACGCAAAGCTCACCAAAGAGCGCCATCACGGAACGGAAAAGGAACGAATGCGGGGCAATAATAAATCTTGTACGACCTCTTTCGAATGGAAAATGGTGTTTCGTATCCCGCCAGTACCCGGTACCGAAAATATCACAAAAGAAGTCATCATAAACACACCACTTCCGCCAGTTTCCCGGTTTTCTTGCCTTTCCCTCATGCTGCCCATTTAACGATTAGTGTGAAAACAAGAAAAACATTTCAACATTGAAACGTACCACCTCAGCATTTTCTGCAACCATAAAACTGCACATACGTACGTTGTGCCCGCACGCATCACCAATGGTTGTTGGTTGAAACATTGGTCCCCAAATTGTGCAGCATTCACAATCCGGTACTATATCCATTTTGCAACGATGAAAAGAAAAACAAAACATCTTTCAATGGAAGCTTTCAAATTGGATTTTACCCGCAACACTGCTCCCATTTTNGTTCGGGGTCTGAATTGCAACTGATCTTTATTCTATGCTTTACAATAGGTGTTGGTATTAGTTTACTATAATTCTAAATTTTAGTTCGTCTACGCATACCTAGTTCAATACTTAACAGTTTGGATTGTAATACTGACATATCAGGAAAGAGTTTATGTAATTTAATATACGAAAAATGCAAATGAGTTGGATTGGAAGAGTCGCTAGAATCAAAATTCACACCAATAAAAAAGGAAATGGATAGAAAGTTATGAAAAGAGCTGATAATTGAAATTATTACACAAAAGTTGATAGAGTTGCTAAGCCATGAAGTAATTTATAAAAAGGGATATTTACATTCGGATATGTTAATCTAACATTTCAATGCAAGCAGTTAAGTTGTAAACATGTGAAAAAACTGAAAATAAATAAAACATATACAAAACCCCGAAACTTTCACTAAACTTAAACAAATAGGAGATTTCCAACAAAACTCTGAAAAACACTAAGGAAATTAATCAGATTTTAACATTTTATCGTATTTATGATTTTAGTTTAAAACTTTCCCCCAATATAATACGAAAAACTGGTGTTTTAAAAATTTAAAAATGATGACATTAAAAAAACAAGAAATTAGCTAATATTTTCGACTAAACGCCGTAATAATTCAATATAAATAAAAAAATTAATCAACTAATACTTATTAATTCATGGAAAAGTAAAGTTGGAAAAGTAATTGAGTATCCTGTTGATGAAATTACACTCGCTAAAGTTTTCTGTTTAATAATTTTATGGATAAACATTCGTCGATAACAGAACAGGATTATTTTTTCTTTTAAAAAAAAATGTATTATTACAAGTAGAACTGTTACACAATCAAGTATAGTTAATAAAAGCTCGAAAATTAAAATTATGCAATGTTTGTAATTTCTAAAACAAAATTAATTTTAAACAGCAAACTAATACTTACACTTTGCTCTTTAATCAGTTGATTAGTTAATAGGTAATTGAATTGATTGTTCCTGTACCTACTATCTTTCATCAAAACGTTCAGAACGGTAAGAAAAAATATTTCCTCGATTGTGCTCAAACGATCACGGGAAGCTAAATTCAAACTTCACACAGCACCAACCGTATGGTTCGTTGATAAATGGTTAACTATAAACAAGTAAATGATATCGGTTTGCAAAATGTCATTTCTTTCTTCCCATCACAAACGCAGCCTTTTCCCAGCTAGAAGGTCCTCTAGTTCGTGGTAACTTTCGTGGTGGTGCAAAATCGAATAAAAACCCTGTCTGTGCTGTCTGAAGATAGCAAAACGATATCATACCTTGACAGCTACCCAAAAGAATGCTTCCCAAAATTTACTCCCAAAACATCCCCTTTCATGATGGTTGCAACCCAGTGAAAGCGACTTTGGTATGTCGTAGAAACTCTCGCACTACTTGGCTTCACCAACCTTGCCATCATACCGGGTGACTTGAGCACTCAGTTTGCGTGAAGATAATTAATTATTATGACGAGAGATTACACTTGTAATGAGTTTTGACCTTTTTTTTTGGTTGCTCCTGTGTTACGTATCCCGAATGAAAGTTTCACCCCACCCAACAAGTCACCACCAAATGGCCAACTTTGTGACGGTAATATGCTTGTTTTGTGGTTGTCACTGTCCCTATCGTCACCCGCACTTGAACTAGCATCCGTTGTGCAGCAGGCAAACCACAACCAGATGTCACCCAGCCGGTTCTACGGAAGGGAACTTCCATTTTCCATCACCTGACGGAAGGTCATACTCATCAACCGTAACCGATGCTTCGTTCCCGTGCCGTGCGTCTATTGTTCTAACAGCTTCTAATGAAGAGTCATTTAAAGGATAGAACAAGATGAAAAGTGACCTTCTACTCGGCTTTCATCCGTTCATTGTGCTCAGTAAGCCCCAACCAAGATACTCCCATTTGGAAAAGAAAAGGGATTTGAGCTGGCATTAGCCAGCCCAATCGAAGACAATGCAAGTCAAGAAAGCGATCATATTAAATTGGTTTATTTTTTGATGAAAAACTACGGCTTCCGTTAGCACTGTGGTGGGCTGCTAAGCATAAATTATGGTTCCAAAAGTGTAGAAATATAAACTCGAAACTTGGTAGGTGCTGTGACACGGTGTAAAATATAGTCATTTTAACGGGTGGAGGCACGTATGGAGGCAATCACTTCGACAGGTCCTCCTTTGTGAACGCAAAGCTCACCAAAGAGCACCATCACGGAACGGAAAAGGAACGAATGCGGGGCAATAATAAATCTTGTACGACCTCTTTCGAATGGAAAATGGTGTTTCGTATCCCGCCAGTACCCGGTACCGAAAATATCACAAAAGAAGTCATCATAAACACACCACTTCCGCCAGTTTCCCGGTTTTCTTGCCTTTCCCTCATACTGCCCATTTAACGATTAGTGTGAAAACAAGAAAAACATTTCAACATTGAAACGTACCACCTCGGCATTTTCTGCAACCATAAAACTGCACATACGTACGTTGTGCCCGCACGCATCACCAATGGTTGTTGGTTGAAACATTGGTCCCCAAATTGTGCAGCATTCACAATCCGGTACTATATCCATTTTGCAACGATGAAAAGAAAAACAAAACATCTTTCAATGGAAGCTTTCAAATTGGATTTTACCCGCAACACTGCTCCCATTTTCACGGAGCACAATGTGCCGAAAGAAACACCCTAAAACACCGGGGAAAAAACACACCGCTCTGGACAAACATCTCGAACATCGAACAAACCACACCGGAGAGCAGCAATAAAAGTCTAAATTCTAATTTGGCAACACATATCGTACACTACTTTGCCAAAAACCAGACTTACCGAACACGCAACACACACAGGGAGGTACAGGTGACCGGGCGTAGGAATGGTAGTGTAACCGCAAACATTCGTAACAACTCCCACTCAGACGGAACATCTCCTACGAAATCGCCCCGGAAGGGAACCGTGTCCGGGTACTTGGGTTTTGAGGAAACATTAAATNCTCTGGACAAACATCTCGAACATCGAACAAACCACACCGGAGAGCAGCAATAAAAGTCTAAATTCTAATTTGGCAACACATATCGTACACTACTTTGCCAAAAACCAGACTTACCGAACACGCAACACACACAGGGAGGTACAGGTGACCGGGCGTAGGAATGGTAGTGTAACCGCAAACATTCGTAACAACTCCCACTCAGACGGAACATCTCCTACGAAATTGCCACGGAAGGGAACCGTGTCCGGGTACTTGGGTTTTGAGGAAACATTAAATAATACTCTCAATGTTTTCCGTCCTCCTCACCACTCGGGCAGGAAATCATAAATTACCTTTTATCAAGTGCGTCCAGACGGGCCAGTTAGGTTTCGCTTTGTTTCGGTTGGGTTTTTGGTTTTGCGGGACGGCAAGCAAAACCACAACGAGCTCAGGTACTTGCCACCATTGAATCTTGCATCGGGTATGCATCCGTTCAACCGGCTCCCGAGTGTGTCTTTTTGTTCCCCCATTCAAATAACTTTACTCTGCATGCTGCAGCTTCTTTCAGGGTGTCTCCATGCTCACTTGCTGAAGCATTAGAGCTCCACACATTGCAAACGCTCGTATTCTGTGGTCTTTTGAAGTTGAAGAATGAATATCGACTGCCAAACCGATTGGAAAAATGGAAAGTGGCCCAAGCTCCATTCCACAGAGCCGTCCCAAACAGTGTGGAATGTTCGATTAATAACACTTCCATACCCAACACACAAACTTCCAATCTTTTCTTTACCCACGCAGCAGGAACACTGCTCAACAAATTTATGTTCTGAGTCAGACATTACCGAAGCCAGAAATATTCGTTACTCTTTGCATTACTCTACAAACTAAACCCCGCAAAACTAATCTGCCATCGAACGATACTAACACTAACCAAATTCTGAACACCAAAAAACACAAATTAATACCACCCACAAACAAGGTAAAGTTTTACAAACCGCTTCCGACAGAGTGTTCGTGTTTGACAATTAGAACCGCACCGATTAGTTTCGTCCATCCGGTGTGTGGAGTTGCTTGTGAGGAAGAGAACTCTCCGACGCAATAAATGTTTAGGAATACAAAAAGAAAAATTTATTCAGTTACTTGTACATAAAACAAGGGCAGTTTTGGAAGTTACCACTTCGTCACTTTTGTAACAAATCCAACGTGTCGGCAATGTCGCCCTTTCGGCTATGACCACAGGCAGCTACCAATAGATGTACAGCGGCTTCCACCGTTCGTCGGACGTCCTCCGGTGTTCCGATGGCCGGATTTACCTCCACCAAATCGACCGCTGCCAACCGGCCCGTACCATACGCTTCCTCCATGATGTAGATACCCTCACGAAGTGTCAAACCGCCGCGCACGCTCGTACCGGTACTGGGTGCTTCCAACACATCCAACGAATCGATGTCATAACTCACATGCAGACTTCGTTCACCTTCCGGATCGATACGCTCCAGCGCCATACGCATCACCTCCCGTATGCCGTACTTCTCCACCTCACGCATACCGAACGCATTGATGCCAAACTTCTCGATGATCGCACGCTCGTACGGATCCACCGATCTTAAACCGATGTAGGCGAGATTCTTAATCGAGATTATCGGTTCCTGCCAGTCCATGCCCGGAATGTACGGCCAATAATCGCACAGCTCACGTGCAAGCAATGCTACCGGCATACCGTGAATGTTTCCCGACGGTGAAGTTGAGTTGGTATTCAAATCTGCATGAGCATCCACCCAAATCACGGCCACATCTTTGCTGTGATGCAAATGGCCATCGATAGAACCGATCGCGATCGCATGATCACCACCGAGCGTGATGCACAACCGATCGTCATCCAATACCTCCGTCACCTGATGTGACAAATGTCGGCTGCAGCTAGCCACATGTTCCAGCTTCTTCATGTTGCCCACCTTGCGACCGTTGAAGTTGAGCGCCTCGTACTGAATGTCTCCAAAATCCTTAATGTTCAGCTTGGGAGATATCTCCTGAATGTGGTCAATAAGCCCTGCATCTCGGATCGCTTTCGGACCTAGTCCGACTCCCTTCTTTCGCTGTCCCTTGTCAAACGGCACACCAACGATTCCGATTCGCTCGTAATTGATCTTCTTCGGTTTGATCGTCGCAAAAGACGGATCCTTCGACGAGGTACAATAACTGCTAGCCGATGTCCCAAAGGTGGCACGGCACGCCAACCTCGCCAATGCTATCCGTGGCAACATTTATGAACACTGTTTTTAGTAACTTAGCAGGGAGCACACACTCTCCCAATGGTTTCGAGAAGACTGAATTAACATGAGCCAAAATCGACACAGATCGCTTCTAATCGCATGACGGCGATAACCTTGCCCTTGAACAAACGAATCTCGAGACGCTTATCTCCCGGCAGGAACGATGCTTGCTCCATGGGCTCGTTCGCTGTTGTTTGCGACTGTCACTTTCACTTCGTGTGGACGAGGAAGTGTAGCCCCGGCAAGAAGGCTAAGCTGAGCTGAAATAGTTGCGTGCGAGATAGCGTGTGGAACAGAAGCGTTTTGCCCGATCAGTGACGAAACTGTGTTTTGTTTGGTTATTATGTTCGATTATTTTCTAGATTGTGCTCTACGCCATGCTACGCGTGTAAAAGAGCTATTTTCGATTGCGTCTTAAAATTCTAGTTCATTGACTGATGGAATCGTGTTTTGCTTTTTAGTCGTGAGGGTTATCAAAACTGTACTAGACACCTGAACGCCACGAATACCGAAAATACTGGATCATGAGCAGGGTTGAGCAGTGTTACTGCGGCAATGTTGGCCATTAATGAACCACGAACGTCATTTTTATCCTTCTATATGCTTTAAATGTTGGCAGCAATATTCTTCTACTTTCATGGCCTGCTCATGATCGAGCACGTCGCAGAGATATGGCCTGTTCTTCAATCCGTTTCCAAGAAACTCGGTCCAGCGGTGCAGTCCTCCTTTCACGGCTGCATCCGATCTCCGGAAGGTTCGTCCCCATCTGATCCAGCCAACGGGTTCGCTGTACTCCCCTACGTCTCGTTGACGAAAGGTGGGGCACGAGTCCGGCATCCTCATCACGTGCCCCAGTCATCGTATCTTTGACAACCGTCAGAATATCTGCACCGCCAAACGGCTCAGCCAGCTCATAGTTCATTCTCCACACGCCCTGCTCGCACAAACCCCCAAAGATAGTCCTTAGCACACGCCGTTCGAGAATAGCAAGTTGATCTTCTGGATCGCTAGAGTTTGTCGAGCCCGCACGAATTCCCTGAACAATGCGCCTTCGGATACCGCTGCTCCTGTTGTTGCCCGAAGTTACGATCGTACCAAGGTAGCAGAACTCCTCTACCACCTCGAGACCGTCGCCGTTAACTGGTACTCTGCTGCCGAGTCGGACTCTATCGCGGTCAGAACCTCCGGCAAACACGTACTTTGTCTTCCTCGTATTGATCCTCAATCCAATTCTATCGAATTCGAGTAAGAATTATGCACCGTTAAAAACTTGCTTGTGAAACGTATTAGTAACAGTAAAATCACCAATGCAACTGGAGCTGTTTGAAACACTATTCCTGAACGAAATCACCAAATGATCGACACCCACTTGGCAAAAGTCGTACGACATCGAGGCTTATTAGCCGGCTTATTAAAGGCTTACTAGCAACTTAGTAAGCCTCGTTCGTGGATCGTTCGCGGGGGTGGGGGAATCGAGTATAGGGGGCGAGGCGTATGTACGCTTGCATACGAGCATGCAAGCTTGCAAGCATGGAAGCTCGCAAGCTTATTTATAATAAGCCTGGAAGCCAAAAAATTAGCTTTATTTTGTCCCGTTCTTTCCTTCGCTTTTTTTTCTTTCTCGCTTTCCCTTTCTTTCCTATTGCTGCATTCGGGACACCCTCGTCCGCAACACACCACGACCGTGAACGAAATTATTACCAGGAAATACATACGATCCCTTTTTTTATTGCACATACGCTCATCATGCGACGAACAGGTAAAAAAAACTGCCGGCGTTCTGCGAAGCGGACGGTGGGATGGGGTTCCTATGTTCGGCAGAGGTTTCTGTAAATATATAGAAGAAAAAAAAAACGGAGAGACATGAGAAATCTTTACACTTTGTTTTTTTTCTTTAACTCATTTCGAGTGTTAAAATGCGTACCTCTCAAGACGTCGAATATTCAGCACTCTCTCCGATGTGATTTGTCCTGCCATCCTGCGGTTTAACTCCGGCTTCACCCTTTCCGCTTCACGGCAAAACTCTTTCCATCAGCTGATCGACTCGATGGGATCCACTACGCACAAAACACATGGATTAGAATTAATTCACTGATCACAATCACTAGTTTTCACATTACTTACCGGAGCAAAGAATCACTTCATAAAACACGATAACGCTTGCGCACACACCTCCGCCTACAGCAAAGGCCAAACTCATATGAATACGCCAAAGACAGGGCAAAAGCAATTTTGCAGTGAAAGAAAGGAGACAGCGAAAAACAATATTGTGCCACACTCCTCGACAGGCTTCAAAGTGTGGAACCAAAATTGTCTAACACTTCGAATATGGGACCGTTCAGGTGTGGGGTGGGTTGGTGACGCAGGTTGCGGTGAGGGTTTACATAGAATATAGGAGCGTGTGTGAGTGAGGTAGGGTGGTGGAGTGAGAGTTTGTCGTACGATCGCTCGAAAGTGAGGGTCAGGGGTAGCGAGAATGAAGAAATTTCCCCCCTCTCATGCGATTTCTGCCAAGTGGGTGGTCGGTTACGAGCCCGTTCGGAATCCACCGCGGAGTCCCGCAGGAAGACATTTACCGACCTCACGCACACACTCAAACCGGGTTGGTATATAAAGCCCCGCGTAGCCACGCCCGCTTCAGTCGCCCGCGAGCGTTCGTAGCGTGTGGACCTACGCCGCATTTTAGCAAAAAAAATGAATGAATTCCAGAAAATAAAAACGCCAGGGGGGTTCCTCAAATTCACTCTCTCGTGAGAGCGTGAGAGAATCTTTTTTCCCCATACAACTTCCTTGGAGCTTTTGCTGAAATAATAGAGAACATTGGATTAGAAATTGGTGTAGAAGAAAGTCATGCTTACATTTGCGCCATCCGACCAGTCGTTGAGCGGGTACGTTGTGTACCGTATATAAATGAAGCTGAATGGGAATGGATTTCACTGCCCGTATGATGCAAAAAATAATTCCTTCGTGCTTTTTGGTATTTTTGGGAAAAAATATTGCATAACATGTTTGTTTCTTACCATACAGCCGTTCCGATAAAAAATATTAGACCGCTGTTTGGACCTTTTTAACTACCCTCAAAGTGTAGTTTTATGGAAAATCTCTTTAAACACACAGAAATACGAGGTAGCTGCTACACGTGCTATTTTTTCCCATGAGCGTTCAGACAGACGACAGGTAACTAGCACTGTTCGTTGTCGCTACGCGCCTATACATGCGGAAGGTGTTACTGGTTCTTGTAGGCAGGTAATGAACACAGGATGCTATGTAGGTGCGACTAGGGGAAACCGAATACCTCTGACAAGAATTGAGTCATACCACAAACCATTGCTTGGCCAAGAAATGCTTACCGGCTAAACACCGACTCGCGNTCGTACTGAATGTCTCCAAAATCCTTAATGTTCAGCTTCGGAGATATCTCCTGAATGTGGTCAATAAGCCCTGCATCTCGGATCGCTTTCGGACCTAGTCCGACTCCCTTCTTTCGCTGTCCCTTGTCAAACGGCACACCAACGATTCCGATTCGCTCGTAATTGATCTTCTTCGGTTTGATCGTCGCAAAAGACGGATCCTTCGACGAGGTACAATAACTGCTAACCGATGTCCCAAAGGTGGCACGACACGCCAACCTCGCCAATGCTATCCGTGGCAACATTTATGAACACTGTTTTTAGTTACTTAGCAGAGAGCACACACTCTCCCAATGGTTTCGAGAAGACTGAATTAACATGAGCCAAAATCGACACAGATCGCTTCTAATCGCATGACGGCGATAACCTTGCCCTTGAACAAACGAATCTCTAGACGCTTATCTCCCGGCAGGAACGATGCTTGCTCCATGGGCTCGTTCGCTGTTGTTTGCGACTGTCACTTTCACTTCGTGTGGACGAGGAAGTGTAGCCCCGGCAAGAAGGCTAAGCTAAGCTGAAATAGTTACGTGCGAGATAGTGTGTGGAACAGAAGCGTTTTGCCCGATCAGTGACGAAACTGTGTTTTGTTAGGTTATTATGTTCGATTATTTTCTAGATTGTGTTCTACGCCATGCTACGCGTGCAAAAGAGCTATTTTCGATTGCGTCTTAAAATTCTAGTTCATTGACTGATGGAATCGTGTTTTGCTTTTTAGTCGGGAGGGTTATCAAAACTTGAATGAACACCTGAACGCCACGAATACCGAAAATACTGGATCATGAGCAGGGTTGAGCAGTGTTACTGCGGCAATGTTGGCCATTAATGAACCACGAATGACATTTTTATACTTCTATATGCTTTAAATGTTGGCAGCAATATTCTTCTACTTTCATGGCCGGCTCATGATCGAGCACGTCGCAGAGATATGGCCTGTTCTCCAATCCGTTTCCAAGAAACTCGGTCCAGCGGTGCAGTCCTCCTTTCACGGCTGCATCCGATCTCCGGAAGGTTCGTCCCCATCTGATCCAGCCAACGGGTTCGCTGTACTCCCCTACGTCTCGCTGACGAAAGGTGGGGCACGAGTCCGGCATCCTCATCACGTGCCCCAGCCATCGTATCTTTGACAACCGTCAGAATATCTGCACCGCCAAACGGCTCAGCCAGCTCATAGTTCATTCTCCACACGCCCTGCTCGCACAAACCCCCAAAGATAGTCCTTAGCACACGCCGTTCGAGAATAGCAAGTTGATCTTCTGGATCGCTAGAGTTTGTCGAGCCCGCAATAGGCACGAATTCACTGAACAATGCGCCTTCGGATATCGCTGCTCATGTTGTTGCCCGAAGTTACGATCGTACCAAGGTAGCAGAACTCCTCTACCACCTCGAGACCGTCGCCGTCAACTTATACTCTCGCCGAGTCGGACTCTATCCCGGTCAGAACCTCCGGCGAGCAGGTACTTTGTTTTCCTCGTATTGATCCTCAACCCAATTCTATCGCCTTTGAGTAAGTATTATACACCGTTAAAAACTTGTGTGAAACGTATTAGTAACAGTAAAATCACCAATGAAACTGGAGTTGTCGAGACCCTATTCTTGAACGATATTACCAAATGATCGACAGTTGAGTTATGCAGAACTTTCATTCTACAGCAGTTCCGAAAGTCACCAAAAAGTAACACATGTTTGGACAGATTGCTACAGTTTTTTATGTTAAGATGGAGTAAAGTCAACCACTGATCAAACTTTCATTCTATTTCAGATCCTCCAAAGATGCCATGAGCAATTGATCATCAACTGGCATGATTTTATAGACTTTGTCTCAGTATACGATACAATACATCAGATCGAGCTATAAAATATCATACAGAAGTATGGATTTCAAGTCAAGCAAGCACCGATATTGGGTTACAATGTATAGAGTGTTTGGTAAGAAGAATGTGTCAAATATTAAAGTCAGGAAACAGGGCTCTCCAGATTGGTTTCTCATGCGGGAGGTTATCATGCAAAGTAGGGATTTGTCTTTTGGAACACAACATTTACTCATTAATACCAATTTCTTAGTTGCACTGGAACAATACATATATTTGTACCGTGATAGATCCCAAGTGGGAAACAGAGTATCAGTTGATGGCGATTTGGCTGGCTAGCGACGGCGAAAGAGTTCCATGAACTTGATGCTATTTTTAGTTATAGACAGACAGTATTTACTTACAGACAAAATGGTAACAATGTATTCTTGCTATTGATTTTTGCTAGACAACACGGAGAGAAGGACCAGTTAGAGATCGAAGACAACCGTAAATGGAGGAGTACAGGG
>CM028124.1:590947-615897 GCA_016254315.1 Anopheles parensis
AACACATTTCAACGGCTAGCAAATATTCCCACCAGTGCTCATCATCACTCACTACGAAATGGAATCAGACTCCTTGTTTCCGGCTCGGTGCAGATCATTTATATTTCAGCAGAACACAACACTACATGTGTCTTCCGTTTCGAATCTTCAACGATCTCGTCGTTATACTCGCTGGGTGGATTAATCAAGAGCAAAATACAAGCAGACACACGATAGCAGTGAACACAGTAATGATTTCCCGTGACATACCTTCCGCAAAGAAAGTGTTCGCAGCATCAGCATCAAACAAAACTTCATCCTGTCTGGCACAGCGCGACATTCGTATCATCAAAACATCACACAAGCATTGTGTCAATCGACAGTGAAGCACCTAAATAAGATGCTCCCATAAAGCATCTAATTAAAATTGATTTCCATTATAATTAGTTCTAATTAAGCTGTACCAACCAAAACAGTTGCCCTTTAGTTGGGTGAAAATTCGACGAAAGAAAACAGCCCTGCAGTGGTTTTGGGAGTGATTTTTCTTCCACTCGCTCGAGTGATTGGTCTCTTTACGCTTCGTGACGGTACGAGATGATGACAAGCCATGCACGCAGACGGTTGGAGACTGCATCCAGCCGTTGACTAATGTTAGTTCTGGGGGTGTTTTTGTATGTGTTTCCTTAAAATGCTTAGCAGAATAAAAAAAAGATAAAACACCAGTTCCCTTACTAGCAAGCGAGTTCCAAGAAGCTGTCTAGGGTAAGGATAAGGAGGAGAGCACAACCAGCAACAATCTTCCACTATCTTCCACTCGACAGTGGCAGACTGTTTGGATTGATTATTGACAGAACACTAAGCACCATTTGCTTGGATTGCTCGCTATAGTATCTTTGTGTGCAAACAGTTGTCTTCGCTAGAATCATCTCCTTCGGGAGACGGTACCGCATCGAACGTTAATGATTGCAATCTGTTCCGAAGACGCTGGTGCGCCCCGTGCTGCCAATGTTACAAATGAAGTGCAAATCGTTCAACCCACCCCAGCCGGCTTTTCAAAACCACCGTGAATGAGTGCTTTTGAAAAGCTTCCTTTCCAGCCATTATGGAAGCATTTAAAGAGTACGCAAACCTTTCATTATATAGCAAACCCTTTACTCGAGCGGTTCCTGCATTCGTAAATGTCCTATTGCTGCTGTATTGCTGCCAAGGGTTAAACCATTAATTAAAACACTCGATTAGAATACAATTTAATCTCAATGGTACACAAACCATTGTTCAGGTTTTACGCACAATCATCACATTTTTTTCCAGCAGCTTTTAATCTACTTTTTCACTTTCCATTCGAAATGGTTCGCCCAAAACACCCAATCTCAAGTGTTCCGATTCATGCTACGGCCCTGGTGAAAGACATGCGGTGAACCGTGTTGATTTTTCCCACTTGTTTCGGCCGCTACGGTAGGTACAGATGAGTTTGATGTTGGTGAACATTACGGGAATGATGAAAATATGATTATCATTTTAATTTAATCTTCCCATTCATATGCACACATACAAACACACACACATACAGTCACTTGAACGCATTTACCACTCTGTACGGATCATGGCCAAGGCAGAGGCCGCCATGTTGATCCTCGGTGTGCAAGAATGAAGCGACAGAAATATCGTATTGTTTTGCTTTTTTTGTGTTATCGTTTTAATTTCAAACGATACCCAAAAAATACGACAAACCCTCTCTCCTTCTTGGTACCAGCACACACGTACAACCGCGTGGTGTGCGTGGTGTGCACAAAAATGAGACCAAAGTTAAATACTCATTTCGTTCGTACTATTCGCGAAATACACACGTGGACAGGGAACGTACCTGCTTGCCTGTTTGTCGCCCCTACAACACACTTCCTACTCGTTCGAAAGTGATGTGAACTTGATTAAAATTTGCTACCCCGGATATTCCCCACCAGCCCCGATCACCGGAACTACACATCAGAAAAGAAAAGCATGAAAATTCAAACCCGTTGACATACACACACTCGGCACGCTTTTTCCTGGTGCTTGGTCACAGCGAGAAAGCGAATGCAAATATTTGATTTCACTCACATGTTCGGCAAACATTCGGTAGGCAGTTAAAATTCACGTACACCAAAATCACGATGTGATTATATTACACACGGCACGCAAGCACGCACGCGGGTGGATCAGATCACATTTTGTTTTTAATGATTTGCCTCATAATTAATTAAGGTTTCATTTGACGGTAAGCTGCTTTCTCGTGGTAAGCATTTTTTTTTTGTAACATTCGTTTGCGTTCCAAAAACGAAACCGACGCACGTAGAGCATTTAATTCGTACACAAGCGGAAAGCAATCGGTAAGTGTTTTCTTGAAAATTCAATAAAAAATCTATTAAAGGACAATGCGTTTTCAAACCACTTTTTCCCCTCAGTAGGATTGAAAATTTAATAATTTTGAATTTTTATTTGTGTTGTTCAAACATGCTGTACCTTTCAAAATAATTGAAGTTTTTTTTATTATTCAAATAAAATTTCCTGGGCGGTCCGGTATTATATGTAATAAACGGCGCCAGTTCCGCACGACAGGACCGGGTATCAAATCCCATCCGAACCGTCCTCCCGATTGACTATACAGCTACGTGGTAAAACTAAGTCTTGATACAGCCTGGCCATTCTTAAGAAGCAAAAACAAAGTTTAATAAATATTTTCTCAAAAAAAAATCCTATAATCTTGAAATTATTATTATATTTTTTTGTTGTTGTATGATTTAGTTCAACTTTTTTTTCACAAGTGCAGTTCACTCACTACACAAGTTTACTTAAATTTAGTTTTCAACAGCTAAACAAACATCTATTTCACATCCTCATGTACAGGGTGTTTATGGTGCTACCGTACATATAAAAGCATATTCAATATTTATCTCGCGTTTGTCTAGGCAAAATGAAAAAAAGTCATATCGTTTCTTTAATATTGACCTTCACTCTCATAGATGTTAGATCCCAATGGAAAAAGAAGCAAAGAAATCAAAAATATTTTTTTCCAATTTTGCATGCTATCGCAAATATTAACAAAAACTCACCCGAGACGGGATCAGACGCATTTAATCCGTCCGACAAATATCGATAAGCTATAGCTTCCAATATGCCATCCGATGGGTAAATCCACCCGGGTGTTGTTCTTCGTAAACGTTTTGCATATTTTTTTTATCTTTCCTCCTTTATGCACAGCTCATTTCATTTTTAATAACACACTTCTTCATCACAATTTTTCACTTCCTCATGGCTCCTGAAATGCAATGCGGTCCTTGTGCTCCAATCTGTGGAACCTTACACGATGGGTACATTAGTCGCTGCTGCAGGCAATCAGTAAAAGACAGACGCTAGTACTAACGATTCGCCAACGATTCAATGCTGGAGCGCAAACTGACGAGCGACGCACCGTTTGGAAGGTCACTTACGATGGTAGTAGCCTTGTTGAAAATGCAACAAGCGCATGCAAATCCTTGCACATTGCACAAACACACTTTCAAGCAGAAACACACTTCCTAATAAAATGCACGCCGTTTTCGTGCCGTGGATGAAGGAAATGAAGAGTCCAATGCACCATCGAGGAGCGGGTCAATCTCTTACACCCATCCTTTCGTCTGTTCGCAGAACATCCGTTGGGCCGTAGTACGATCGTACACTGATGCACTCAGGGATGCTGGTGTACATTAAGCGTTGTATTGATTCCTTCAACCATTAGGAGGCACATTCTTCGGCTTCATCGAAAAGTTCGTTCGGAATGCCACTAACGCAGTGCTCCTCTTTTGGTGGTTGCATGCGAAACGAGCAATCGTTTGCTGCTGCAGCACTTGCAGATTGCATCATAAGATGTTGTTCAATCTCAGCCAAGTATTCCGTACCGTGCCTTACTGCAGGGCAGCACATTACCTCAATTAATTTACTCTAGGTTTGATCTCAAGAATGCACCTGCAGCTGGTGCGGCAGCTCTGCCTGCTCGGGGATGTTATTAGATAAAATTGTGATTCGCTAGTAAGCTTTCGAAAGCTTTGCTGGTACGCTCCATTGATAGGAATGTCCGAAAGCCAATCAAACTTTTATTATGCAATTCACGCTATGTAGATATAACAGGTACCACCGCCATACACTGCACATTCTCTATTCTATGGCATGTTTCATCATGGACGTGGAGCGAAATCAAGGAAATAACATAAAAATTATTCGCTTTGATTATTATCTCTATTTTATTACGCTACTATTACAATTCTTAAGTGCATCTCTTGTTTGGTTTATTGTTATGCAATATTAATACTTCTATTTTACTTCGCATTTAATTTCCGAAGTTTACTGCTTGCAGTTGATTTCCCATAACATCCGTTTTCTTTTTTACTTTTTTCCCTTAATAGCTGCCTATGTATGTTTCTAGTTTACCCAACAGCTAAATATCGTCAAATCATGCTTATTGGAGAATGAAGGCAGTTAAAATTTGAATTTAAATTACCATTGGAGAACTAGAACTTTTATGAGTAATATAACCCAAAAATACTTAATCGCAATTAAAGTAACATGCATTTCCATTTAATTTATTTCCATCATATCGTATCCATAAACAAAATCAAGTTTTATTTTTATTTATAAACAGAAAAAACTCACACTTCATCCTAGGCTGCCTTGGCCTACCTTTGAAAGATTTATTTGATTTTAAATTACACGAAGCTAGGTAATTTGTTCCGTGCATGGGGATCACAAGTAGATAATTAGTCCTGCATATGAGGTTCTTCAACGGACAGGAGCTGATTGCGGAAGCTGAAAATAAACGGTGCCGTTACGAATATCTCAGCGAACCAGCTTAATCAAGAGAGTGATTTATTTTATAGAATGCTTCAAAAAATTGTGAAGAAAGAAATTAAATTCATTTGCAAACAATATTTAAAATTAAAACACTAACAAATTTCACACTATTATAAAATAAGTATGGGTGTGTTTAAAAATAATTTTAAAAAAATTTTCACAAAACAATGTACAGAAATAAACCAAAAAAGAAACAAACGACTCCTCATGGGCAATTGAAGAAGGAAAACAAACTCCAAACGTAAAATTCGCCAGCAGAGCGCTTTTCTCCGGCACGATCATCATCAATCATTATCACGCTTTTCACATTGTTCCCATCGTCACCATGCCAGCTACACAACTTGACGAACATGGCTCGTCGTCGGAAACTATCCGACCTTATTGGCTCAGCCGTTCCCTTCCTAAGTTTCCCCAACCCCTCTGTGCTTCCATTGATCATCGTCGGGTAATCGAGTAAACAGATTTAACCATGATTAAAGGGACCGGATACGCTCTTGGTCGCGTCAAATCGTACGAACCGTTGCTTACTACCGTCGCGGCCGGTACTATCGTGCGGTATCATTTCGAAGCATAAATAAGCTGGAACATCATTAAACTCATTTCACAACCGATGCGACACTCGGGCCAATGCTTCTCGTTAGTTATGAGACGGGTTTAAGCGATTTAATCTTCCAATCTACCAAAGCCTCGACCGAACCGAGTGGCCCGAGCCACAAAATCGGTGCTCATCTCGTTCCGCGTTTTTTCATCGCGAAAAAGCTCGCGCTGCTATTGCTATCGCTTTTGCTCGTTTTATGCACACGCTACTTAAATGGAAAAAGCTCATTTCGACCTACCCTTTGAAATCGAGCGTGTATTTAATCTCATCTCGAAATCGGTTCGGTTCTCGGTTGGGACCGTTTTTTTTTTCCTTTTCTCCCCAATCAACTCACTAAACCGCTTTCGACCGGGTCAAGAGCAATAGAAGCACTACTAGTTTCGACAGGTCCTTCATAAAACACCGTAACTGACCGAATGGAAGCCGCCGGTACTATATCGTATGCCTTCATTACCTGTGGTGGTGAAAAATCGACCTACACAAATTCCGGCGGTTTTTGCAAATGCGTGCGTATGCAATACATTTTATTTTCAGGTCCTTTACCACGATTAAGGATTGATCACAGCGTGGTTTTCCAACGACAAGTGGGTCATCATTCATTTACGGGAAATCGGAGCTGATTAGATTTGTTCGCACACGTCGGTCGGTTTTAAGCGGATTTGTGTGCTCTGCTGCTGAAAAGTGGTTTCAAGGGTTTGGCACTGTTACATTCAACATTGTCATTCACTTGCGAATTGAACCAACACCTTATATGGTGTGATGATAGTTTTCCTAAAACACCAAGCGAAATTACAGTGAAAACCCTTAATTCTAAAGAACATTAAAGGATTGAAATAAACTATTGCTTTTGCTAGTATATCCACACATTCGAATACATACTCTTTTTTATGAGCTAACCATGTTTATCCTTTAGAAAGTCATTTGCGTAATACTATTAGTAAATGCGTATGCGATTTTACAATTACATTCCACACTTTAAACACAGTCGTTACTGTTAAAATGGCACGAAAGAATGTGAACAAAGTACGTGGAAAACGTGATCCGATCATTATTTTTCTGAATAAACGAATTAATCGGAATAATAAATATCAGATATTTAACGCGAAGGCAACAATAGCAAACTTGTTTCATTAGTTCAAAGACTGTTGTAATATTATTATTGTATATTATGTGAGTAACACAGTGTTTATAACACTAGCAGCATTACTCGATGTTAATTATTCGAATACATAGAATGAGCTTTTTTTCTGTATTTTACTGTTCTGATGTTATAAAGACACGTTTCACATTACCCTCTGCATGGTTATTGTTCAAATTGTTCTATCAGGTACTATCGGTATTAATAAACTTAATCGGTTGTTTTATATGAAATAAACTATTTTTGGTTTTCATATTACATATCTTAGTGTTTATTTTATACGAAAAACGAAGTTGCAATGAATATTTAATTTTATATATTAATTATAGTACGACGGCTTTCCGCCATTTTCTCAGTCCTACTTGTGATGAAGTACAATTTTTTACAGGCATTTTCTCATTAGATTTTTTCTCCTCCTGATTAGAGAAACATTAGGACATTAGGAAATTATTACAAAATTGCAAAATATAATATATTATAAACGTTTAACGATTTATTTAGATCGTCCACTCGGACAGAGAATTAGAAACAATCTGAAATGGAGCGAAGGCGTTGATGCTTTCGCAAGAAAGGCCGGGATAATCGATTGGCAGACGACGTCGTTCGATCGTAAGTGAGTTAGAAGACCCTTGCAGGCCAAGACCGCGAGGCGGATTATAGGTTAACAGGCAAGGATTTTTTATTACAGTTATCGATACAATAAAAATTTCCATTAAAATTTTACCACAAGCAATTTTATCAACTACCTACTTAATTTTTATTTAATATTTCAAGCTATTATCTTGGATTTTCCAAGAACATTACACTATAAAGTTTATTTGATTTTTAATGGAGAAAAGTATGAAACTAATTCTTTCAATACTCTCCTTGAAAAGCGCAGTCGAGACCATCTGCAGGTCGAGACAGTCGGAGCTGGAGTATTCTGTTTCGCCAGGGGCAACGGTCTTATTCTTTGAATCCTATCCTATAGCCAAGCCGTTGAGGAAGCAGTCGCCTTCGAGGATAACACCAAAGTCGCAAAAGTGA
This sequence comes from Anopheles parensis, assembly GCA_016254315.1. Taxonomy (NCBI): domain Eukaryota; kingdom Metazoa; phylum Arthropoda; class Insecta; order Diptera; family Culicidae; genus Anopheles; species Anopheles parensis. The sequence goes on from CM028124.1 coordinate 598,552, forward strand.
GGCAGAAATGATCGGGTGTTTTGTGTTGTACACAAAATTCGAATTCTTGTTTGTTCTGTTACAGTGCCGCTCAGTCCCGAACAACGAATGATAGGATTATATCACTATTGGTCATCATCATCGAGAGACAAGATCGCTGTTGTGAACATCTCTCCACCAAAACCAAGAAATAGTACCGTCATGGACATCTCATCACACCACAATGAAGCAATAGAATTACATAACCGAAACATACAATGAAGTAGGACATATCTAACACCCAACAACAGCAATAACCACAAAACCCACTATCACAACCGAGTATGCGTGGGATAAGGCAAAGTACATGGGCCTTGTGAAAATTATAGACTTCAGCCGTTTAAGGTTGTTGGCACGATTCACTGTTCTTGTAATACGCATAATTACAGACCGCATGTAACAGATGATCGTAAACAAACCAACGTGACATTCGAATTAGCTCGCACTAGTTGTCATCTAGGTTTGCTGAATGATCACTTAGTTTGACGGACCGCACACTAGGTGGCGCTAAATGCCCGGATTAGGTTCGGGAAAAGATTCGTAAGGATCATCGTTGTACCTTCGGCGAACAACCAATTAATATGCCAAAATAAGGTAAAAATATTTATGCGCGCAGAACATATGTGCCAATAGGACAAGCATAGGGAGTAGCAATTGAGTGACGGTCAGAGCAAGACCAATTTTTGAACCCCCACCTATACCTCGCAACGCAATAATAAAATTGTTCACTTGGATTTCGGAACACTTAATTCGGGGAAAGATAAAAAGCGAAGTTCGAAGATTCTTGCAAGTCGATTGAGAAAGTTCTGCTTTTCTCAACAAAGGTTGACAATACGGCTATATGCCGTAATAATTAAAATAATTCATTCAATAAAACCTAAACCTTACAAACCTCAAGGAACAGAGATTTCTAATGTAAATCTGAAAGACACATTTAATTATCAAAATTATCTTCTTCATATTTCTAGAATATCTCGTCAATCGTCAATCTTTTAACCTGGTGAACTGTATCGTGTAGGTTTAGTAATGTTTAGTCGTATGGTTGAGCACAATTCAAATCCTAAACATCGTGCATTCAAACGGCCGATCTGGGATTCCTCCTAAATGCTTTAAGTATTAACATTTCCTTCCTTTGTTTCAAAGAAAAACGATTAGGAAACATCTTTCAGAAATACCAAAATAGACACCAATACCAATTCAAATCGCATCCACAAGTATCTTTGCGTTCAGAAACGCCACAAAATTGTAGTCGATCCTCTGCAAACTGAATCGATCGGAATCAAAATCGCATTATTGTCAATTTACGATTATTATCCCGAATCTGGGCCCTTGTGTCCATTCTTTCGTTCCGGTCGAACCTATCGAACTCCGATGTGCGTATGTTTATGGACGTCGGTCACCTATATTTTCCCGAATTTTCCTTCCATCTCGTATCTTGTGATACCTGCTTGTGTCAATTTTTCACTAGGTTTCGTTCAAAGCGAAAACATTCCACCTTACCGTGCTTGACTGGGCTGAGTAATGTCATATACACACTTCTACCACCACCACACACACACACAAGCAAGGGCCCAGGAAAAAGGAAGCAAAATATGCTTCCCACATCGCAACTATTACGACCAGCATTCAATCCGATTTAGACCGTAAATGTAAAAATCCTCCCGTACGTAAGCTTATTACCGATTTCCGTCTGATGGAAACGCACATCGAAACCGGAACCATCCGGACGTCCATCTTGCGACCCCACGCACCGTATAGAAATGGAAAACCATTTCCTCCCACCCCCACCCACTATACTGTGTTTTCCGCCCCCTTGGTTTCAAATAACCAACATAACGGGTCAACAATTCACCAAAGTAGCCCGTTCAATAGTGTCACGTTCTGCCAGCGGCCGCGGTTGAACATTTTCATTTTAAATGTTTCATGGTGCAGTTTCCGATCGGAAACTTTTCACCGCTTTTGGGGAAACCCAACCGAAGACATTGAGCACGGCTCAATCACCTCCCATCCAGCTTCGTTTCAGTTCCTCGACACAACGGTCAGCCGTTTCACGTTTGATCGTTATCCTTTTGCCGGTATTGAATTATTTAAATCCCATCTTCCATGTCGTGGAATGAGCAGAGTAAAAAAAGAAACATATCCATTCATTCTTTCGTCGTCGCAAAAAAAAACCGAGGGTCACGAACAGACGGTGAAAACATTTCACGAAAGGTGTCGATTTTATGGACACTATTAAATTGGCATTGTTGAATTATTGAACGAACAAGTGGCCGTACCACGGTTGGCAGTAAGGAAGCGAATCGATCCGGGTGACCGACAAGCCATAAAACGTAAGGAAATGTTCTCGGGGTCAGCAATGTATTGGGTAAAGATTATTCGATTAACTCACTAGTTGGGTTTTCTTTTTTTTTGTAAGAATAAGTAACAATTTTATGAAATATTTTTAAATAAATAGTGGAAATGTACCTCTTTATCAAGAGTTTCTTTTCAATAAGAAAAACTATAGATCCATATGTAAGTACATGAGACAAAAAGCAGATATCACTTTTGGCTGCATTTTTACAATAATTATATTATTACTTCACTTTTTATTTGTTAATATGTCTTTTATATTCAAAGCTTATTAAAGATCTACATTTATAGAAAATTGATACAATCACGATTGAACTTGTTCTGTACCTTCCCCTGTTTGTTACAATTGGTCTCTTATTCTCTTCCTGGCTTAACGACCTTAGAAGAAATACCGGCCAAATTTTGGCTTACTAGACTGATTTTCATAATTCAAGAATTTAAATTTCAAAATAATTACATGTCAAATAACAGCTTACGAAAAACATTTAAAATGCCAAAAAGAATGCGTGTTATACTCATGTTATACTCATATAAAATAATCATGTTATACAGCACATATTTTTTCAGAAATTTTGATATCATATTTTGGTAGGTTTTCTCAATTTGTAAGAATAACCATTAAATCATTGTCAGAAGTCCCATAAGCTGCCTCAAATTGCTATACAATCAATTCAATGCACAAACCGTGCATCTGCGCGTAAATTCACGTGATTGGTAAAACTATCGACATACCTGGCCCCAAAAACCTATGGATGCCATGTTGTTCCATAAGCGAAATCCAATTATTCCCTCAACCGAATGATTGGACGGGAGAAGGAATTTTGAGTGATTTATTCGACGAGTACGATTCGGCGAATTTATTACGCGCACGTGGTACACCGTAAGTCGTATATTAGTACATTCTACTTCTTCCCCCAACGGCACGTAACTGGAGTTCACTGCTACGACGGAATTTTCCTACCACAAGTGGGGGAAAAGGTTTTTCCATTATTTTTCCACCTGATTACAGTAAAGGTTTTGCAAAACGGCATGGATTGTGGAGAGATTGGTCGCCATTTTTATCTCTCACCTTAAAGTGCATAAACCGAAAACCGCATTCCGAACGTTCCACTCGATAGATACGTTCAATCTGCCATAAGTAGTGCATACAGATGCATCCTTCGAGCTTGGAATGGGGCACCATGTTTGTGTCTGAACGGTGTAATGCTTGACTCGGGGACGCATCCTTTTCGAAACGACCGAAAACATATGCTCACAAGCGGTGATGCAGAACTAAATCCCTTTCATAACCAAACGTTGTGGAAGCGGGAAGCGGAAGCATCAGCCCCCGAGAGGATAACAAATTGAGTTATTGTAATGCGGAATTGATATTACACCGATTTGAGGTGCATTTGGCTGGTCGCATAGTTCGGTGACTAGGACCCGAAATTTCTATCGATTTCGGCACGAGTTTAATGCTTCGCTGAAATACCACGAAGCCCACCAAAAGATATGATGCAATTTTACAGTTCAGTTATCGCTCCACAGACACATGATGCACTCGGCTTACAGTTGCAAGAATTGGGTGGAAAGTGCTTGTAAGGAAACCGTGGCAACCCAAAGGAAAACGCTTAAGAAAAAGACTCCACGATGCTCATTAGATGCAAGCATCGCAATTGATTTACGACCTCGAAATGAAATTGTCTCATTCCGTTCCGACTTTCGGATGGTTCGCTGCTACGCCGTGGCATCCGGTAAGCCATGCTGCTCCCAAGGTAGATATGCTGCTACTGACTCGAACCAACGACAGCCAACCAATCGAACGGAACTGATGTCGAAAGGCAACAAACCAGCCCGGAAAACCAACGCAGCCCCAAATAGAAACCGAAACAACCGATCCGCAAATGATATTGACAACAGTGAATGCAATAGAAATTTTCTATTCGGGTTCATCCAAATTGGAGTGACCTTACATCTTGCAATCGCGCGGTACTGCTTCCTGCGTATCGAAGTTCCACCGCATTCGAAGCTTTATTACGTACAATAGAGACCAAACGGTACGGACACAAAACTCGACAGCCGCTCGAATAAAGACACAGACAGTAGCTTCAGACTGCTGGGAAGTGGGACTCAATTACAGGAATTGCATTACATTGCGACTGGAGCTCAAAAGATGGTTCATCGACGTTCCAGCAGAAGCGCAAATCCGCGGAAAACAATCAAACACAAACCAGACTTTATTACAGAACAACCGGAGTGATTTTGTGTAGTCTCAGGCGAAAGATACTGCTTGTTTGTACTATCTGTCTTGATCAGCTGATGCGTATTTCATGTTTAACAATGTTGCTAATTACTTCATTTGTAACATTTTTAGTGATTCGCTCTATCGAATTTTTAATAAACTTGTTTAAAGTATGTATAAAATTAATTGCAAATCGAAATTATTCCTCTTTTCCAACAAGGTTCTTCAAATTCTTAAACGCTATTGAATGTTAAAATTAAAACTAAAATGCTTGTATTGCTTTTTAATGTCAACTAAAATTGTTTATTTTTAGTATTAAGTAATTTTTTAAATAGTTTTTTTTTATTGCTTGAAAATGATTAAAATATTCACGATAAGCAATATTTAAATACTTTTTAGTGCAAATATTAACTTTCCGCTGTAAAAACAAAGTCGTACCAAAATTAATTGTTCTTTAAGTAGTTTATCGTATGTTTCAAATTAAATTAAATTCTGCCATTCCAAAAATTTCTAGTAAATAAATATTGCTTTTTATTTCCCATGAATCTTCTAATGCAATGATGAAACTTTAAAAGTAAATGACAGTTTCACTTCCTAAGCTTTATAGAATCTCAGCAAAGCTTAATAAAGCTTTTAAAAACTTCGCCTACCATCAATGGTGCATTTGTTCCACCCAAATGTACTGCACCGGCTTGAGTGGATGGAAATCGTTCGTAAAAGAGAAAAACTCTCAAACCATCCATACCCAAATGCTGGACGCAGTCCATCATCGAATGCGGTTTATAATAACAGTCGGTGTGGTGACTTTTACAACTGAATTGTGGCACCAGACGAGTGTAAGATTCAGGCGGAGGTATTTACATTTTCCGGTGGAAATTTATTAATATTTCGTCTAGGAATAGTAAAGCTGTACAAGACGGTACCAGCCGGCAACGAAGGCCACCAAGCGTATAAACATCAAATAGAACTTTGCAAAAGATTGAAACTTTCCAAATTCGAGTAAAAATTCGATGTTGTGCAACTCCAACGACCATTGGAGGCACTGGGGAGGGGTACCACTTGCGTGTACTGTCCTTTTCATTCGGATAAGTTACTTCAAACAAATATACGTCTTACTGCAACCATTTGACGATGGCGATTTTCCGCTCGTTGGCCATTTTAAGGTCCTGCGCAATTCGGCCATTGATGCTCCGGTAGGTTGGGAAATAAATGTTTGCAAGTACCCGAATCTAATCGTACTTATCGATCAAAGGCAGTTTCTTTTCCCGAAGATGAATAACTCAATCGGGAAAAGTTTTGCAACCGGCATCACAAAAGCACTGTACCCAAAAAGACTGTATTGCCGTGCAAAGTGATGCATTCGAGCGTGAAAGCTTTTTTCCAATTGGGAGAGTGAACTTGGGCGAACATTTCATTGCTGTCTGGTTGATCAATTCAAATCAATTAATGTTATTAATATCAATTAAAGTGAAAATAATTTAAAATTTCTTTATAATTTTATCAAACAATGCTTTGAATGGCCGTGGGAACCTTAAGCTTATAGCAAAATAAATAGAAAAAGCTCAAAATACAAATAAATTTTGTCGCCCCTATTAGGCAATAAGCACAACACATTAGAGCGTATAAGAAGCGTGAAATCATAGCATGAAATGAAGTTTAACATTGTTTTTTAATTAGTAATTAGAATACATCCTAATCGCCCGTTCACTAAAGAAACCCGTTTTTTGATTGGAAAAGTTGAACAAATTCTGTAAAAAAAATTACTTCCATTTTTTTGTCACAGTTCCGCATTTTCAGTTCCTAAACTCGCATTTCAAATATTTGTTATAGTTTTAGATAAAGATTTTAGATAATTTTTATCATTATTCAAAGAACCCAACTGGATCCTAGTGATCAAACTTGTTGTGGCTAAAAGTTTTCCTTATTAATCAGATTTTACCGTAAACATCCCTAAAAGAATCCTTTTTTCTATAGTTTTATATTTTGGTTTCATTTCATCCCAATGCCGCAAACGTTTTCTTTGCGCAAATATTACGCTGGAAAACGTTTTCATTTCATCCAACTCAATTAAATGATAAACTAAGCCGGGTGCATATTTTCCCCTTAAAACAATGAGCATATGATAAGATTTTCCACATGAAAACCTTCCTTACACAACCAGGCACCCGTTCCGTGCGGCCACATTTCACTTGACTTATGAACTCTAACTTACAAATTGCAGCACGCGACATTACGTAACCTCAACGGCGTCACCGGCATGGTTTGAGGAGTGTGTTTTGTTTCCCTCATTTCAAACGACAACGCGCACCGAAACATGCGATCTTATTACGTGTAATCACGCTCCATAAAGAAATGCCGGTACAAAAGCGACTTTCTTTGCAGCATTCCGAAATCTGCTTCCCGGTCATTATCAAGCTACTTTAGACGCGTCGCCCATGAGGGTAAGATAGAAGCCGAGCTTTCTCGCAAGACGCCGTATTCCGATTTCAAGCAGCGGTGGAGCTGAAAAGAAAATGCCGCCAAGCAAGAGTACATAATACGTACATACCAATTCGCACGCCTGCCACGAAACGGAACTCTTCTCTGTGCCATCCGCATCCAAAGGTTTCGTTGCTTTTCATCCATTTTCCTCGTTACCTTTTTGCGGTGCTTTTCTGCCCTTAAAGAGCAACCCGAGCGCAGGCACCCATGAACGTAAACCCGCCGGGCCTGTCCTCAAATTAAGGAAGTTTAATTTATAAAGCTTATTTAGAGGTTTATACTTTTATCTTGTTTATCAAGTTAAGCAACCGTTCTGTAAGGATCTGAGCCGCAGCCCGGGCACCCGAGCGTAGAGAAACAGACAACACGGCAAACATCGGTAAAATGTGCCACTCTGACCCGCGTTAGAGGATCAGGAAGTTTGTTTTTTCTTTCATCCATTTCTGGAACTGGCTTTAGATGGTTGGGATTGGCAGCGAAAGCGTACGAACGCAAGACAACCATAGCAAAACAAGAGAAAAAGGAGAAATACATTACAACGATCAACAGAGTGGATACACTAACGAAGTAATCCTTCGATTGTCCCTCTTACCGGTCAAATGGTCGGTCGTTTGGAAAATACCTTCCTGCAATTGCACAAACTATTTTTCATCGTTTCAAACAGTAATAAAAACACATACACACAGGGATACAAGCACTCGGTTGCAGCCAGCAGCAGCAGATGCAACGCGAAATGCAGCACCATAAACTCTTATAGTTGCATCGCAATTTGGCCCCAACGCGACACGTTCCACTTTCAATTATAAGTTTCACGTCCTTGTAATGGTTCAGCTCGTTCAGCATAAAGGCAGGTGTGTGGTGTGGTAATCCGTGTCATTTTACTTTATGTCCCATAAGATGCAGCTGGTCAGTTGCAGCACTGTAAGCACGAGACTGGATCGGTTACCGAGGCAATGATTGATTGATTTCGAGCAAAGTTTAACTGGTGGCGGCAATCTTCGCAGCAGATTGCATCTAAGGGAAACTTATTGTTAAGATCTTAGCAATTTATATAGTTATTTTTTCTTATATGATGTTTGTACATAATACTAGGAATACTTCAAATTTTACAAAACAGCAGTTGTTGATCAAATCTTCATACCAAGATGTATTGTGCGATTGCAGTTAATAAACACATTATTCTAAAGCTGAAGGTTGAGGTTTTGAAAAGTGGCAGGGAAATTTTTCTCATTTTTATTATAAAACTTATCCATATTTACTCTAAATTGCTGTAAGAATTGAGTTTTTCCTACATAAATTTGCATAACTACCAAATCTAAATAATTACTCGGTATACATTAACAAAATAGATAATTAAAACCCGTGTAACGAGTGTGCAGTCCAAAAGTCTAACAACTCGACACCATCATAGGTCTTGTTAATAATCCCAGCATACACTAGGGTTCTTCTGGAAAAATCGAATACCATAGCGTTCTTGAGTATGGACAAAATTTAGATCATTAATGTGTAGAGTCCGAGGCGACTAATCCAAAGCAGCTAAGTGATCGAACGAGACGAGAGAGTGATCGCACTAATGTTGACTTGTTAGATATTCAGTGGAGTACGATCAGATGATAATCAAATATTTAATATGAAATCACATTTTCTACTGCGACTTTCTAATACCCATCCCTTAATTTAGATCAACAAAAAGTAACATAATTCACAGCTACATCGTTCTCTCGGTAGAAGATAGAAATCTAAAGAACTCTGTCAAGGTTTACAAGTCGTTTAGTCGATCAAAGCTGATTCGAAACGAAGCGGAAAGGTGAAAAAGTGCTTGGTCAGTTTAGTATAGTGATCAAAATCAGCATTTGATGAAGAACTGGAGATCAAATTTGAAGAACTATGAACTATGATGAAGAACTAGAGTTTACCTTTAACATTGGAACATCTGTGATGGCTTCGCATATAATCAACCGTTTCATACAGACCATTCCATCGTTCTTACTAAACTAATTTGGCTAACGAAAGCTAGAAATGATAAGCCAAACTCTTCAGCAAAAAAATTGCAAACAAGAAACAAAATATAGATTAAAATTTCGCCAATATTGTTGGATAATTGTGTAAATGACTGAGTTTGAGATTTTTTTCGATTTTAAATTTTATCCATTCCTAATATGTAATGTCAAATTATTAAGTATTAATTTAAATTAATTTTTTTAAGATTTTTAGTTCAACCAAAACGAAAACTTTGCTCTGGTTTGTTTATATTATTATGCACTGACGCTACTCATTTATTAATTAACCATACCAGTCATATAATATCTAAAACCTGTAATCGTTCCTGTTTTATATATCTGCTTTCTTAACACTTTCGACACATCTTAACACTCTCTTAAGCCACTTATCGTAAGTACGGAATAAAATAAATACCTACCGCACTTGTTTTAACACTTTCGGCTCGTATCACTTGTGTATCTCACGCTTGGTTTCGCACGGAATAAAATCCCTTCAAACACGCAAATAGGCTCCATTCCAAAGCCCGGCAAGTCGTGCCGAGAATTGCAATCAGATACACCGGATCGGTTCCAGTCACAAGAAGTGCCCTCTACGACATACATATGTGGTGGGGCGGATCGGGAAAGGAAAGAATACAGCAACCGTCTTCACACGCTTTCGAAGCTCTTTTACCACACACACGTTAGACATGCAATCGATACAAGTTGCAGAAAACTTTCTACCGGAAGCGTTCCCGTGCAAAAACGAATTGCCGCAAAAGCTCTTCAACCCCTTTACACGGGCCAAACGCATACATACAGCACACGCTGTGGATCTTTATTTTTCCCAGACCGGAGACGACTGTACACATAGACACATATCGCAAGACAAATAAACATACTGTTTGGAGGAATTTTCGCACTCAATTACCGACAACTTTCTCCTCGATATTTGTTTGCCACTTCGTCGGTGAAGAACCGTATTAGATGATGGTAAGCTATGGTAGAAGTTGTTGGGAAAAAAGGCGAGAAAAGGCTAGGAGAAGCAGGTGGAAGCAGAATGTATCCTTGCCGAAAAACGGCGCAACCAGATTTGGCCACAGTGAACGGTATGATTTTTCACTTCACACGCAAGTGTGCTGTGGCACGTTTGGCAAATGTTTATGCTTTCTTCTGCCTCTAATGCCTTTCCACCGCCATACTTTTGCCGCTCCGGTGTTTGGAGATGGAACAGGGAGTTGTTTTGCTTTGGTTTCATTTTAAAAGGCTAGATGAGATGCAGCCAGAGCACACCCTGTGGGAGAAAGGTGTGAAAAACTTTGGCGTCTAATATGCATTAAGCTCCCATTTTCAAGAACGAACGGATGCGAACGCCATGGTGATCGTCAATGGGTGTGTTTCCTTTCCTTGCGATACGCAACAGAGCCAACAAGGGCTAGCGGAGCAAACGTTATAAGCATGAAACCAAAACTCACACTTCCCGGGAAGGAGCTAGCCATCTTTTCCACCACGTCATTTCGTTTTCGGCAAGTTTGCCAGACACGCAAACCACAATCCTTTGCTATTTTGACCGCGCAATGCGCAAGGGAATCTTGGAAAGGGATAGTATGGGTGCGTCTAGCAAAGCAACATATCAATGTTCAACCTAATAATGGAATTTTATTCCAAGAAATATTATTGCACTCTTATACTTGTATCATACAGTTGTAAGATACAGATGCATTTAAGATGCATAAAAAAATATTGAAGTGCAAGAAAAAAATACATAAACGTTCATAAAAATGATCAATTTTGCAAAATTCTTCATAACAATAGTAGATAAAATTATATTATGTGTGTATTTACAATGCCATAATTAATTCACNGTATCATACAGTTGTAAGATACAGATGCATTTAAGATGCATAAAAAAATATTGAAGTGCAAGAAAAAAATACATAAACGTTCATAAAAATGATCAATTTTGCAAAATTCTTCATAACAATAGTAGATAAAATTATATTATGTGTGTATTTACAATGCCATAATTAATTCACTGCCGTAATCTTCAAGAACAAGACACATAAGCAATATATTAGTTAACTTTCTTTTTAAAACTTCATTTCTTCCATTCATTACAACACCATTTTCTACAATCGAAACTGTCACAAACCAATTAAATATCCAGCAGAGAAGCAAACCAAACCACCGCCAACTCAATTTATTCCCAACCCGCATACCCCGTTCGTTCCTTTCACACCAGTAGCTCCCATCACACAGCGTTTGTCCCGACGGTGTTGTTAAAATTTTATGAGAAAACTTATCCCTTTTCATTATCGTGGGCCTCGATCGGGGAGAAAATCGACGCGTGTGAATTTGCATTCCATGAGAAAACTCTCCTAAATTTCCCAGTTCTCAAACTCCACAGTCCAGGGGGTATGGGTAGCATAATATACTGCAAGGAAATATTTAATTATCGAATGATTCGACATTCGGTTCAACGTAAGCCTAATACACACCTGAAGTGAAACTACCTCTCAGAGCTGCTCAATAATTCTGTACCTGTTTGGAGATCCACTCAGTAAGCTCGGAAAGCTTTCCTTTCGGGAGCTGGTTGTAAAGAATGAACTCAGGTTTCCGTCGTCACTCCTACTGAAGTGCCAGACTGAAGTATCCAGCTGTGCTTATTCCTGTGAGATTGAAAATTGGGAATTGGCATTCAGAGAAGAAGAGAAAAACGCAACAAAAAAATACACAAATGATCACGAAAAAAAATCAGCCTGTATAACCTGTGCTGGAGTTCTTTTTCTTTTTTTGGCTCCATTTCCAAGTAAACTCACGACGAAATGCATCCGCCCGAAATGGAATGCAGCAGCACACTTCGTTTCAGTTTCGTTGAGCGGTGGTAATTTTATCTTTTTCACGTTGGTTTTCACGTGTTTTTCCGACCTTCTTCCCATTTAGATGCACCCCTGCAGTTTTACCAACCCAGCAGGATGCACGATGGGAACCTTATTCCAGCTTTGCTCCAGCGCTGCACACCCATTCGCTCTGTCTTCCAACGCTCGTGTCTTAAATATTTTTAAGAGAAAAGTTTAAATTGAATTACTTAGAAAATTGACGCTGAAAACTTTCCATTTCCCCACCCCGCCCCGTGGGTTGCGGGGTTGCAGTTCGGTTTGTAGTTTTAGTTTTTACCAACCGGCACACCGGCACTGGCTAGTGTCGGGAATGAAGAAAGCTACATAATCAAGTGCTACCGCGATGCGAGTTAGCTAAATGGAGAAGCGCGTTAAGAATCGCATGGAGAAAAACGGGGAAAACACTCGCCTTTCGCCAGTGATGCCAATTTTTATGGCCCCATTGCACTATTCCACCAATTCAAGGCATACGATATAAAGGGGAAAAGTTTCAAAATAATCTATTACCGTGCAGGATGTGCTCGGTTGCATCGTTTCCGCCGACGACCCATTCCGATGAAGGCATTTGGTGGCTAAATAAATATAGCCACGAAAAATGTATTTATTTCTGTAAAATCCAACTAAAGTCATGAATCTGGTGTGATGTAATTACACACCCATTCGACCATCTTGCGTGGAGCTTTTTTTACCAACACAATGCACGGGTTGCAACATACTACGAAACCAAATTGCTTGCCAGTTTTACTGTTATTTTTTTCTTTGTCTATCTGGCTGAACCTTAGCTTTCGGTTTAATTTATCACATCTTAATCCTGGATTGTGTGGTAGCGTTTCTCTTTCCTGTCCCGGTAACCATGATATCCGGATTAATCCCACATCCGGAAAAGAAAGGATAGCAACCATCTTCCACGTACCACGGTTCACATTAATCATCTCGTTGAACACTACTCCGAGGTTAAGCTCGAATTGGGAAACGAAAAGAATTGTTTCTCAATTGCTACTCGTTCAAGCTGCTTCCTAACTAGTTCTTCCATTCCGAATGCCAACGCCGTTCAATGAAGTACTGGGCGCCTCCATTCGGAAGCAAACGCTTCTCTATTCAATTCCAATGATCTCACTGAAGCGACGAATTTCCGTTTGCCAGCAGCCTATCGGTGCTTGTGTGCATTGTTTCGTATTTGTGTTTACCTTAGAAGAATCAGCCGGGCAGTGGCAACAATAAAACAAACCTTAAAATGTCTATTGCTTCGGAAGGTTTTCCCTCGAATAGGATTTGTTCGTAGAAACGAAGCACACAAATCGTTTCAATTTTGCAAACACACACTACTATAACGGAAATGGNGTATTTGTGTTTACCCTAGAAGAATCAGCCGGGCAGTGGCAACAATAAAACAAACCTTAAAATGTCTATTGCTTCGGAAGGTTTTCCCTCGAATAGGATTTGTTCGTAGAAACGAAGCACACAAATCGTTTCAATTTTGCAAACACACACTACTATAACGGAAATGGAGTTTCCTTTTTGCTTGCAGCTTAAAACGACAACAGTTTACGTGGAAAGCAAACCGGCTACACGGTAAACAAATCCCGGAAAATTCACAAAACACGGACTTGACATAGGGCTTGGGAGAGAAAAAAGGGAAAAATGGACTTTAACTCTTCTTATACGCTACACAAAAGATACGCTACACAAAAGATGAATCAAACAAAACTTCTACTCACAAATAGTAACTGATATGGAAGATAAAAATGATTTAAAAAGTATATAAAATTGAAGAAATATTTTTAATATATCGAAGAATTACATTTAAGGATTTAATTTCTTGTTGTCATTTATGTCATAACCATATTTATTCTTATTGAACATTAAATAAGATTTTGTAACGATAGCAATCCTTTAGCTTCTACCGGATTTTATGTGTTGCTTTAAAACTTTTATTTCTCAAATTGAACTACACGGTCACGTAGAACAGTATTTTCTATATGACACGACAAATAGACACCGACTAAGCACAATTCGTGACGTTCGTACCATTTGAGAATTCCTTCCTGGTGCCTGGTGGATACAAGAGAAAACGTACCAATCTGATTCATTTATTCTTGCACGGTTTAGATTTCGACTTACGATTAGCGGCCAAACACGGAAACTAAACGTGCGGACTAAAACCTCTGCAGGCATGCATTCGGGTTGAGGTTTCTTCCTTTCTCTTTTTTCCCCTATACATCCGTAAAGAGCTTAAAGGCGTTCCAACAATGCTTCGAAGATCAACCTATGACCTTCGGACAAATGCTGCCAAGATAGTACGGCTTGGAAAGAAAGTTCAATTGTTGGTTCACGGTTCACTATCACCGGACCCGAAATTCATACCTACGATACCTTCACTATCCAGTACTGTTGTGGATTGGTCCGATGTGGACTAAATCTGACCCGAATTTGTTAGGCCAGTTTTGGTCAGGCTTAGGCTATTGGTATCATACCGGTGCAACTATCCTCACTAGAAAGCCGAAACCCCATACGAACAAACGGCTAAAATGCAATCTTCCGAAAGAGGTTGCCCCGGAGCAGAAACAATGAAAGATTAAAGTATTAGGCAGGATTTCGTACCATTTCGTGTCTCACCATATCTGCACGACAATGAGTGGAAAGTTTGGGATTACATCCCGAACATTACATTTATCGATTCCGTTCGCAAACGTTCCTTCTAATGCGATGGTTTTGTATTTGTTTCCAGTGCTGTTGTAGCAAAACAAAACCCCAAATACTGGCACCCTACCAAGCGAATGTTCAAACCCAACACTAGAAGTTTCTTATTTCTTGCCTTGGCGTACCATCGATCGTGACAAGAGACCCGTTTAAGTGTGCGGAACACGTGTGCAAAACTTCTAAATCCTGCGGTGTATGAAAGCGTCACCTGCAACCGACCGTCAGGTCTTAAGGTGAGGTACCATGTAGACAAAATGGCACAAAAAGTACCAACAAACACTGTAGTTTGTAAGTGTAACTTTGCAAATTCCTGAATTGCACAGCTAATTGGCACAAACACGGCCACCCAATAGTTGGAGCGTGAAAAAGACTTCTCATTTACGAGCGAGAAATTGTGGATGGGGATAAGATTGGTCGTTGATACCATTTCAGTGAGGTTAAATTTGAATTAATTTTACGAACTTCATTTGATTTTAAAAAAATGTCTTTAAATGTTAGTGTTTGTATAATATTAATAGAAATAAAGGTACCAAAGCTCATTTAGTAAGCCAGAAAAGGCCGGCATGGATATCTAATTAATGGTATATTTTTTTTATTCAGGTAGAACGGGCTGGCCATATTAATCAATTAATGGTATATGAACTTCAATAAACGACCATTTAAAAATTTTAAAACTAAATGACAAAACATAACATCAAACAAAACATTTAAAAACATTAATTACTTAACAAATTACTTATGAACTGATATACCTAACTTATTAAAGTGGCATTATTTTAAAATTGTAATATTTTAAATTAACTTGTAATAGGGGCGGCCCGGTGGTGCATGTGAAAAACGGCGCCAGTCCATACGGCAGGACCGGGTTCAAATCCCATACGGACCGTCCCCCCGTAGCATGGACTGACTATCCTGCTACGTGGTAAAATAAGTCTGGATACGGCCAGGCCGTTCTAACCGAAAAAAAAGATATATGAATATATATCTAGATATATAGATATGAATTAATAAACATAAGGGGAAATATCAAATTATTACCAATTTAACAAAAACCCTGTTAAAAAATAATACAAGAGACATAACTACAAGAATTACCCTGTAACGCTTGGACCATCACCAATCAAACGAGTTGATAAATGTGTAACAAACTCAAATAAACAGTGGAATATATTCGAGGTGAAAAATGAAACATACATCCCAGCTCTCCTACGTCAGACAATTGATGATGGTGCTAAAATTTGATAAAATCCCACAAAAACTCACCAAAACCAGTGCTTTTCTTCGTGTTTTTTCTTCTATGCATGCAACAGATTTTCTGCGCACCGTCGGGGCAAAGTGTCGGCGTTGGAGTTGGATAAAACTCAATTAACACACTTCACATCATGTCGCGACCATTTGTCGTTGTCTGTGCGAATTCTGTGCTTGCTGTTATTTTTTCTTCTGTTGCTTCAGTTGCTCAGAGAATCGATCTGTGGACAAATACCAAGGTTCAATCGACATTGGTCATTGATTTATCCTCCAGCACCATGGAAGCACCGGTGTGCTGAACAAAGATACACACCAGACGCTGTTAGTCATTGCAAAACATTAGAACTGATAGATTTGCCAACGAACAAATGTTGGATTGGATCCATAACAACAGTATTTTCCTAAAATCCATCCTCGTGGACGTTAGGATGGTGGGGTTTCCCAAGCATAAAACTACGGACGAATGGTATTGCGGATCAGCTTCAAATCTCGGCAACATCGTTTTTCCAACTACCTGCGAATGGAATCCTCGCCGGAAGCGTTTGGTGCACAATTCCGGAAAATGTCATATGTTTCACCAAACTACTACCATGCGTTTCCACTGTGATGGTACATCAATTTGTCGAACCAATGACCCTATGATATCAATTCATGCAAGGACACAATGAAGCTTCAACGATATCCATACGATGTGTAACAATAGTTAAAAAATAATTTAAAATGTTTACTTTTACTCAAAGTTCATAAAACGTACTGAACCGTAATAAGAGTTGTAAAAACAATTGAATGATAATGTTGTTTAAATTCTAAATTAAATTTATTTTAATGCATTTATTGAAACATAACTATGCTCATTCGTTACTTCGTTTCTGAAGATTGTATAGAACTACATTACTTGATTGCCCAGGATCCCATTTAGTTTACTTGTTCAACTGAATATTTTTATAAAGTTGTATAAAAACAAACTTTGAGAAAGATATTTTAATCATATTTTTTATTTTACCCAAATTCCCAGACTTCATGATCTTCAAAAACGTTCATCAGAATCTCTCTCTACTCCTGGCTTATGGACTTCTAAGGTCATGCCAGCCATTACTGGCTTGCTAGACATATTTTTACCACGTAGCCGGATATTCAGTCCCTGCTACGAGAGGACGGTTCCGATGGGATTAGATATACCGTCCTGTCAACTTAAAATTTAGTAGATTGCATTAAAATAAAAAATAAAATCATATTTACTACAAGCAAACAATACACAACAATGGAATTTGAAAACTAAAACCTAAGCTAATGTAAGAAATTTACTGATATTTATTGACTTATTGCAATCAATTGAAAGAAATTAAATCTTTTCTCCGTGCAAACTTCCATTTCAAGTGTTTTGATTAGCTATTCGACAAACATAACAAAACACATTAAAACCCATTCCAACTATAGCCACAATCGT
>CM028124.1:615928-647010 GCA_016254315.1 Anopheles parensis
AATTAAATCTTTTCTCCGTGCAAACTTCCATTTCAAGTGTTTTGATTAGCTATTCGACAAACATAACAAAACACATTAAAACCCATTCCAACTATAGCCACAATCGTTATTCACACTTCGTCCAACCACGATAAATTGAAACCCGGAAACCGATCATAGACACTTTCGCCACATCATAAACGCCGGTTAACAAACAACCGATCCCATCATACCGAGCAACAACAACAACAACAGTAGCAGTCAAAACAAAAAAGTTCATTACCTTAATCGACATTCCTTTCAGGATTTTCGTTAGTACAACCGTGTTTCCCCAGTTTTCAACAACCACGGTCACGATTAGGCGTCAGCTGGCTGCGAACAAGTCGCTTGACACAAAATCCAGGAACAATCGACTTTAATTTGTCCCCGAAATAAGAAACTTTTTCGGCACTGGTACCGGCTGGTAACCCGGGGAAAAGTCAATCCTCCGCATACCGAATGTTGTAAAAAATAAACTCCAGTATGTGGTGAAACGTTGCTCTTTTTTTCCCTTTTTTTTTGCTTCGTATTCCCGGTACGTGCCCTTTCCAGGAAGGTTGGATTGAAGAAAATGAAGCCCAAAAAAAACGTACCGGGAAAAAGTAAAACAACTCCAACCTGAACCTCGTCAACATATGTTGCAAATTATGTTAAAATATACACATCCCATTAAGATTGTTATCGTTGATAAACTCTTCCTCCGGGCAGGGTTTTGTCAGCGCGATCCCGAACACCAAACCGAACGATGGAACTGCAAATCTTTCCCCAAAGGCACGGTCCCAACACACAGCCCAGTCGCATCGCCGATACGCCACCCCGGTGAACGTTGGAAAAGTGTCGGAAAGTGTGGAAAATCGGTGTAGGAAGAGAACTCGGAGACGGAGAGACACAATGTTTAAACTAAGTTAGGCGGGAAACCAGTCGGCCTGGTACAATTTGTTTTTTTTCTTCTATTTTTTGTCTCGTACTCTACGTGTCGTAGGGTTTATTTTTGTTTTCCTTTCTATTTTTTTTACTTCTTTTCTATTCGACGCATTTTGTTAACCTTTCGCATTATGAATGGAACATGGAGGGAAAAATTCACATATGCTTAACCTGATCATAGGCTACACCTACACACTGTCGATAATGCGATAGATAGCGCAAAAGAAAACTTTCTACCCCATTGTAAAGCGCGGAACCAAACATTTGGTTCAATAGATTTTTTTTACGTATTAAAGAAAGTACAAAAAACTCAACTTCAATTGAGCAAAAATGTTATAAATGCATCGCACAATTCAACTATTTAGATTAAGTAGAAATAAATAGGGGCGGCCCGGTTGTGTATGTGATAAACGGCGCCGGTCCACATGGCTGGACCAGGGATTAAATCCCATCCGGATGTCTCCCTGTACCGACTACGCGGTAAAAAATAAGTCTAGTAAGCCAGAAATGGCCGACGTGACCTTAGAAGCCATGAAGAAGGAGAGTAGTAAACAATTAGAAAAAGGAATCAATGCGATGACAAATAAAGATCATAATAATTATTTAATGACTTTAGCATCAATCACATCTTAAACGTCATACGTACTAAGAAAGCAAATAATATTTAATCATAATAATATTTATTTTGTTATTACTATATGTGTGTTAAGCAATATGGATAGACCGGAAATATTAGTCAAGAAGATGACAGGCCAGAATTTACGAACATCCTGAGATACAAACCAAAATTGTGTATTGAATTATGATAAACTTACTACAAACTTCAATAAAGTCGATTCAACGACAATTTGTTTCTTTAAATTTGGCTGTATTTTGAAGTAACCGTAAGCTTGTTTCTTACACAATTGGAATCAGATTTATTCCAGACTGTTCCTGCATAGCTAGAACAGACTATACAGGTAAAGATAATTAAAGATAGTGGGTATACTATTATAAAGAAAAAAAAGTCAGAATTCTAGTGTTTTTGAGATCAGATTGAGCTTTTGCAAGTTTACAATTCTATCTTATCATTTCAAGATAAGTAATTGTTTTGACGAATTTTTATATTACACCATTGAAGTACTTAATCTTTAAGGTTTTTCATTGGAACATATTTTTCTTTCAAATTCGTCTTCAATTTTTATGTTGCACCTATTTTTCTATATTTTTTCATTTCTAACAGTTGTATTAATTATTGTGCAATAAAATGTAGATTGACTTAACAACTTCATATCGGTTTACGATCAAACTTTTACGCAAGGCATCAATTTAAAGAAAATGTCTCTTTAATATTTAATGTCACACTACACACAATCCCACGTTCAACAGTTTCTGTTTATCTTATCGCCAGTTTCATCTGTGTCCTCCATTACCAAATTTCTTCATATTCCACACCCAAAAAAAGCGGGTTAACATTCAACAGACAAACAGTTTACCAGCTAACCGAAACCGCTTCTCAGTTCGACCACTTCCGTTTTCACTGCTGTCACGATGAATTTCCATTCCCTTTCTTCGCAAACAGAAACAACCATCTATCGCGAATTTTGAAAGAAAGTTGTCAGCAGATTATGACGAGATTTTCCATCCCCAAAATTCCGGGAAACAAACACCACCGCGTGCGAAATTGTGCGATTCCTCCCACATAGAAAAATGATAGAACGAGCAAAACAGGAGCCAGAAAAGAGAGATAAAGTTGTAACCCATTTTTTTGTCCAAAGTCAAACCAAGCATTTTCCACCAGCAAAACACAGCCGCAGCTAAACTTCCACATGAAGAAAGCCATTTTCCATCCACAATTTTCCTGCTCCAGTTCTTCGCTTTCCTAACCGTGCCTTTCTCGACGAACGATGAGCAATTTGTCATGTAAAACGATATAAATAAATATTGTGAAAACCCGCTAAATTAAGTTTTGTCAAAATATTTTCAAATATCCATCCTTGTTCACTTGCCGGAACGTTTGCCGTAGGACGCATGAGAAACGGGTAAGCTACTTCTTTTTTTTTTCATTTTCCTTTTAAAAGAGTTTCCTTTCGCGGGCTGGTGTTGAAACGAAAGCAAAAGTGTCTTACGCGCGAATCCTCGAGCCTGAGAATTGGTTTGTATTGGATTTTTTTTCAGTCCTTCGTTCGTTGTGTTTTCACCGTTGAAATGTTCCTCCGTCAAACTAAATCCGGCCTGTTCTCGGCTGTGTGTACCAGGTGAAAGTTAACTAGTCTACGCTCGTTGATACGTTCGTATATTTCTTCCACCGGTGAGTTGCAAGATAAATCATTTCTTCGTTTTTTTTCGTGCTGCTTCAAACTGTTGGTTAGTAGCAGCTTCTGGCAGCGTCCCCCGTTACGATGTACGATGTCTTCAAAATAATTTATTTGCTCTGGCCATGCTTTCTGGCTCGTATATGCCATGTAACCTTGTTATGATGAAATCTTTACCACCACCATGGTAAGTTTCCCGGGTTTGTTAGCATTCACGTGCAATCGGTTTGTTGGAAGTGATAACGGTACAAGAATGGAAGGAAGCTTTTTATTACTACCAGAATTTATTCAAAAGGGTTGTAGTTGCATGAGGGAAATTGTTACATGTTTAAAGGATGGAAAACTATACAAGTAAAAATTTGACAAATAAAATAATATCGTTTTGGCACTTCAATAAGTACAGCCGTTGGAATGTCATAGGAAAGGATCTTGTGTTTCGGAGATCGATGTAGTACACCGTAGATCAAGGATCGAATTTTATTTGAACCGCTTTCCATACAATTTAAAACTCTATTTATGTTCTCGTCTCTGGAGAAAAAAAAGATGATAATAATAATAATAATAATAATGATAGCGAAAGTAGAAGAATAAAATAGAAATAATGGAAAAAAATAAATAGAAAATGTAAGAAGTTGACAACTAGAAATCATCGGCCTGCTGCCCAGGTGCCTGGTTATTGAGTAATGAGGTAAAGTGCTCAAATGTTTTGTTTGTATGTTCGATTTATTTCCTTTAACCTGTCGTGTTTGTTCACGTTAATTACATCACATTAATTTTTTTTATTGAAAATCATGTTCGAAACTAGTTCTTCCTTTAGTTTTCTTTGAATTTAGTTATATGCAGCTGAATCAATCGAGAGATCGGGGATACGGTCCCGATGGGATTTTACTTTTATGACATACAACAAGGATCTCCAACGCGGTCTTGGAAACTTTTATCTAATGTTAAATTCGACAAGTTGTTAAAGAGACTGTGTTTCTTTCAAATAAACATTTTCAAATGAAACATTTTCCGAATGATCTAATTCTCATAATTAAAATACAAAAAAAAATCAAGCCAACAATAACATTCAAGATGCTTGTTCAAGATAATTGTATCGATCGAGCAATGTACAATTTGTAATTTAAAAACAATCTTCAAACACTCTACCATTAAATATTCAAAAACCCATTAACGATTAAGAAATATCATAAAAAAATATTTTATACAACAATATGCTTTTACTATTTGTCAATTATATATTGTTGTTTGCAAAGAATTGCTTTCATAATAGGAATTGTTTAATTCAATTCATGGTTGATTCCATGAAAAATGCAATGGAATTCAAATATTGCAATACACATAGAATTATGTAAAATGTATTTTTTTTAAGATCTGATATTGATTTCATTCTCAAGCCGTTGATATCAATTTCATTATATTCTGCTTTAATTTTTTTTTATTTAGGTTTTTTTTACTGTTTTTTACTTAAATTTTGTTGAGACTCTAATTTTATTGTTTTATTTTCTAAAACTAAACTAGAAAAAATAAAATTATTATGAAAAGGAAATTTAAAGTGTAAGAAAGTTGTCAAATTGTAAATTAATTTTAAATTATTTCTCACTAATGATCGTACCGCTAAACAGGACTAAATGAAACCACATATGACGTGAATCAATAAAAAACAAACAACATTTTATTACAGGTCACTGGTCTTTTGTAAAACGTTCCAGATTTTTTTGTGTGTGAGCTAGATGAAACCACACACTGCTGAACCACACGTTCGCTCAATTGTGTTAACCACTTCTAACCATAATCCACATCCATCCAGCCCAAATTATACGGCTCATTAGAAGATTGATTACCACCGGCATGATGCATTCCGTAGTGGCTATTACCCTAAACAAATGCCTCAATTGGCACCGATGTTCACTGTACCTTACGCCTCCCTCAACGGTACCGACGTTGTCATTTACACACAACACACCAAGAAACATATCCTTTTCCCGCGTGGCAAAACCTTTCCAGATGTAAGCCATTTTATGACACCCATATTAAGGTCTCCCCGAAAGGCAATGTGGAAGACAATTCTACCCTTTACGGCGGGGGGGTTTTTTGTCATACGAAAAAATCACAACCAGCTGTGCCATGGTGAGATCTTCTGTAAACGATACCGTACGCACATACGGGTAGATAAAATTTATTTCCAACCGAAATAGATAACATCCCGGTAAGTAGACGCTTTCGGTACCAGCAAGCGGTATGCTTCGTTTCGACCTTCAACCGAAACCGATCCGAGCCCTTGGAAAAGTTGGGGCTGAAAAAAAAACGAAAAAACCTCCCGTTACCAGCACAAATCTTTCGCCCAAACACTGAACTGAAATGAAACCCTACAGCCGTCGGTAGAAATGTAGCAAGTCCAGATTCGCTGTCATAAATTGGCACAACTACGTGCCAGGAATTGAAATCAACCACCGGACGGTTTCGGAGCAGATCCAACATTCGACTGCTGTTCAGCATTCGGTATGCTTCACACACACTTACTGCCCCTTCGGTCCGGAAAGGAGCGAGCAAGCAAAACGAAACAAATGGACAACCCATAAGTCAGGACACAGGTTGGCTTTGCTTTCGCTGTTTATCTACACCCTCCAAAATGTCGGCAGCAAAATGAGAGGAAATGAAAAGAAAGAAAAACGCTTTTCTACTTATTTTTGGCGCCTTTATTTAGGCTCTGTCAAACATTTTAGGGGCCCAATTATGAAAGCTCTTTGCACGAGATTTTCTTCGACGAAGCGCGTACCGGTATCAAATTGCGTTCCAATTGATGTCTGATAGGTTTGGTTTGGGGTGCCGGGAGATTGCCTTAGGAGAATGAATTTATTGAATCCTGTCGTCAAGCATCACTGCCTGTGACAGTTTCAAACGAACGATTACCTAGCAATTGAATTTCTTATTGTATTGGCTCATATTATATGGTAATCATTACTAAATGATCAAATGATTTGCATTTAATGACAAATAGATAACGAATCGATGCGATAAGTTATTGAATAATTGTACAAGCAAATGTAAAGGTTAGCCAAGAAAGGTGTGACAACTCATTACGTACTTTGTTAAGTTGTATAGAAATCATATCAAAACACAAGCATATTCATACTTCCTAATCTAAGACTTCTTTAACATACAAATATTAATTATTAAAACCTTGAACACATCGTTATTGATCGCAATCTTTAAAACAGGATGACAGGAGTTTATAATAGATATTATCAACACTCTCTCTCTCTCTCTCTCTCTCTCTCTCTCTCTTTCTCTCTCTCTTTCCTGTCGTGTACTGTCGTGTGGAACCGGCGCCGTTTATCACATCACCGGGCTCCTCCTATTCATCAAAGCAATAGATATTTAATCATCTGTATTTGAGGAAAACCGATTGAAATTAGCGATTTTAGTCCTTCATTTCCTTATTACAATGTTGTAATTGATATTTTTAAGTTATTGCAAAACATTTAAAATCGTGCGCACTTCTAGGTTCACTAAAACCTAACTGAGAATTATATCTTTTTTGTTGGTTATAATTTTCTATGGCTTTTTTGACTATTTTTATTTTACTTTTTACAACTTTTCGCCGTTTTATGAGCCATTTTTAAAATATTATTTTTAAACGATTCGTTAAAGGACCAATTCACAGTTGTTCATTTAATTGACGAAGAGATCATGTTGGGTACATGTATTAATTTAGTTTAGTTATAATCAATATATTAAACGAACACATTTTTATAAATAACTTTGAACAATCATAATTAAAACAACAACGCCAATTTGTTTATCTAACTACTGATTAATGATACCTTCATCAAGGATACAGCTCACATTGATTGACATTTCTTTCGCTAAAGCGGTAAGAATGATACTTCAACCCTAATGTACTCGATCGTACTTTTCCCAGTATTTTTTCTAATCCGTGTTTGATAATAACACAACAAAATATCAAAGATTACTAAAGATATATTGAACAAAACTCATATTTAGCATTTCACCAAAACTTATTCATTGCAAATAATTTTAATTTTTCAACTACTTTGTAAAACAACAGCCAGATGACTCAGATTATGAAGAGTTGATTTCAATTGATAGTTCTTTATTCTCTTCCTCTGGGACCATAGCAAAAGTAGAAGGAAACAATAATTAAAAAAGTAATTACCTTTCCGTCCGCTTATTTAAATACAGCATTGGAAAAAAAACTACTAACAAAACGAATCGTTTAAAACAATGAATGTATTGGCACACTTTTAATTTCGTTTATTGGTTTCTCGCTAGATTCAAAGCCTGTGTACCGATGAAAATGTTAATAATTGTTCACCATATCGATATACTTCATCGTTCTGTTGTTTATGGAACATCATTTTTCCATCGTTTTCCCCCGCATTCGCCTGTGTTGGCAAAGACAAAGGTGTGGAAATACACCTAATAAGCTGATGATAATGGTACTTAAATAATAACACTGTCATATCGCGATGATGAACCATTTCTTTATTGAAATTATGTTACGTTTTGTTGTTCGGCACGTGGTTTTTGTGTTGTTTTATTGAAACCGAATGGATATAAACATTCATGAAAAAGGCAAACACACAATAATGCTTCTTAGCACTCTTTTTCTCTGCTTCGCTGTTGGGCAGCTCTTTGCATTTTGTGCTTTTGTATGCATGAAACATCCATGCCATTTTTTCCCGTACCATGCAAAAAAAGGCCGGCCAAAGGACAAGCTGATGGGGTAACAGAACACACCGGAACACGCTCCAGACACGTTCGAAGCGCCCAAAGCCACGCAGGTTTTGTGCATGTTTATGTCACTTTGCATTAACCCCAACCGAAGCGTGGACGGTGATGGAGATTCTTTCGAGCGCTACTGATTCTGTTACCAATACCTCTTTTCCAACGGGTAAAAGTGTGGAAAATGAAAATAAAACAAAAGTGAAACAAAATACACAACGGTGGTGTTCTACCCTCGATGCACCTTCAATACTCGTCATCGTACAGAAATGTGCTTCCTGCTAGAATGTGTTTCGAACAATCGAAACAGCTTGAAACATCGGCAAACCCGGTTCTCTCCCCCCCTGGGGGGATAAGCCACCGACCAGTCTACCTGCTACCAGTGAAGCTAGTGGAATGGAAAAGCAAAGTAGCAATATTAAATAAATAATAACATCGACAGCATGATTAAAAACAACAAAATCGTACTGAGACCATACATATGCGTGCGCGCGTTTCCAATGTTTCCACATCGTCGCCTTCGGGGAAAACCGTCGGGCACTAGACTGGGGTGAGACAGAACAAAGCAAAACAAAAAAAAAGCAGCAACGCGATTAAAATGATCGTAAACTGGAACAGTTTCTAACGGCGACAAAAGTGGACAATACGTGAATGCTGGGTGGTCCAGTACGGCACATGAAACACGACATGTGTACATCCGAGAGTCGAGAGTTTTGTTTATTTGGGTCTTTTTCTATAAGGCTGAGTTACCCCTTTTTCGGACTGCGGCTAAGGGAGTGGAGGCTTGGAGACTGTTGAAATCGTTCAGCGGCAGATTAATCGATGATTGGACATACCATTTCTCTATTCTGCTCTATCAACCACAATCCGTTTAAGTTCCAGAAAAAAATGGAGCGGGAAAAAAGGATCATCCGTTTGGGGAAAGGTGACGAAACTACCCCCGGAAATGCTCATTTAAATTATGACCTTACGTTACGATCACTTCCCACTGCCTGTGGGATCAGCAGGAGCAAACGAATGGGAAAACGCATGGATAGCAAATAAAATATATTAAAATTCATCTGCTACGCAGAATATTAACGCAGGTATTTTTAGCAACAAAAAAAATGCTCCCCCATCCCGTGTGCAACATTATTCACGTCCACATCAAACAGCAACACATTCCCTAAAGGGTCGATACAAAACCAGATTTTGTGTAGCAGCAACAGCAAAAAAAATATGACGCCAGACACTCAAACACCTATCCGGTAATGGTGTTCTATTTTACTAGCTTTATTTCCGAACTACATTTTTTATTGTACCTTTACCACTCTCCTTTCCATCCCGTCCCTTCGTTGGCGTTTGCCTAGCCGGGGGGAAAGGGAGAGAAAATCTGATCAGATTTTTAGCACTCATTTGAATCGGCTGTTTTAAAGGTTGTTTTTTTCCCATCGTTACCCCTATCGCTGCTTCATCATATGGCGTGTCCGGGGATGAAAACTCGGCAGCCGGTCCCACTTTTCATCCGCCTGTTCGCTTAGAGTTCGCATCGATAAAAGTTAATTTTCCCGTTAGGTGACCGTGTTAATTCGATTTATGAGCTGGCTAGTTCGGTAGAGCGACAAAACAGGAGGATCGGTGAGATAAAGGGTGAAAGAATGGCAGAATTTCCAATCTACTAGAAGCAACCCGAATGACGATACATGGTGGACAGGAAAATGGTTGAAAAATCGTACCAAAAACCAAACAAAAAATGCATCGCTTCGCTTACGCACATCGGCTACGTTTGGGAGGGAAGTAGCGAAAAACAGGGGATACATCCAAGTTTCATAAAGAACTTTTTTTGTTTGTTGCATGTTCGGCATGTCCTTTCGAGCGTGCACCGGAAGTGCAACGATGCATCGGTGGGTGAAAATCATTATCAGCTTCATATGATCTTCTTGCTCGTTGGTTGATGAAAATTATGGTTAGAGTTTTTTTATTGTTCCAGCTATCCTCCCGTTTGATTGAGAAGCACAAAGACGACTTTGGTATAATAACTGAGTGTAAGAATGCGATTTGATTTTAATACCAATCTGTTACTGGTTCCCGTTCAATTCATTCGGATCCACAATCATAAAATACAATTAAGTGAAAAATTATGCTTAATGATTTCATTTGACTGCTAGTTTAAGTACAAAAGGCGGGAATTCTAGTAATACGAGGTAATATTTTTTAATATTGAATTTACAGAGATTGTAACCTGATGATGTTCAATGCGATATAGGAAATATAAAATATGTTACCACGGAGATGAACTTTCCAGTCCCTTATTTATGCTTATGCTATTCCACAAAAAAGTTGATTTGTTCGTAACATATTTACAGTATTATATTTTTTTAAGAAGAGAAATTAAAATATTGATACCGTGAATACACGATAAATAACGATGTTCTCCGAAGTTATCTGAACAGATATTTATTTCACAATACCAGTAAGGCACAAATACAAGTTTTTTTTTTAAATGTAACGACCACTTTTCAAAATTCGTGATGCATTTAAAGCGAACTACTTCTCATTAGGACCAAATCTCTATGTATACTTGAAGAAGATATAAAATTGCCCAAAAACCTTGATAAGATGGGTGTTAATTCATTTTTGTTCTACTTATTTATTCAGTTATATGTTCAAAAGCTTCTTTTCGTTACATCCAAAGCTTGAAATTAAACCGTATTATAATCTACTATTTAGTAGTTCGGCAAATATTACAAAACAAACTAAGAATTAAATAATTTAAATATTAAACAATAAATAAATAATAATCAATAATGTTACATTTTAGATTTATTACTTCTATTTTGAAAAAAACACTTAAATTAGTGTCCTCCTTCAGCTACCAATATTAATTTCTACACAATCAAGAAACCTTGAAAAGAGAAATTTATTTTTTCTCTTCTTTTATTGTACCAGGGATTCAGCGTCACACACTGAAACACTTATATGACCTTTTAAACTGTGCGTTTTTGCTGAAATAAGCGGAAAAAAAGTCTTAATCAGCTCCGCATGTGCACCACTTTCCACTTAAAAAAAGGAATTAAAAACTTCTCCTATCTTAAATCGATATCCTGTGATCTTTTATGTTAATCAATCACAACGAAAAAAAAATAAATCACATACGCAAGAACAGCCAGCGAAACTAAAGTACAAAATCGAAAAGATCAAAATCGACTCCTGAGCTTTAGCAAAAACCCCGTTCGATTATAGCTTCTGTTCAATTCAGCCTTCGCGTGTATTGCCATCATCAGCAGCACGTCAAACGGGTAATGACTACACTCAGTGGCAACTTCGAACGCAAAAATGTGAAGTGCAATTGAAATGGAGCAATTTTCACCAAGCGCCGAACCATGTTCCTGACTTTTGCTTCCCACCCCAGCAGAATGCCAAATGCTGGTGCAATAAAATGAGAAGAAAGGAAAATCCCGTACGCTGACAGGTGATTGATAAATTTGTACGAATTTTACCCTATCCGCCTCGAAACGGCCCCTTCTCTATCCCATCCCTCTCCCCAAAAAATACAAAGGATCACGTATGAGGCTGGTTGACGATCGGGAAACGTAATAAAAATGTTGTTAAATATTTTATGAACCACCAACGAGCGCATCTCGCCCACTGGCTCGATGTGGCCCCTCCCGTGCCTTATGGGGCGATGCGCATGGTGTGCAGATGGGAACATGAAAATTTTGTCGTGCATGCCCGGACGCTTCGTTGCACATGCACCACGCTCTTCACCGGTGGTGTTTTATTTTTAAGGCGATTTATTAAATTTTTCTCACTCACCACCAATAGTGGGGTGAGGTTGGAAAAGTGTGGTGGATTCCACTTTTTTTTTCGCTCTGCTTACTCATCCCTCCAACCGACCGTCAACATACCGCGCTGCTGTGTGTTGTGTGCAAAATTCCTCCTTTTTTACGCAACAAGAGCTTTAATGAAAAATATATCATCAATCGCTAGTTGTGTTCACTGTGGCGAACAGAGGAAAAAATCACTCCCAACTGGCGAGAGAAAAAAAATGAATCGAATCATTCCCAAAACATAGACCCGCGCCGGCAAGTGGTGCGAAAGGTGATGATCGTTGATTATGATTAATATTTTATCATTATCACAGTTGGTTGATTGGAACTCGGTTCTTTGGTTGATGCTTATCACCTTCCATGATGTCGCTCATCAAAAAGCAACTTCATCGCCACGCAGCTGCTGAATGGCTTCACAAAAAAGTGGTCCGCAGCACATTCATTTATTTGATCACTCATGTTTATCCGTGTGTTCGCCACATTGCAATCCTTGATCGATGGATTGTACACTCAGCTGTAAAAATTCGTATAAATTACGATTGGAAGCTTATTATAAATACCCTCATTAAAGCTCTTCCCGGAATTTTATATTAATTTGTTCAAAATATTGTACTGTTTAATAATTTAATATGCTTAATTGTCGACCGAATTTATTTTAATAACTTCTGCAAACAATAAGTTCAGACATAGAAAACTATAAAAAAAATGCAGCTTGATTATTATAAATAGAAAAATTAAACCAGGACCACGTAGAAAAAAATTGGCTATTGCCAGTGTTAACATCCTTTTCGTTTGTTATGATTTATAACAGAGGACATCTGCTTTATGTTCTTTATTTGATAACAAATCTAGTGATTTAACGACCTAATAACCATACTGGATGATCTGCTAGGCTACAAAATTCAGTAAGAGACCTTCCGGACTCATTTAAAGAACGTTCACAATGCCATGTTATAACACATAGGTAGTATGTCTGGTTTATAGGCAGTGGCGGATTTACATTTCGGGGGTCCCAAAGCGGACATGTGGGCCCATGAGCGGGAAGGCAAACGGGGCCACTATGAAATGCTTGGATTGAGAAAATAGTTCTGATTTTATACAATTGCTAGCATTAGGCACCACGACGATCTCGAGATTGTAAAGCAGTACTGTTGCGAACGCGACATATTATCATAGAACGAGCAGGTGAGAACTTTAAGTAATCATAAGTAAAGTAAAGCAGGTCATGGCCCGATACGTATAAACAAAGGCAAGTCAGAACACGTTCAGACCCTTAAGCGTTAGGCGAGAATCAAACGATGAAATGGTCACAGCACGACGCGCGAAAACATAAACAAATCAGAAGTGCGTTCTGATCTTAAGCGTTAGGTCGTACGTTCAGGCGATCATGCTCGGGCACCGGTGAGGCACAATCAGAGAATTGAAATAAAATGCTGAAATAATGTGCCATTGTCGTGAACGCGACTTCGCGTCATCGAACGGTCATGGCGCGCTACGTATAAACATAAACAAACTAGGAAGTGTGTTGGGATAAACATATGAATTCCGAACCTTAAGCGTAAGTTGATCATGCTCGCGCACCATGATCATAACCAGGGAATCATAACAATCGACATAAAACGCTGAGGATGCATTACGGGTGCTATGCTTAAACCCAAGAATGTTCTTAATGCTATCGTACGGAAATGATTCCATCTCGTTCTAATTCTTCATCTCTCTTTTACTTTTAAAACTCAGAATCCATAGTTAGTATATAAGCCGGAAGAAATTACGAATGAACGACTCTTGCAATCTAAACCTCAAACGGGCGAATTCGAAGCTCAATACTCCGTCTTAGGTTCTGGCTAATCAGATACCCACGAAGGTCCACAGCTAGATACTTGTTCTGGTTAACCCAGAAGCAAAGGCTAGTTGTCTTGATCCAAGTTGATCTGAAAAGCCATCTTCCCGCAGAGCAGTCCGCGTCGTTTAAGTCCGCATCGCCAAGCTACGACAGTCCACGGCTAGATACTTGTTCTGGTTAACCCAGAAGAAAAGGCTAGTCGTCCTGACTCAAGTAACTTTGGCACTTGCCATCTTTCGGCACGACCGCAACGCCAAATTACGAAAGTCCACAGCTAGATACTTGTTCTGGATAATCCAGAAGCAAAGGCTAGTTGTCCTGACTCGAATGATTTGGCGATCGCCGTTTTCCGCAAGAGAAGTGCGATAGTTCCGCGACGCGAAAAGAAGCTAGCGCAACAGCTTCAAGTTGACTATTCTTCGCGTAGTCAACTCTGTACGGCGGACCCCGTAGTCCGATTTGTTCCCGTCAGCAACAAATGGTGGCTCCAGAGAGGAGTTTGCAATAGCTTGCGCGAAATTGCATCCTCTGTGAACGAATTCACGAAAAGTAAGGTGTGCTGTCGCCAAAAGAACAGCAATACATATAGTTCTGTGTATCAAGTGATTCGTGAAGACGGTTAAAAAGTGATTAAGCGTCGCAACAATCTAATCCAGTACAAGAGCAGAACTTTTAGTAAGGCGGTTTACAAGTGACATTCAAATTGATGGTGAAAAATTGATAAGAAGTTTTCAATTATTTAGTTATTAAACAAACGAAAGAAATCGCTTGACAAACACTATACTTGAACTTCTACTATCGTGAAAGTGAGCAAAATACGGGCTGTTAACAATTTATGCGTTAACTGATTTCTTCGGACGACCTTAATGCAAAAAACTTGATCACCGAGTTCTACACTTTTTCTTTATTTAATCCACGTGTCGATGTGTCGAAGTGTGATGTGTGTGCGTGTGTCTCTGAATGTCTGTGTGATAAATTTTTTATTGCTAATTTTAGGTCCGTCCTTATTCACTGTTCTTCTGCTACTGATTCACTCTTCTTCCGAGCTGTCAAACAGCTCGGTTCGCACCCTGGTCCGTCGCTGGACATGAGCGCTTGACATTATTGTCAACACTCCCCCCAGTACAGGAACTACGAGTTCCTTTACTCCGATTCGCGCAGGATGTCCAGTACAGCTATTTTTGCGGCTGGTCGTACATAGACACCGCGGGCTGTCTGCACCGTCGCTGATCGTACACGTCCGTCGCGACCTGGTGTGTTGTCTACAACCCTTCCTTTCGGCCAACAGTTGCGGGGTAGTTTGTCGTCCACGATGAGCACAATATCTCCATATGCGGACTAAGCGGAGGATTTAATACCCACTCCGTGTCGTTAGTTGTAAACTCTCGCATTATAATGTCGCTGTCGATTTTTGTTTTGATGCTTTCCAACTCTCTCTTCGCTCCAACAAAGTTGGTTCCCCGGTCGCTATAGAAGGTTCGAGGTTGTTCACGTCGAGCAATGAAATTGCGTATTGCAAGTATGCAGGACGTTGTAGATAGGGAGTGGACGACCTCTAAGTGGATAGCACGTACTGTTAAACATGTCGCTAGCATAACCCAACGCTTCTCACACCGTCTTCCAAATGTGACCTCTATAGGACCAAAGTAGTCTATCCCCGTGTGGATGAAAGGGCGCGAAAAGGCTTCGAGTCGGCATGGGGGAAGATCTGCCATTGGTGGTGGATGAGGAATTGCTTTATCCAGCTTACACCGTTGACACTTTCGACGAACTGCGTTGTAGCAAGCTCTCAATCCAAATATTTGATATCTCTGTCGCACCTCGTTGATTACTGTTTCATGGTTATGATGGTGATATTTGGAATGGTAGGTGGCTACTATTAATTCTATGGCACGATGATGGCGCGGCATTATGATGGGTCGCTTAGCGTCTTCAGTTGCATATTGACATGCAGCAATGCGTGTCCTCATTCGCATCACTCCGTGATCTTCTAGTTCCGGGATCAGTGTATAGAGCTTGCTGCTCTTCGGAAGCGACTTTCCTGATAACAGGATACCATACTCCGCAGGAAAACACTCTTGTTGAGCGCTACGTAGGATGTACCATTCAGCTGCCTGGAGTTCATCGCTCGATAGATGCCCTTGTCTGATACCTTTTCTTTTAGTCTTCCTTCGCACATTATCTATGTATCTTTTAACCCAAGCCACAATGCGGAGAAGCCGGGACCAGCTGGAATATTTATGTAGGCTGAATATTGGAGTTTTCACTGAATGATGAGTATGTACATGCAGCTTTTCTTCTTCTGTGGGCTCTTTAGTGACGTTATATTGTGGCCACTCTTTTTCCGCTTCATACAAAAATGGCGGGCCATTGAACCATCTACTACAGTCAGAGAGATCTGGCACTTTCTTCCTCTAAGTCGCGTCATCCGCAACGTTCATCTTGCTGGGCACATATTGCCACTCGTTGAGTTCTGTTGATTCTTGCATCTCTGTGCCTCGGAATCCAATAAATTGGCTGTACCTTCTATGGTGTAACTTCAGCCAACATAGGGCGTCCCTGGGATATGTCCAATATAATATCAGGCCTATGGGGTCGTATATCGACATCAGTACTCGAATCAATTCTCGTATTGTCGGTCGTCTTTCTCCCTTCATCAGCTTTTGTGGTAAATCATCATCAGAAGGACTCATGCCATTCTTCTCACCGGTTGCCAGTTTAATGGCCTCCTCAGATTTTTTAACGATTACCAAGAGATCATCCACATAGTGCGACTGGGTTATCGCGTTGTAAGCGCTGGGGTATTGGTCTCTGAATATCAACAAAATACCCCAGAGAGAGCACAAGAGATCGGATCCTTTAAGAAGAACGGAATTAAGAGTCTGAGCCGTAAACTTTGCAGCAGCATCCCTTATTAATCTGATCTTTCCTGGATTATTTATGCTCTGCACAGGAAATACTGCTAAGAGCCACTTTACATAATATTCTTCTTTGTCCGAGAGCTTGCGTAGTACTTTTTGATGTATGATATGATTTTTTTCTGCAACATATCTTTCAAGAGCGGACCATTGTTCATTTTACTTTGCATACTTCGATCACGTTGCCAGGCCATTTCTTTGTTATTAGGGAAGATATTCACATCGAAGCGCCACAAAATTCCAGTCTCATATCGTTCACCGTTGAAAATAGTTTTTTTCTCCAACATAGATAAAGCTCTCTCATTCTCTTTAGACATGATCTCTTTTCCTGGTTGGGATATCCCATTTTCCCCGATCTCATCATTCAATCGATCTTCAAACTCCTTCGGCGCATTTGCTTGGCATAAATGTACGTTGGCACAGTATACGGTCTGGTTCTTTTCATTTCCCAAACAGCCTCCTACACACCAACCCAATCGAGTTTTAGTAGCAACCGGATGGTATGGCTTTCCTTCTCTTGTCTTCAATGGTAGGCCCAAATGAGCATGGCATATACCAAGAAGAATTGGTGGTTTAGCGTCGCGGTAAGACATTAGAGGCAAACCTCGCAAGTGCCCATAATTATGAGATAGCTCTGACATGTCTACACTCTGTTGTGGTAGTTCAAGGTTGGTCACTCCTCTGAGAGAGAAACTTTTTGTGTTAGGAATCCCCTTTATGACCAAATCAACAACGCAAGAGTCTAACTCTTCCCTCTTAGTATCTCCGGTCCAACGTAGACATAAAGGTAAATGAGTACCAGTTAAACCCAGTTGATCAGCAATTTCCCTGTCCATGAGTGTTACATCCGATCCTTCATCTAGAAACGCGAAGGTCTGCAACTCGCCCCTAGGACCACGACTGGAACATATCGCATGATCGAGGATGTCGTCAGTGCCTGATGATTATTACAGCTCATTTTGTTGCTGACGACTACCGGAGATGTTGGTTGCCCTTCTCGCGAACGTAAACCGTCTCGAAAAGCATCGTCGTGAAGAAGGATATGATGATTATAGCTGCAACCATTCCTTCCACATAGTGCTGCTACGCAAGGTCTTTTGTGTTTTGCCAGACAGATCCTACATACCCTTGCATTTCTAACCGTCGTCCAGCGTTCACCAACGGGCAGTTGTCCGAATTTCTCACATTGCGCTAGAGACTCGCATTTGTTGCTACAAAGAAAACAAGAAAACTTTGATCTGGCAGCTTGTATACCCACGCTATTATTGTTGCTGTGATGAGTATGGAGATGACTGTTCCTCGGGCGGGTATTTTCACTTGGCGGTTGAATACTGGGTCCAGGCATGACGATTGTACTCAAGGCGCTTGCCCGCGCATACAGCCACGTGCTGAACACCGATAAATTCTATGTCGCCGAACTTCCCTTGTATTCGGCCCAGCTCAATTGGAGGTTAGGTGGCAGCTTCAGCACAAGCTGGTGCAGCAGAGTAACGTTGTACATGTACTCTTCCAGTCCGCATGCTTCCACAGTGCATGCTTTGTAGTTTTTTACAGCAACCGCAAAGTCAATGATTTGGTCGAATCGATGTTCACGGATTTTTGGAAGTGCTGATATTTTTTCCAACAACTGATGAATAACACGCTCCGGTAGGCCGAACAACATTTTAAGCGTGCTTAAGGCTTCTTCGAAATTCTCTGGGTTCATCATCATAGGCTTGACTGCGTCATAAGCCTTGCCTTTGAGAACCTTTTGCAAGCGTACCATGTTTTCCTCATCGGAATAACCACACATTCTTCTCGTGTTTCTCACTGTAGCTATGAAGAGGGGCCAGGATTAGGAACTTCCGTCGAATTTTGGCAGGTCTACAGAAACAACTTTACGCGCAGCCGCCTGAGAACGAGTAATCTCAAATTCCTTTTTGTGGTCAACATTAATAGTTTGATGCTGATCATGTGCAGCTATGGGTGACGCCATCTTCTTTTCGCAAGATGGCTCATTTTGTTTCTCGGCGGCGTTCAAAAGGGTTAATCCTGTTTCGTTAACCCAATGGTGCACTCTATCGTCGAGTCGGCTGAAATGCTCACTGGAAGCCAAATCAGGATCAGGATCGGTCATTGCTTCAAGAAGTTCGTACTTGCGTTGGAGGGCTTGCATTTTCAACTCCGCTTTCCGTTGTACAACTTCTTCCAGAATTTCTTGTTCTTTCTGGAGATTTTTCATGGCCAAAGCCATTTTGTTCGATGACGCGTTTGTCATCACGGATTTCACTTCTTCTGGTTCCCTTTCTTTTAAAGGAGGAACAGTTTTGTCTTTCGGAGCGATGTTAGCACTCGTCGTGCTCCGGGTCACTCGTTTAGACATTTTGGAGTAATCTGGTTTCCAGTTCGAACGAAACTCACTCTATTCTCGAACGCACGTAAAACCAAACCACGCGTCGCACGTTTGATTATTGTTCTTTCTTAAAACACAAGATGGCGTTTTCAACTCAAACTGGTGTTAGTGTGTGTGTCTCACAAAACGCGCCTTTTCCTTCAGGAACGCTCGGAACTCTCTGGATGGTTCAGCACTCGGACCAAACAATGTTACTAAAATTCTCAGAACGCTCGACAACTCGACGGCTCATCGCTCGGTCTCACTCTCACTACGTTCTCAGAACGGTCCCCAAACGAAGTACAAAGGTTTGCAAAGAAACACGTTTAAACACGATCGCGCACGTTCAGGACGCTTGTGAACGCTCCGAATGTCCAGAAACAATTCTCAAACTTCTTTGATCGTGAAGCACAATATGTCTTTTTGCGTTCACGCACGGTTACCCGTGTATATTTTCAGGAAAATACGCTTTTTCGATTCTTCAGGAACGCTTCGAACACTCTGGACGGTTCAGCACTCGGACCAGACAATATCTTTTCTTCTCTAAGAACGCTTTCTCATTCGACGGCTCATCGCTCGGTCGAAACTTTTCATCACATTCTTAGAAGGCTATTGTTCTTCCCAACGGCTCATCGTTCGGTCGGGTTGTTCACTTTCTCGCTAATCCTGAGATCGTACTTCCCACTTGCGCACGTAAGCAGAACTTTTCCTTTCGATCGCGAACGATTCACAATAAAAAAGTTATAATTTGATTTCTTTTTAAAGGACTTTAATGCAAAAAAAACTTAATCACTCAGTTCTACATTTTTCTTTTATTCAATTCTCGTGTCCATGTGTCGAAGTGCGATGATAATTTTTTTATTGCTTTTCTTTTAGCTCCGTCCTCATTCGCTCTTCTTTTTCTACTACTCTTCCGAGCTGTCAAACCGCTCGGGTCGCACCCTGGTCACATCGCTGGACATGAGCGCTTGACATTATTGTCAACAGTTCCCTTCAAGAGCGATACAACGATTATAGCGACCTTCCAATTTTTTGATACCATTTTGGTAGTACTCCTTCGGTTTTGCCTCAAAATAGGCCTCAGTTTCGGCGACCACCTCTTCATTGCAGCCAAATTTTTTCCCTGCGAGCATCCTTTTGAGGTCTGATAACAAGAAAAAGTCGCTGGGGGCCAGATCTGGAGAATACGGTGGGTGGGGAAGCAATTCGAAGCCCAATTCATGAATCTTTGCCATCGTTCTCAATGACTTGTGGCACGGTGCGTTGTCTTGGTGGAACAATTTCAGGTTTTCACAATAACAAAAGTTGCTTGACAAAAGACGCTCTGTCTCACAAACTAATTGACATACAGACGTCAAATTTTGACACGAATCATTTGAAGGTTGGTACTATATAAAAATAATATGCATTTAATACTAGCGGCGCCATCTATGTGTCAGACCGGGGACTTATCAGACAACCTGTTAACACTGCCCCTATAGCGACATTTGAAGCGTCTGTTGTTAGTGTGTACGTAGCATCACTTTTCGGATGCACGAGCATGGTGGCGTTTGAAAGTTCGTCCTTTATTAGGTTTAGTGCTTGCTCACTCGCATCGGACCATTCAAATTTGGCTATTTTATTTTTGCTATGGTCTTTTACTGACTGGTGCAGAACTCTTAGCTTATCGGAGATGTTGGGAATGAAACGGTGATAATAATTCACCATTCCCAAAACCCTTTGAAGCTGTTTCACCGTGCATGATGATGGAAAATTTTGAATTGCCAGTATTTTTTCCGACGATGGTCTTATCCCTTTCGCGGAAATAGTGTGGCTCAGGAATTCTATTTCATTCACACCAAGAACGCATTTTGATGGTTTTAGTTTTATATCATGATCCGTTAAACGTTTTAGAACAATATGCAAGTGTTCTAAATGGGATTCACGCGATGAACTAGCTATTAGGATGTCATCTATGTATACAAATACGAAATCTAAATCATGAAAAATATTATTCATGAGACGTTGAAAACATTGGCTTGCATTTCTAAGTCCGAAGGGCATCCTCAGAAAGTCAAATAATCCGAATGGCGTGGTTATCGCCGTTTTATTGATGTCTTCCTCGGCAACGGGTATGATGTGATACGCCCGTATAATATCCAACTTTGAAAAGAATTTGCAACCATCCAAGTTCATCGTAAAATCCTGCACATGAGGGATTGGATAACGATCAGGTATTGTGATGGCATTTAAACGCCTATAATCGCCACAAGGTCTCCAATCTGAATCAGATTTGGGTACCATGTGTAGCGGTGACGAAGTTGGTGATGAGGATACTCTGCAGATTCCCAGATCTAACATATGTTGAAATTCTGCTTTGGCAATCTTGATAACCAAAGCTTGCGAATAAGTTCGGAAGTGAGGTTTGCAGAATCGCCGGCCAACTGAACCATGTGTCTATAGAAATCAGACGGACTACGATCACACATTTGTGCATGATACAACAGTATGGGTTGGTTGGTAATGGCGTAGTTATTATGTCCATTATTTTGGCAAGACGTTTTTCGGGAGCACGCTTAGAACATGTGAATATTTCGAGCGTTCCCTTGTAACGTTTGAAACGTCGAACTCAGCTTCCGCTGCCACAAACCATGCGGTCTTCCCAAAAACTTGGCAGCTTTGTAGAAATTTTATCAATAACCAAATGAGAATTTTCCGGTTCTATCGTTCTCGCCACCTGTGACGGCGCCGTGGCTGGCACTGGAATTACACTAGGACCAACATTTTTATCATCACTTTCGTTCTTTGACATTTTTGGGTTTACAAGTATTCCCTATCTAATAAAAAAAATGTTTGTACCTAATTTTCTCTATTTTGTTTTAACTACTGAATTGTTATTTTAATATACAAAAAAAAAATCGTATAATGAAATTGATTGTAATGTGCACGAAGTATATCGTCACAATTATGCATGTATATGTAAATGTATAAAGATAGGCAGATAAAATTTAGCGCGGGTGAGAAAACATCTTATGATTCCGGGAATGTAATTATAAAAATCGAGAAAAATACGTGATAGTAAGAAAATAAAGGAACGAGCTCATCGATGCTGTGGCGTATTGCGTGAGCATCCGGTTGTAATATTATTATTTTTATATTTTTCACCACTTCGCGGACTTCGACTTTACACTGCAATTTTACTTTACTTTACAATGTAAAGTTTCTTTCTTTAACGTTGGAGTCATCGAGGCCTTACCTTCGGTAGGGGGACTCTCGATGCTCTTGAAATAATAAGACGAAGAATTTGGTTTGGAATCCCAGTTTTGAGTCTGATCCTTGACAACTGTCAAGTCACGATCGATCACTGAGGACTGACCGCGTTCTAACAATTTTGGTTTATTTTATACTCTGAGTTGTGTAGGTGTACATGGTTTTTACATAAGGGCTTATGTATCGAATGTTTCTATTTCTGTGTTTCTATTTGCTTGTAATAATTCCTAATGCATTTCTGTAATTTTCGGTTGATGCGCATTAGCNAAGTACTGCTAGCTTGGCACGATCGTAACTTCGGACAAAAACATGTGCAGGGCGTGTGGAGAAGGAGAATGAACCACAAGCTACGTGAGCTGTTTGACGGTGCAGATATCCTGACGGCTGTCAAAGTCGGAAGGGTGAGGATGCCATACTCCTAACCCACCAGGAAGGTGCTCATCAAAGACCCGTACGGCACGAGACGTAGAGCAGCACAGCAAGCTCGTTGGCTGGATCAGGTGGAATCGACCTTGTCGGAGATCGGCCGTGTATGGAGGACTTCTGCGCTAGACCGAGTTTCCTGGAAACGGATTGGAGACCAGGCCATGTCTTCTCGACGTGCTCGACCATGACCAGACCAAGGAGAGAGAGAGAGAGAGAGAGAGAGAGAGAGAGAGAGAGAGAAAGAGAGAGACCTTTTGAACCTTTGGTACCGGGAACTTGGAAAAACGTGTAGATAACTATGGTGATTTAATTTGGTAAAAAAAACCAGAATCCTTATTCTTGTTTATTTTTTAATTAGCTTTTTAAATCCCGACACGGGGACAAACTATCCATTTTAAAGTTTCTTCATTATAACCACTAATAAACTTTGGAGTTTTAAGACTGCTATATCATTTCACACAATGATTTTTTTTATGTATA
Organism: Anopheles parensis; assembly: GCA_016254315.1. Taxonomy (NCBI): domain Eukaryota; kingdom Metazoa; phylum Arthropoda; class Insecta; order Diptera; family Culicidae; genus Anopheles; species Anopheles parensis. The sequence continues at coordinate 639,010 of CM028124.1, forward strand.
AGATGATCTATAATAGCTAGAAGATGATCATATGGTGCATGGTTATATCCATTTCGACAGTATTTCTGATTATTACCAGTTTTGCTTGGATAATTCCCGTTCTGATTGTTTATTATTCTATTGTATAAATTGATATCAGTATAATGTGCAATTAAAGCTGCCGTTAGATATCAATTTTTAATTCTTCTTTTTTCTAGCATTTATCGTTAACAAATCGTTTTAATGTAGTCGATACCAAACATAAAACACAAACGATTCATTTATTATCCTTATCATGCTTCGAAAAACAACCGTGAAATTATCAATTACACAACAAATTCAAAATTGCTAACAACTTTCATTTCGTTTGCATCTTCTTCGGCACGCTATCTAGTCAGGTGTGTAGCAAATAAATAGGTTTCACAATACAACCCGGGATGGTGGTAATCAATTACGTTTGCCCATTGGCGCGCATTAAAATGGAACCGTTCCGTCGCGTCGAACCGTTTGCGCTCCTTATGCAACTTCAGCGACTTCCTATTTCTGACACACAGACTCACACACACACACCTTTCAAGTGGTTTTGCCGCGCACGAACATCCTAACGAACCGGCCAACGCCAGATAACAACGGAACGACCTATCAGAATGTCCTCTTGACAGGCGGCGCAAAGACGAACACGACATTAATGATCCTTGTGCGCTTGGAAAAGCTCCTTTCCAGTCGTTTGTCACGTGGCACTGCGGGGTCGAAAATCTGGTGAGAAAACTTTCCTCGTCCCATATACTTCTCCTTAAGGATCCAATCTACTTCTAGGGACGAAGAAAAAAAACCGAAAACAGCTGGGCAAAGGAAAAACGTTCAAACCCACACAAAAGCGAACCAGTACGGTGAAGCGAACTGGAAAAGTGTCGAAGAACTGTGCCGGAAGTCAATCGCCTGTAGTCACCACACGTGCGAAACCATCACGGCGATCCAAGTGCGACGTTCGGCTGCCCGGTTTGGATGCGGGAGAGATTATCCTTCCGAAAACCAGTTCCCCAAAAAAGGAAAGTGTGTGCAATTTTTTCAGGTGGACCAGCTGCTTCACTTCCCTGCCGGGAAGGATCATGCCGGGTGCATTTGACGAAATCCGGAAAAGTTTTTAACGACTTTTACTAATCTCCATTTTTTCTTACTTATTTTTTGGTGCCGTGCGGTTTTTTTTTTCTTTTGACGAACGAAGCGGACACGGTTTCGAGAGGAATGTCTTTGTGGAATGAACGCATTTGGAGCAAGACGGTGTGTATTCGAATTTCCAACCCCGAGTGTCCGGGGTAGGGTTTGGAAAATTGGAACGAAAAATGGATGGCTTTGTGCTACCATCATCATTTCTTGGCAGCCATCGACAGGCCGTCAGCATCTTCAAGCGAAGAAATGAGCCAAACCTTCCCACGGCCAAACGGCACGTTCCGACAGTTTCGACATCCACCTATCTACATTTGCCCGCTCTCCCAAAAAGAAGCTTGCCCTTTTGCGTAATTAATTTCAATAATCGTTTGCTCATTATTTTATTTTCACACTTTACAGCTGCACCGGAGGCATTATTTGAACATTGGCTGGAGGGCTTTTGCATCGCATGGAATTTTTATCTGCTTCCATGCCCATTATGAGCTGGCCGTGAACACACAGCACTGAAGTGGGTGGAAATTTATTCAAGCTATTACTTTTATTTTCCAACGTAAAGTGGAAGGAAGCGTGAAGTGTTAAAAAAACGTTATGTTCCCCGCAGCAGAGAGCTAATCAAATGTTTGAAAGTATTAGGTAATGAAATCGATTGAAATAATTATATATTCTTTACTATATAGTGCGAGTCGGTATAGAAAAAATATATAATTTATTTTAATATTAATGTAATAATAATAATTTTAATAAAAATAGCAGTGAAATTCTCATAAATCGTAGTATGTGTTACCTATCCGTCGCGATCTTCCAATGTAAGATGATTGCGGTGATCATCGGATATGACGCTTACTTATATACAAATGCTTCGTCTTGGCCTACTACAGGAGTTTTCTGAAAGGCTCCCGATCCAATGCCACAATTTGTCATTCCAATTCTTTCTAGTTATCACTTCATCTTAGTTAGACATCTCTTCTGTCCATGTAAAAGACCTAAAAGAACTTCACGGGCTGGGCCTTTTCGTGCTATTTGAATGACATGACCAGCCCACCGATGTCTGGCGGATCTAATTTGCTGTCCAATAGTTGTTTATTTGATAACTCATAGAGCTGGTCGTTATGCCGATTCTTACCTTGTCCTTTCACGTACATGGAGCCAAAAATCCCTGTAATCCGACTCAGACAGTTTCGTCAGTCAGCCATGTGTCTCAGAGGCGTATGTGAGTACTAGAAATACATATGTTTTATATAATTATAGGTTCGATCGCTGCGGCACATGTTTTGAGTGAAAAAGTTTCCTTCCTGACCTTTGACCCGAGGATAGATTGAGTTTTGGATAACTTTTAAAAAAATCCCCTATTTGTTGTTGTTGAATTATTTTTTACGACACTTTTTTCATTCGTTTTTAAACGAGGAGAGAAATGTGTGCGAAAGAATAAAATGCGAGAAATAAGATCGGGCGGCCGCTTCGGCAATTATAGCGGTGTAGGTGTGTCGTGATAACGATCATGAGAAAAGGAGGAATCGTGATCAGTAGCGATCGGACAGCAATACGCGTGAGTTGTGGAATACTTGTTTTTTTCTGGTAATTGTACTTGTTTTTCTGGTGATAAAAAGTGATCCTCGAGGATCTTATTCCAACCAGAACATGGTATATTGCATACATTCTTGTGCTGATGTAATATTAAACAGTAATTATTGGTTTTGCACATTTACAAATTGTTGGCAGCGTCGGCTTGGGTTTGTGTCAGCGTATGCTGTATCGCGTGATATTTGTTAGTGAGTGTTAGTGAAAGAACCATGCCTGTGTATAAAAGTGAAGGGGAGCAAAAATCCTTAACAGTATTTTCTTCCAAAAGCTAATCCAACATTTTCATCGCTTATTGCATGTTAAATCCAACTGATTTTTTTAAGGAAAACGTTATACAAAAACGGTGTAAAAAAGCTTTAAAGGGAAAAACGCTACCCCGGAACGGTAACGCTGGAAGGTACGTGTGTGAGTGTAAGGAAATTCACAATCAGTGCGTGTACTAAGCTTGCCAATTATTTGCATATGTGTTTGTGCAGTGCGTTTTGGCAAAGAGTTTGCCAAAATTTGGAAATTTAAAAGAAAATGTCTGTTCATGTTGTGGAAAGTGCGCAGGAAAAAATGCAAGTGTTTGTTGATTTTTGGTGTAAAAAAGTGTCTATTGTGTAGATGTCTATTTCTCAATCAGCTTATTACTTAATGCGTGATTTTGTGTAATGAGAAATGTGGCCATTTTAGGCAAGTGTAGTGTTTTAAATGTGCCAAAGCGCAATGAAGTGTGTATGTAAAAGAAGCGGCGAAGAAGCAGTTTTGTTTTCCGAAGTGAATGCTTTCCTGTGGTTTATAAAAGTAAAGTGTCCTGCATACAAAGCATCGTTTACCTGGGTAAGTGCACCACATTCAATCAGAAATATATGAAGTATTATTTTTTACTAGAAGCAATTAATAAGACAGTTTCGGGTAGCCGCGAGTTTTACGTGCATTTCGTAAAGGGCTCAAAACCAGGGGTCCCCTGGCCCCAAAGGGAACTGATTGGAAAACATGTTTACAAAGCCATTTTGAAGGATCTAATTAAGAAACTCTCTGCCGGGAAAAAACACGAACGGATTGATTTTATTTCTTTCGCTTTTTAAGGAACTAAGCGTACTTCATCAGTCGATTTTGTATTATTTATTTTTTAAATTTTTTTCCCCTTTGAATACAGTTTTTTCGTCAGCAATATTGCTTAAGATTGCTCCTTGTGCTGTTTTATTCCATTATTCTTGAATTGGTAGTTCCGGAGTTGTTTTTGAAGCAGCAAATATTCGCTCAAGCGTCTTAATAGTTTTCTTCAGCCGAAGTTCCATTCGGACCAAACAAACCACACTGAACGTGGTAGCAGAACGATTGAAGTTATTAGTGAACGTACTCACTGGTACAAACTTTCAAATTACATTACTTGCACTAATTAGGTTAGGGGAAAGTTCATTTGTTTCAGAACTGTTAGCCAGACGCAAGCTTTGCATAAACCTCAAAGCTTACGAGTTGTATAAATGTTTGTAATTTTACAATTTTGTTTGAATTAAAAACAAAACTTACAAAAATATCTCGACTAGAATCTCATAAATAACTAACAATATAACCAGTCGTACGATGTATTAAAAAAAATTAAAAAGCTGTTCTCTTTCAGACATAACCACGTCTTTGTTACCAGCATAATCTTTAAGAATCTCAATCAAACAACAGTTTGTCCACACAAACACTCCGGGAAATGAACAACTCAAGCGCGCCAGTAAATTAGTTTCTCAACACATCAATTTTATTACCATTTTAATTGCATTTCTCTGTTATACTTTTGTTCACAATTTGTGTTAACATTTTAAGGCACTTGCACGTTGTCAACCTACGCAATGAGCATAGTTTGTCTAAGTTAATTAAATTAGTTTATAAAACTATCTGCACCTCATCTGCTGCTACAACAATACAAAAAAAACCGTCCCATTGGGACAGTGAATCAGGGCTTAGTAAGACTTAGTTGTTGTTAGTTGGGCCATTAAACATTCCAATGTCCACTTTCACATTAACTGCAGTTCCATCGGCACTGGGAAAAATAATCGGTCAGCGTTACCGGAGATGTTTTTGTAGCTTTACGACCGTGCCCGAGATGCTTTTTTACTTTTATCCGATTTTGGTGGCAGCTCTCCAGCCGATTTGCCGCTCGATTGCATATGACGATTGTATAGACTGTCAATGGACATTAGGGAAATTATTTATACAACCGATATTACCGATAAGCTTACTGAATCTTACATTCTGTATGCCTCCGTCTTGATGTACTCCAGCACGTGACTAATGCCGACCAGGTACTGTTCGCCTATTGCTGTCACCCAGGGGTTTTCTTCCATCTTTAGCACAGACTTAGGTCCGGGCATGTCCAGATTTGCGATTTCCGGTGGCAACACACTTAACCGATTGTTTTGAATATGAAGTTCACGAATTCGGGTCAGTTCACCGATTTCTCTTGGCAGCTCCAGCAAATCATTGTCCCGCAAACCGAGCTACAAATTACAAACCAAAAAAGTGCCATTGTAACAGTATTCAGCAATATTTAGATACAATGCTTACAATCTGTAGGTTTTTCAAATTTTTAATCTCCTTTGGTAAGTACTCGAACTCGTTATCGCCGAGGTACAGTGCCCGTAGAGAATCTGGAAGAGTGTAATTAAAGATGATCAAACGACTTCATTTACAAACATAATCATTTCTACATACCCATCATGAAGAAATTTCCCGGTAACACCTGTTCGTTTAAATTGTTGTAAGACAAATCCAGCACCTCCAGTACGGGAAAGGCTCCGAATCCACGGGGCAGTGTATTAAGACGGTTGATAGAGCAGTTTAAAATTCTCAACTTTGGCATCGACGAAAGCGACAGTGGCAGTTCCTCCAGAAAGTTATTGGAAAGGTTCAATATTTCCAAGTTGATTAAATTTGCAATACCAGGAGGAACAGCTATAAAAAACAAAATTCTTTATGTAAAGTTAAATCCAAAAAACGAAAATCTGTTTCACTTTCATGAACCTAAAAAAACGGCAATTTCAAATAATCTATTTTTTAACGAAACTGTCAAATTTGAAATTTAACGAAACTTTTCGCACGGATAATGCAGCTAACCGAATGATCAAACCTAAATCGTTTCTCTACAAACAAAACATTTAACTTTTTTGGAAAACGCCTATTTGATAACAATTTGTAATTCACACGATAAAGCACTGTTTTCAAAGGTTCTGATAACCTTTAGTCGCTTTTAAACCGTTTTTTAAACAGTTGTCGCATATTTATCTCCCTTGTTAACTATTTTCCAACAATCGGGAAGGGCAGATACCCCGCAAAGCAGCACCATCTGCTATTACTCACTCTTCAATTTGTTGTGGCTTAGTGTTATTCTGGTCATAAACAGCATATTAACTGCAAGGAAACAATGGAAAGTAACAATTACTTATTAATTTAAACATGTTTAAACTCAAATACATCCCATATCGCCATTTATTTGCAGCAAGCGATGATTCAAAACAAATCCCACCCACCCTTCTTTTGCCGCACCCAGCACAGAAGGACCGAAAAAGTAGTTTTTACCAAAATAGGAAATTCTGGTTCGCTCTAACGAAATGTACTCCGCAACAAGCTAATACTCACGCAATCCGGGCAACTCGTCGAAGGTGGAAATGTTGCGATCCACCAGGTCAATTTCGCGATTTTTAGTCTCGCGCGCCTCATCCAGCACCTTCTTTGCTTTCGACATTTTGTTCGCTGTGACAGGCAAACAACTGACGGGGGGGTTTGACATTTTTGCTCTGAATTTGATCTCGTGAAATGCACCTAATTTACGATAAAACACGCTAACCGTGGAACCAGTTTATGAANCTCATCCAGCACCTTCTTTGCTTTCGACATTTTGTTCGCTGTGACAGGCAAACAACTGACGGGGGGGTTTGACATTTTTGCTCTGAATTTGATCTCGTGAAATGCACCTAATTTACGATAAAACACGCTAACCGTGGAACCAGTTTATGAATGAACCGTTGCGTATGCTCTCACGATCAGAACTGCCAACGCAAATGTTGACCGATCCCGATCGCGAGAAGATCGAGAGAATAGTTCATAAAACAAAAAAAAATGTTTTAAAACCGATCACAACTACCTGCACACATACAATGTCAACGTGCGCGCGCATATAGAAAAGGTGATAAATTTAAGTGATGATCTTCTGTGCATGGAAAGGAGTTGGAGGAAAATTTGAAATTGGATAGAAGAAGCGCAAAAAGTTGCTTTGAAAAAAAGAATCATAGCGCCCAGCGTGGGGCTCGAACCCACGACCCTGAGATTAAGAGTCTCATGCTCTACCGACTGAGCTAGCCGGGCTGTCGATGGCCGTGCGTTCAAACGCATCCAATAACTTTGCAGCTTGACTTGAAGATTCTCTTCGATGAACCCTTACTCATCTTCTTTGGTTCATCTTCATCAACACCGAGTGAATCCCAGCTGCGAAAGGATCACAATTTGTTGTGTGTTGCGGAATGCACCCTCCTTTGCATGGGAATTTCGGATGGATTTAGGATAGTGGAGGGTCCTTCGGTGATTAAAACAGATCGATTACCTGAATAACCTACATGTATGACGTGTTGTCCGTACCAGAATGAGCTGTGAGAGCAGCATGTTCATCAGGGGGTGTAGCTCAGATGGTAGAGCGCTCGCTTAGCATGTGAGAGGTACCGGGATCGATACCCGGCATCTCCAGAAGACTTTTTTTGTTATTTTGTCTCTCGATTAATTTAGTATTGTTTTGTTGATTTGCATTAATTTGCAGTTGTAGTAAAACGTCTTTCCGGCGCACATCATTCGCACCATTTTCTGAGTTAGGTAATATTCTCTATGTTCTATTTAACTTAAACAAAGTTCTTACCTTTAAACACATGTATTGACAGCAATAACATTCAATTAGGCATGGGTTTCGTGCATATATATAACTCTCTATTTGCATGCTTCTTCAAAAGTTGCAAGTCAGCATAATTTCGATCGATCGATATTTTCTCTGGATTTGCTTCAACATAAGCTTATGATAAATCGCTATACTGTAAATTATTTGTGCATTCTATAACTCCATTTTTGTTTTATCAAATTTGGTATAAGAATTAGTACTTTCCTAAAGGCCAGTCTTAAAAGCGCTTCTTTAACATATAACTATGTGTTACTCTTTAATAAGCATCTTCTAAATATATCCAATACCTCTTGAAGGAAACCGTAATCATATAATTATGATTGGTAATCCTATGTCTAACATATCGAACATGAAAA
>CM028124.1:647133-721497 GCA_016254315.1 Anopheles parensis
GTCTTCTGGAGATGCCGGGTATCGATCCCGGTACCTCTCACATGCTAAGCGAGCGCTCTACCATCTGAGCTACACCCCCTGATGAACATGCTGCTCTCACAGCTCATTCTGGTACGGACAACACGTCATATATGTAGGTTATTCAGGCAATCGATCTGTTTTAATCACTCAAGGACCCTCCACTATCCTAAATCCATCCGAAATTCCCATGCAAAGGAGGGTGCATTCCGCAACACACAACAAATTGTGATCCTTTCGCAGCTGGGATTCACTAGGTGTTGATGAAGATGAACCAAAGAAGATGAGTAAGGGTTCATCGAAGAGAATCTTCAAGTCAACCTGCAAAGTTATTGGATGCGTTTGAGCGCACGGCCATCGACAGCCCGGCTAGCTCAGTCGGTAGAGCATGAGACTCTTAATCTCAGGGTCGTGGGTTCGAGCCCCACGTTGGGCGCAATGATCCTTTTTTTTTATTTTGGCTCTCATAACTTTCTACTCACGTAGCCTTTTTTTACCTTATATACTTAAAATTCTACTTGCAATTATTCACAAATGCCATGATTCTCAATACCAATCAAAGCACACAATAGCAGCTGGCAGCTTAATTTTTCAGCAGGATTTTTTATTCTCCTTTATTGTGTTATCACTAATGCAATCATTCAGACTTTCCCCTCAGATCATCCGGTCAGATCCTAGATCCTAGCAGCTGCTCATCTTTAATGATCCATTTACATTGTCCTAAGCTTTTACGCGAACTCTAGAACCGGGATTTGCTTTTTTCAATGTTACGAATTGTCTTCTTATTATTCCATTCCATTACATTCCCTCACTTGCTTCAAACGCTATTTACAAACATTTACAAATAGGTACAATAATAGAAACATACTATTCTCACGCTCTTTCCTTTCCTTGCCCATGTTTTACTTGCTTTGTTTTCCGTATCGCACATAGTTCCCACAGTTTCATGGACTACCGTTTTTTGTTTTATCTAATTTCACACTCGCCTTCTCGGGAGGGTTCCTTTTTTCGAGCAAATACACACCGACACTGCAGAGTGTTTATATTTTTTTTTGAATATTAGCAGTGTTTGATTTAATTCTAACCCAATGCTTCACTTTCTGTCCATATTATGCTTTGTGTAGTTTGGCTTGTTTCATGTTTGTTCTTGAGTTTTCTTTTCGACTTCTTTGCTTTTACAACGTTTTTCTTTTTATTTTACATAATCATCTCGTTTCCTTTTCCACACTACTCAATTGGAAGAATGAATTTCAGTGTAAAATGTATGAATGCAGCAACTCATTTTCATGTTCTTATAACTCTGTTTCTTGCTTTTTGTTTGATACACACTTTTTTGAGATTTTGCACTGCTCCATTGAAGAAGATTCTAACGTTTCCGCCCGTACCTTCATTCTTTCACATAAAAATCGCATTTATAGGAAATATTTCGCAAATAATCAACCAAAAAACCTGAATACTTTTGGAGAAAAAATATCGACTCACTATATTTGTTCGTAACAATCACCAACACTTTCCCCACATTACAATTTAGATACTATGGAATCGTAACGAATATAAAGAAAACTTCCTCTCGTCAGCTTTTTTTTTTTCTCAATGCCACCACAGCATACTTTTATATTAGTTCATCGCACCCGTATCGTATTTCAGCTTGCGCAGTGAAATGACATGAAAGAAATGAGATTTGATTTTCAATTTGCAGTTCTGATTTTTCCCCCCAAAATATCGTAATTTTTGTTTTATACTTCATGCTCAAAAATTTTAATTAAACATAACTTTACCGGTCAAACTATATTAAGGAATATGTGTAGAAATGCGTTTACAAGATTCAATGTGTCAGGTGTAAAAATATGACCTATTTCTGTACGTAAATTTATACTGAGCAGTTGAGAAACTTCATACTGACTTGTTACATAGAACTAAAAATCCGATAAACGTGTGTTTGAAAGCTTCCTCAGCTTTACACCATAGTTGATTTTACGTGTCTAATACCTACTGAAGTAAGGAATTTGAAAATTTTCTGAATTTATGGCGCAAACCAGCAGTGTTTAAACAACAGTTTAGTGTCTATAAAAGATTCAAAAGTATAAAAGATGAACACAAGCTATGGTGTTAAACAGGATTCATTACCAAATTCTTAAAATACTCGGAATGGAAAAGCACTCTTTTTAAGTTTTGCGACAGAATACAAAATCCAAAACAGTTTTAACAGTTACCGTACAACGACACCGAGAGGAAATATTTGAGCATGGTTTCATTCGACGTTCTTCTATGGAGTATTGCATATTATGCTGTCCGAATTTCTTATCGATGGCATTGTGTGTGAGTGAACCTAAGGTTAGAGAAGTTTTGCTTGTTTCGTGTTCGTTTTCATCATTTTGCTTGTACAATTCAAATGGATAGACTTATGTTGTGTTGTTTTCCTTGTTATGTTTTGTGTTGGACTTCTTGCATATCTTGATCTTGTATGTTTGCTCTAGCACTGAAGCAACGATATTTTCTCTCTTGCTGTAGAGTGTTACAGTCATTTTGCTTCTTTTCCTATCCAACTTTATGTGTGTCGGGCCGTATGTTATTGAGCTTGTGTTTTTGTATCCTTGAAACACAGTGCAGTTGGTATTTGGTTGATACTATTGACATTATTTTGATCTACATTTGCTTGTTTATTGTTACATTCGCTTCTCTGTTGCATACTGTAGTAATTATTCTCTTGCTAATATGTGTCTGGGTGTGTGTGTCCGCGTTGGTTTCTGTTTATGTTTCCCTTTCAGAGTTAGTAGGTTTTCATTTATTTATTTTAGAAAAATATATATCACATGTATCCGCTTTAAATATTGTTTCTCNCGGGCCGTATGTTATTGAGCTTGTGTTTTTGTATCCTTGAAACACAGTACAGTTGGTATTTGGTTGATACTATTGACATTATTTTGATCTACATTTGCTTGTTTATTGTTACATTCGCTTCTCTGTTGCATACTGTAGTAATTATTCTCTTGCTAATATGTGTCTGGGTGTGTGTGTCCGCGTTGGTTTCTGTTTATGTTTCCCTTTCAGAGTTAGTAGGTTTTCATTTATTTATTTTAGAAAAATATATATCACATGTATCCGCTTTAAATATTGTTTCTCTACTTTTTACCTCACTTGTTTTGCTTTTATTATTATTTAGATCCTTTCAAGTCGGTTTTCCTTCTTCTGCTTTCCCGCTTCTTAACAAATCAATATTTTACTAAACTATTCCACCCACACTTCCCTTTTTGCTGTTCCAAATTTTGATTTTGAAATAGAAAAAAAAAAAATAACATAAGTATTAAATCCCATTCCTCGAAATGTTCCTAAAGTTTTGATATTATGCATTGTACATGCGCTCCGGTCTACATTTTGACTTTCTCATCCCGATCAAGCGAAAAAAAAACGAATAATAAGCCAACATTTCAACTAGTGTTCTTAAACTTTACCGCTCAAATATGTTGTGCGTTTGAAATACACTTTGGAGCGAGTATTAAAAAAATAATGATAAGCGACCCAAAAACTTACACACGACACGTAATGAGAGGAACTGCGTATTAATTAATTGCCTATAGGGAAAATAATTCGCTCCATAGAACATAGAATCATCTCAAGTTCGCTCTCTTTGTATTTTATGCAGTGAGATGTACATGATTCGTGCAAAGTAAATAAATCTTCCTAAACGTACATACACACATAGCACACACATCAGTGCTTTACTGTTTCTTCTCTTAAACAATTTGCAAAAATTTTGCTAAACTTTCTTCCTCCACTTTTCCACTCAATACCGACTCATTCAATCCCTTTTTTGCTCTCCCGTCATGTGGCGGATTTTCTCCCTTGGCATCGACAATATAAATACTCTGTATTTTCTTATACGCAAACTGTCTTCCACGCTACCATTTTAAAGGTGATTTTTTTTCAATCAATTTTTCACTTGTTAAGCTACAAACGATTTCTAACCGGTTTCTGCACATTTTTCATTCTTCACTCTTCCACTTTTTTTCGGTGAGTGTGTTTGTTTCATACGTTGTTTCGCTTTGCTCAACATCTTGTTCGGTTTCATTTTTTACAAACATTTCCAATTTTCTGTTATTGTATGTTTCATTACGCTTTTCTCATACTTTTTTTTATATTGCTGGACCCAGAGATGAATAACGTGTGTGTGTGTGTTTGTGTAAATGTATGTTTTATAGTTTGTTTTGTTACGATTTTGCATGACTTCAGAGTGAATGCTGCACTTGACGATGCCTTGCGATCCACATGGCTTGCGAAACATGTTTTGCACATTTCATTCGTTTGATTTTCATTTGTTCCCTTGCACGGACTAACATCAACCGGCATATTCTGTTTCATGCGTGCCTGTTTAACGACAACCCTAAGATGGTTCTATACTCTAATCCACTTTGTTTCACCTTATTCTTCCTCCACTACAATCTTATACCATAGATGGCCTTTATATTCCGCTTAAAAAGATATATTTAAATACAGTCTGAGAAAAAAATGCGAACCATGATAACAACCAGCAAGACTTTTCTCTTTAGATGTGAAAACCTAGATAAAAATGCCAAAACTGTATGTTCTTCGTCTGGTGCGCTTCCGGAAAAAAGTATGACAGAATATAAAAGAGCTATAATTCCTTTCTTTACTCAACTATCTGGCTGTTACTATCACGGTAGCTTATAGTCCTTTGTAAAAATGTAATTCCATCAACAAGCTCCAGTACAAAACGGGGAAATTACATTAAACGAATTTATATACTCATAAGAGGAAAGGAAACATTTTTGCGCTGCATTAAATGAACGGTTTTGCTTTGCCCATTGATCACGTATGAACTTCTACTCCGTTTTCTCCATAACGCTCACAATATTATGAAATCTTTTCAACATCTGCAATGTGCCAATCATTGTATTACTTTTGTTTTCGAAGACCATTAAGTGTGGAAGTAAACATATTTGTTGTTTCAATTGATACAAAAATAAGGAACTAGGTCGCTGTACCTACGACCCGTAGCACTCTCTTTAGATTTGTTCCACATCCTTACAAACCATCCGTGTCATTCTTTCGTTGAATGAGACTCTATGGAGGGAGTTTGTTAAATGAAATCATCAACGAAATCGACAGCAGCGATTGGAAGAAAGCGAAGGATACCGAAATTGAAACTAAAAAGACATTTACGACGGTTTCCAACAGTAGCGGTACTGCGGATTGCACAGACGATACTGGTGTCTGGCTGTTGGCGATTTGTTACGGTGGTGGTCTCGTGTTTGGCGTCGATCTTGTCAAACCTTATTATTAGCATACGGGCGTCTCGGTGGTTCGTACATTCCCCGGTCCGGATAGGCTTCGGCGTATAGCTCCGCATTGCTCATGCGGCTATAATTCTGAGTTGGTGGTGCTGTAAAACGATGTAACAGAAAAGGAAACCAGATGAGAAGAGTGAAAATGTTTCCATTTTTAAAATGTTAATCGAAACTATTATTGTACATTTATCAAAGTGTGGTAAATGATTCATATTACACTAAAGATAGTGTAAAATAATGAGAATGACTGTAGCCATTATGGTATGTTGTAAGATAATAGAATACAAATATACGTTTGATTGACACTGAAAGATATGTTCTGTCTATAAGGATCGATATGGAAGGGTGGAATGATATGGTAGGGTGTGAGGGTGATCTTTATAAATTCAAGCACAATAATGTTTAAAGTACATAAATCGCAACGTGATGGTGTAGAGTTTGTGATAAAAATTAAAATGTATAAAAGTAACAAAAACCAAAAAATGCTTACTGTTAACTCAAAATTGGTCTGCGGTTGACAAAGTTTCCTTGATTTTATGACAAAAAATCTAAAGAAACATACGAACAAACAATGCGGCTGAATTATTTCTGTTTTTTTCTATTGATTTCTAATGAAGATGAAATAGATAGCTGGAGAAACAAAACTGAAACTAAAAAAACTGCGAATTTGGCTTCAAGCTGCAAATTGTACTTTTTTTTGTTCTAATTAAGGACATTAACGCACACTCGACTGTCTTCCACCCATGCCAGGTGCGATTGCATGCAATTTTCTTCGCTTTAGTAAAGCGCAATTTGATTTCTCTACTTCTTGTACACCACTGTGGCACTCGTCTGATTGGCTCGAACCCCTTCACGGGGATTGGAATTTGCTTTGCGGGAATGTTGCTGCTTACTGTTGTGATTGCCTACGAAATAAAAAAAAATGAAACCAAAACATACGAAATGATAAAACAAACTCAAAAAAATCAACTCTGTGACAGATTGAATATCATGAATTAAATGCATTGCATTGACGAAATTTGATCGAGTTGATTTGAACTTGAATGAAGTTTAAAAGTAAACTAAAACAAACTATACTGGGACAGCAAAGAAAATACTAGCTGGGTCATACAGAGAGAACACACCTTTCGGTGGGTAGTATTGTTGGCCACGGCCTTCGCCATACCCATGTGCTGGCGGACGTGAACTGTTCGACGGTCGGCTGTTGCCAGAGGACGAAGAGTTATGTCCCGCAGGGACACCACCATTGCGCATATCACCATGGCTATCACCACCTCGCGTCCGGCTTCCAGCACCACGTCCACCTCCGTTTCGTTCTCCTCCACCACGCCCACCACCCCCTCTGTCACCGGCACTTCGGGAACGTTCGTTCCGTGGGACTGGAACACTACGCGGTCCGGCTCCGTTGTGATGTTGTCGACGCTGGAAACAGAAAAAAATTCGCTAATAAACAAGATTCTCCGTTTCAAATGGTACATGCAGACGGGATACGTACCATCATACGAAGCGTGTTCATCGGACGGCGCAGTGTGTCCGAAATTCGATAGGCTGCCGCTTTCTTCGGATTAGAGCTGGGTGTATGAACTGCACAGCACTTGATGAAGATGCCCATCATAATGATGAAGCAAATACCACCGATACACACCAAATACCATCGCTCCGTCGCCCATTCTGCCACCGTTTGGAGCGTTTTCTTGTTGAACAACAGATTCTTCAGCCGTACCAGTGCACCTTCGGCATCAACTGCACGGCATTTCAGAAACACATCACAGTAACCCTGCAAATGAATTGTTACCATCGCATTACATGGTTGTTGGCCACACGCGCATAACCTTGACACGGGTCTTACTTGGAAGTTATCGCATGGTGAACCGGGTCGCAAGCTGTAGCCACCATCCGGTAGGCCGTACTCTCGAGCGAATTCACTCGTGCTCCGACACGAATTGGTATCGTTGCCATTTTGGCAGGCCAGCTCGCACAATTTGCGTTTGTCAATGTTGGGAATGATGTTCGACGTTAGGAAACACTCCGTCATGTTCCACAGCAGACAAATCGATCCGGAACATTCACCCTTAATGCACAGTTGTGTACCTGTAATAGAAAAAATGACCCAACCAAGCGATCAGTATCGCAAGGACAATTTTCCACACAGGACAAAACCTTACCATTGTTACACTTCGTCTTGTCATCGCGTGGCTTCGGTTCCGGACATTCCGGGGTCGTACCGTTGCAAGTCGAACCCCACGAACATTCCGTCTCCTCCTTGCACGTAAACTTCGCATCCGAGGAGATGAACCGACAGGTATTGCTTTCGCAGCATGGCCCTTGCGATGGGCTGCACTGTGTTCGGGCCCGTCGCCCACAGCTTTGCGCTGTCGCATTCTCGATCTTCATCGAATCGGTCATCTCACGCGGATAGCAGCACTTGTCCATGCACTCCTCCTCGTTGAAACCGCAATCACACTCCTCGCCTATTTCGACGATTTTGTTGCCACAGAATGCACCCTCGGAGGCCTGGAAGCAGTTGCGCTTCTTGTTTTCGTCGATCGCGTCTAGCACGTTCGAAATGTTTCGCACCGAACAGGGCGAAAACTTGCCATTGTTTAACCGGATTCCACTCGTTGCACTAGCAAACATTATGTAATTGCCATTGTTACCGCCCGGTCGACACTCGGCAGGGTAATCATGCTAGTAGATAAATGCAGAAAAAAAGAAGTTCGCATTAGAATTTCCAAGTACCACACAACGATCCTAAGTTACATACCGGTGAACCGAAGTTGTGTCCAATTTCGTGAGCAAGCGTCAGTTGTGACACCTTCGGCGGAACACGCGTGTTGTAGTTTACGAACGTAATGATGCCCGTGTTGAGTGAACGCTTGGTGCTCTGGTAAAGACCACCAACCGTTTCAGTGTAGGTCTTGTACTTCTCGCAGATGCCGCCAGAAGCACCGGAAGCCGATGCCACCCACGCCAATCCAAGCGTACCTCCGGTGAAATCTCTGTGCGGAATCAATGATACATTCATCCAACCGTAAAAAACGTACATTAGATTCTATTGCCAGAAAATGGCTTCATCCACAATGTAAATCTTTCGAGCTGTTATGCTATCGCGACTCACCTGTAGGTAAACACGTACGCCAAACAGAACGCCTCGTGATTGCCGAGTGAATGTAGATTGAGAAAATTGGAAACGTCGATGTTTTCCAGACATAGTGGGTTCGTATCTTCATGGTGGTTTTCACCACACGATGAATCGTCGTCTATCTTCAAACGTTGGACCTATGAAACGAGAAAAATTGGTAGAACCGGGGGTTAGGACGATCTGCCGAACGCTTGTCGCGACAGGTACTCTTACCTCAAACCGAATGTTTCGATGTTCTACTCGTCCATCAAACTTGGTATTGCGATAGATGTAGTTTACGGCAGTGATGTGATGTATGATCAGCGACAGGATCTCTTCCCGCGTTTTCTCTTCCAGCTCTGTACGCCGCGCCCTATGTAGATGCTGTGGATGGGTTGAAATCACACACTTAATTACAGCTCCTGGTTGCAGAAAATCCATACATTTGTTCGAAATACGTTCATGCAACTATAAATTTTCTTCATCGTCATTTCTAACCAAACTGCGTAGAAAGGGTCACAAGTATCGATCTGTTTTCTCGAAACTAGAAGAAACGCCAAACAAACTGGGTACACTAGCTGCCAGTGGGGTGATTGACACCTTCCAGCTAAACTTGGCTAATTAGTCTTCCAGTATGTACGTCCAGTCTGAAGTGATCCCGTGTCACAGCAGGAAAACCGCTTGGATTAAACCATGACGTGATTTATGGTTCATTTTATCCAGTGTTGTCAAAGTTAAAATAGATTCGGAAAATATTTTCGAATCCTCAACGTAAAAAGCGTGTTTATCTGTTCTGTTTATCTTTTTTTGTTTATTTATAATTATAGGATGCTTGTCTTAGCCATTGTCCGGGACAAAACAGCAAAATAATCTGGATCTTCATGAAGATCTCCCGGTGCAAGACGGTTACAACACATAATCAGCCAAGCCTTAACGTTAATAGACAAGCTTTAAGATAAACGAAAACTATGCAAAAAACACATGGAAAAGCTAAAACAAATGACACGATCTAAATAAACAGTATAAATAAATAATATAAGTTGTACATCCCTGATCCAGATCCCTTTCTAACGCTAGCGTTTGGATCGTCAAGCGTTTCGGTTGCAGTTTGTCATTGCTGGAAACGTTCTGCCCGTCTATCTATGCTTGCTCGTGGTTTTACTGATAATGAACAGAAGGCACACAGAAGCCCTTTCTTCTTTAAAGCTGATAAACAAGAGGATGATAGAGATGTCGGAAAAGGGCGAATTGTTTTGTGATCGTTCCGCACCGCACAATAGATTGGACGGGCGATGCATATACACGAAAACCTTTTCTGCAATAGCACTTTACGCTGCAAACTACTGCATTACCAACCCAGAACGAAGCCACCCTTAAAGTCTGTCTACGCCGAAGTAAGTTATGGCAGCAATCAGTAATGCATTGCATTCAGGGTAGACACCAGACACAGATGGGCCAACAGCTCTCCCTTTGTGTACTGTGGTCAGCACATGCGGTAAACAAGCTATGGTGAAGCAGTAGAGAAGCGGATGTTGGATTGGCCCAAGATATTGTACGTCCACCAGCCAGCAATTGTCGACCTTCCTCTTACATTGCAAAAGATTCCTTCCGCTTGCGGTTGGTAAACGACAATGAGAAGTGACACGTTCATTGGAGTGTGTAGCCGCCCAGTTTCCCAGTTGCCAGCGTACCACCTCTTTTGGCACAAATGGTGGGTTAGAGAGAAGCAGGGCTTTTTACGTGCGGTGCCCTAGTTGTGGTTTTTTCCACATTACTAGCCACAGGACGATGAAAAGGTGTGGTTTTTATTCGCTCTTGCCCGAAGGTCGTACGGATTCTAGTAGAAACACAACATAATCGACTCTTTGATGATGGTGGTTTTCGAGATGGAGACCAACCAGTAATGAAACTGTTGATTACTGAGATAGATGCTAGCCCACAATGTCAGGTTAGGACTTTTATTCGCAATACACATCACCTTATTGCAGCTATTGAACAAAACTAACAACTCGACTATGTATGTACTTCTTGACAATACTTTGAAAGTCTAAATCGTTAAGCAAGTTATCAATAACTCAGAGAGCATAACACTGGATACAAAGAATCATTATCTTTGAACATTTTTTAGAAGTCAATGGCTATAAAATAAATACTCACACTAACGATGCTATCACGTATGTGACTCCACAGCAATGGATCAGTCTGAATATACAGCGAGCATGTGTTCCGATAGTCTTCCTTGGGTCGGGCCGCTCGCCGAACCCTCTCATGTGCTTTCCAGTGCCATTCGGAGTCGGTTGCACTTTCGCCCACCGCTCGCCAATTCGCCGCCTTTGAGTATTTTTCGTACGGATACTTAAACTCGTACCCAGTTTCGATGGGAATTTCGTTACCGCCGATATCGGGTCGCGTGTCCTTTTCGAACGAGGCCGTCCGTCGCTTAGCTTTGGCATTTGATTTATGCTTGTTCTGAGCTGTTAAAGGTTCCTGCTGTTGTTGTTGGCTGGAACCGCTTACGTTATATTGATGTCGCTGTTGTTTATCCTCCTGCACTGTTTCGTCGTTTTGTTGTGTCTCTTCCACCTCTTCATTGTCAGGTTCATCCTCAACAGCCGAATTCTGGACCCGATCCATCCACTCTGACACCTCGTCGTGCACACCACATCCGGACGGATGTCCTGCAAAGGAAGAAAACGGATGAAATCGAGCAATAACTATCAATGTTACAACTTCCCCAGTGTCAGGCACGTTTGTATAATTTAAACTGGAAAATGTAGAATGTTTACAAATTACGAAACTCCCAACACTCTTGACACTTTTGGCTTTTTCCCTAATCGTTATTACGTAACAGTCTTCCTGAGCACTACGTATCGATCGATTTCGTTAATGTATGTTTAATTGGATTTATATTTCAAATGATTACATTTTGACGTAACATGCCAAACTGTTGGAAGTGACCCTTAGGAGCGTATGATGGTAGTAAAGTTTTCGTCACCAACCATCACTGCACCTCCAGCCGCTGGAGTGTTGGGTCATTTCAACAACAAACCAGCAGATCTTCATCATGATGGATCCAGGAATTTGACGCAACTCATTTACTTCCTGACACCCGCATTAAAATCTCGAAATTAGTTATTGGTCTAACCGGCATGCCGTACGTAAAATTTCTTTCATCCCTTTACCGCTATTTGAGCAAGCACGGTACAAGGAAGTTCTTCGTGATGGAAAATTAGTTTCCTTTATCCGTAATCTTCACCTCCCCGTAACGGTGCAGCTCATATCCTAATTGGAATGATGATGGTACACACGCACCGTCATCATGCAAAGTGATGGATATTTGGGTAGCGAACATATTCACTTCAAGAGCAGAACAAACAAGAAATTCAGCTATAATTTGGTATGGATGACTTCCGGCCGTTTGACCATAGTTGGTTCCTTAGAGAAACAATCTTTATCGCCAATATTTTTGCATTTTTCCTTTCTTCTATCAATGTTAAATGATTCATGGCTACGTCGTTCGAGGAGCTTTTGTGCGTAATCACCATAGTTAATTGCAAGACCACAGGCACAGAGGTAGAGTTAAGCCAAGGCTCTTGCCAAAAAACATCATCAAACCCTTCCAATAACGACAGTTGATTGATTTTGTGAAGTATTTGACCGGTTGGTCTGTTTTGTTCGGGCAGCTGGAAGAAGGAACTATCCAACGTTCACCTTACCATCGCTCAGAAGCATAAACTCCGATGGTCCAAGCTGGAGTGTTGCTGTTGGTTTATTTCCTAGACCGCGTGGCCCAAATCGCTTTCGCTTCTACGTCTTCTGGTACCTTTGCCACTTTCATTCGCCGGGAAAAACTTTCACCGTTCATGCGGTGCGAAGGGTTTGCGTGTTTTGGAGGTCAGCGCAGACGGATACGGCTCCCCTGGATTCGCACGTCCAATGAGATCCGAAATTGAGTCGATTGATTGACGGTTCGACCGCTATCGTGCAGCTACTGACAGCTGTTGACCCTATTTTTCGGCTACTTTAGTTTGTGTTACGAGTGTTATGAACTCTGAAACACGTCTGGGTTCGGGTATGGTTGAAAAGGGTTTTCTTTTTGTTTTTTGTAAAGCAAAGATCCAGCGCATGGATATTTTTGAAACGTTTTAAAGCAAAAAATCGATTCATTTTGCACATGTTGACAACATAGTATTTTGCAATGCAACTTGCAGTACAAGTTTTTTTGCATATATAAAATATTAGGAACAAGAACGTATTAACGGCATATCAATGTATTTCTATAGAAAAAATATTCTTGTTACGGAACGAATTAAACTCGTATCTCGAGGTAACACTGCATAGCTTTTTGTTCCAGCATTTCTTCATCTTGGTCCAATGATTTCCCAGCCTACAGTTCAACCTCTGCAGAAAGAAATGTTGCCGTTTACGTAATTTTTCGCTAGAGCATCATGCTGTGTGCAAACAATTCCACTGCTATGCGCTTAGCAAAATTTGCCAAGTAAGTTGTGTGCACATCACAATAAGCATATCACAAAAAGCCTCTCTTCAGCAGACAAGGCAAGACACACTATGCGAAAAAAAGGTGTGTCTATGTTTTGTTTCAACATCAGTATTGCTAACAGTAAGCACCATGGATAATAAAGAACGAGAGGGTAAACAAAATTAATCTATGTGTATATCATAAATGCTCTCTGTTCACGAACATTCTGCATACTTGTAGCCGGAATGTATGCCAGTAGACGTATGTAAAAAGATATTATCCATTACAATTATTACATGTGACAAATCGATTCTTAGGTAAAAAAAATCTTATGCTTGGAAGATACATTTGTGCATAAATGTTTGCAATGTCAACACCGTTCCCATACATTTTATAACTAAACCTACTTCAATTTCAATCTTAACGCCCTCCTTGCGACAAAACCCAACATCCCTTTTCAAGATGCTCTCTTGACAATCTCTCTTACCTTTCCTCCGATGGCGGTAAGGATCATCCACGTGCTGGTCCTTGTAGATCACCGAATGGAACGGTGGCTCATCGTCACCGGTGTGATGTAGTGGATGCGATTCCGGATTGGACGATTCGCGAAAGTAGTGCTTCGCCCGCTCCACATAGTATTCGTCTTCCGAGGTGATTACCTTACCCTCGAACACACCGTCGAAAATTGAGCCGAACACGAAGCTATCCGGATCTCCGATCACCTCGCCATGATAGATGTGGGACGAATCAACTTGCACCGGTCCCTTGTCGGTGTGTATCTGCAATATCAAAATCAAACATTAGTGGGTGGCGGCTGGACTGAATCCGTACTTTTCGTACACTTACCTCTAACTTATCACTTATTGTGCTGAGATCGCGTTTAAGTCTAATGTTAAAATCTCGATCGTGTGCGCTAAAGCTAAGATGTACGTAATGATCTTTGGTGACCGATCGTTTCGCCCGGCTGTGACTAGCATGCAGATGCTCATGATCGTAGCTCAACTTTTCGTAGTGCGATATGTACTCGTTGAGGGGACGTGCTGTGGAAAGGGAGTAGACAAAAAACAACAACCATGAGAAATGGATCATAAGAAATGTATATTTTGCAGCAATAGAAGATTTTGCTTAAATCAGAATTTCATAAACAATTGACGCCATAATTTTAATAACGGATTAAATAAAAGATATATTATACTCCTTTGACTATTTATCAATAATATTATGATTGTTAAACATTCTATAAATATTTAATTCTACTTCATTCTCACATTACAATGTTTCGTGTAAACAATTAAAAAAACATTGAAAAATCATATTTCAAAAAGATTGATCAGTTTGTTGACTTTCCACATGAAAAGCTGTTAAAACCAGAGATCAACGTCGAAAAAACAACGCGCAGTGCGTAGTGCTTTCCAGATCGTATAATCTGATTGCATTAAGGTTGAGCATTCCAGCGAGGATACTGAAAGTGCAATAATCCATGAAATGTAATGATCCCGGCTAGAGGTAGATTCGCGAGGGAAATGTTTCACCCACTATCTATACCCACGCTCAGCCCACGTCCTTTTTCACGGTGGTGGATATATCTTTCTAAAATGCAACGTAATACCCAGCAGAGCATTGGCACAGGCGACTGACCAGAGAACTGATACCGGAAACTGTGTTATTTTCCACCAGATTGCTTGACATTCTGAAGCACACAAATGGAGACAAACGGAAACATTGGAATATGGGACGGAAATGTGGCGCAAACAAAAAAAAGAAAACGAGAAACGAGAATCATGATTACACTGGATCTCGCTCGATGGCAA
This sequence comes from Anopheles parensis, assembly GCA_016254315.1. Classification (NCBI taxonomy): domain Eukaryota; kingdom Metazoa; phylum Arthropoda; class Insecta; order Diptera; family Culicidae; genus Anopheles; species Anopheles parensis. The sequence goes on from CM028124.1 coordinate 661,870, forward strand.
AGAAACAGGAACAGAACCATCCAACGCTAAAGAGTGCATGTTTGCTTCACGGTTGTCAATCGCAACAGAAAAATGGCTACGGATGTTGATAGTGCGGCCGGTGGTATGGTGTCGGGGATGGCAAACGCGCCTCCTCGCCAGTGGGAGTTGTAGTAAATGTCAACGTTACACGGATTGAACCAGCCGAATGTGCCAGTGGTAATAATATTGTTGCACCCCGGCACGCCGGAAACACATACCATGGAAGCAGTAGTACGTAATGCTCCAGAATCGAATAGAGAGCCCTCGAGCTACTGCTGCTGCTGCAAACGGTATTGAATCGAAAGGATACCATTTCACGCAAGGTGCAAGGATGCACCGTAAGGGTTCTCCCTTGCAGCAGACTTGAGTGACGGTAAGCTACCCGCTCGTAAGGACAAGAAATATCCTCGCCTTCGACCAACTTACAACACGCAAACAGGAAAACGGAACTCGACCCACACGACCGGACGTTTTGCATATCATGGTATGCGGCTGTTTTTATCCCTCTTTTCTCCTTTTTTAAGCTTTTCAATGTGCGCCAGGAATCTTCCATTCCATACACCATCAAATTCTCTATCAATAGCGTTTTGTTGGCATCCTGCAGCTGAAGGGAAATCGTAGGATACAATCATAAAAAAGGAATCAAACATTGAATGGAAATCATTCGACTACGAAAAAGAAATACAATTATGTGACGAATGGATATGAAAATGCAATTTTCACAGAACATCTCGTCCCTACCAATCAGTGTTTCCTTCCCCCAAAAGGGGGGTGTCAAGTCGAAGGGTTACTATTCCCGTATGTATGTAAAGGGCTAATGTAAATTGATTGCGCCCGAGTACATCCGGAAGTCCGGCTCGTTTACCTTTTGCCTGTTCATCCGTGAAATCGATCCATTTCCCAGGACTCGTTGAACGCGAAAGGTGCTTTTCAAACACTAATATAGTTTATTGCTAAGAAAAAGGAAGGGTTCATTTCACCCTGCTTGTGCGAATATGCAATTTAGTTTTTAGGACAGAGCGGACGCATATGCAGTTGACCTGTAACTCGGAAGCAAAGAAAGGTTACTTTGTAGCTGGTCAGTAAATGAAATGGGGATTGTGTCGAGTAAATAAACGGAGTCTTTTTTTTCTGCGCAACAATGTAGCACAGTTTTACCAACGATTCGTTGCCGTATGCAACTCATCGCAAATTACCACGCTACCGGGAGTTTGCAAGTAAATTCTATTTGCCCGGGGTTTATTACTATTTGATGGACACTAATGCACAGGCAGGGCTTAGGGTTTGCTTAGATATTCACTTCGCTGTTGGATGACCATGGCTCATGCAACAGCAACAACCAGTATTATGGATGAAGACCAATGTGAAACCTACCGNAACGCGAAGGTGCTTTTCAAACACTAATATAGTTTATTGCTAAGAAAAAGGAAGGGTTCATTTCACCCTGCTTGTGCGAATATGCAATTTAGTTTTTAGGACAGAGCGGACGCATATGCAGTTGACCTGTAACTCGGAAGCAAAGAAAGGTTACTTTGTAGCTGGTCAGTAAATGAAATGGGGATTGTGTCGAGCAAATAAACGGAGTCTTTTTTTTTCTGCGCAACAATGTAGCACAGTTTTACCAACGATTCGTTGCCGTATGCAACTCATCGCAAATTACCACGCTACCGGGAGTTTGCAAGTAAATTCTATTTGCCCGGGGTTTATTACTATTTGATGGACACTAATGCACAGGCAGGGCTTAGGGTTTGCTTAGATATTCACTTCGCTGTTGGATGACCATGGCTCAAGCAACAGCAACAACCAGTATTATGGATGAAGACCAATGTGAAACCTACCGAAACGTTCTGTACATCGAGACATGATTCGACATATATGTATGTGCAATGTCGGATTTGTTGTGCATCGAAACCGAGGTCGACTGCTAGGCCATAAATGAGGGTCTTGTCTATGTTAGGTTACGAGTCAAATACATTTATTTTGTCCCCTCTTGTAGTAAGGACCAAGGGGAGTTTTACTTTAGAGTTTACCTGTTTTTTGTTTACAAATTTCAACAACTTACATATAATGGCACATCGAGAGAAGACATATAATATAATTCTTTATTAACCGTTTAATTTGTTTTAAAGAATATAAAATAAAAATATATAACAAAACTGAATCCCGCAGGACAGCCATTTGGTTTAATTGTAATAGCGCCGATCTCCACAAGACCGGATCGCTATTAAATCCCAATAGAACTGAGGCACAATCTGATATATTGTATACTAGAGATGGCAAAAAATTATTATATAATAAAACTCATCTTACTTATAAAAGATTTCAATTCAAAGATTGCCATCGAAAATCATTCAAAATAAATAAAAAATATTTTCGATAGACACAAACACTGGTTGAAAAATGGCCATAATTTATTAATTGTTTTGCAACAATATAAAGCGAATTATCGCACTTGTCGTGTTGATTGTTTCCCTGTTAAATTAACCCGATAACGTGATGGCGCATAGTCTTTTTAATGATCTATTTTCATCTCCGATGTATCCTTAACGATGTTGAACAAGTTGTGTCACATTTTCCTTAATACCGCTCATTACTTCTCGTAATAACCTTACAATAGTAACAAAGAAGTGTGTCTTCATTTTCCAGACGGCACTCAACGTCAACCTTGCTCTCTGCTGGACAGACACAGACTCTTCTGGCGGAAAAAAGAGCGTCATGTAAAATGACTGTCGTGGACAGGTTTGTAAGCAATTTTTCACTTCCTTATCATCGCCGATAGGACAAAGACCGGAGAGTATGATGGAGCATGATAAAGAGCAACTGCTGATTATGTTGCGGAAGGTTCGATACGCTAAAAAAGACACTGTCCAAGTGTTTAGATGTAGATGGATTGATGAGACGAGACAGCCGAGCAGACTGATGGGAATGCGTCAAACAGCGTTGAAATAGTCCCAAGAGGCTCATTGGCAGATGAAAGCTAGCCATGGCTGGATAAATGAAACTAGAAAAGAGCCTGTTTCATTCTCTGGTTTTCCACTATTTGTGTCTGTCAAACAGCAAACTACCAACAGGGACGGGAGCAGTTTGTTACACATAAACATATGAACACATAAATATGCACATTAATAACCTCGCACGGGACTGCTTTAGCAGATGCTTGACCACGGAAGGAATTTTCTCTTTCAGCAAAGGCTCATTAGAAAACAATAGCGACACGAATTTCCAGTGACAAATATAATAGGATACGAATAAGGTTAATGTAGTAAAACAAGAATTCTAATGATTCAATTTCAATTAGGATTTAACAATATTTCTTATTGTTCATAAGGTTTTGAACATGCAAATCTCGAGTTTCTTCAATTTCCAATTTTCGATACACAGTAGAACGTCGATTATTCGGGGTGCTCCTGACCGGACTGGTTAATCGATTTCCACGGATAATTATCCCTTAAATATTAAGGACATTTCTGTATCTAAATAAAGCGTATATAGTATCTATATACTAACAGGTTGGCTGATAAGTCCCCGGTCTGACACATAGATGGCGCCGCTAGTATTAAATGCATATTATTTTTATATAGTACCAACCTTCAAATGATTCGTGTCAAAATTTGACGTCTGTATGTCAATTAGTTTGTGAGACAGAACGTCTTTTGTCAAGCAACTTTTGTTATTGTGTGTGTTGTGTTGTTCCACCAAGACAACGCACCGTGCCACAAGTCATTGAGAACGATGGCAAAAATTCATGAATTGGGCTTAGAATTGCTTCCCCACCCACCGTATTCTCCAGATCTGGCTCCCAGCGACTTTTTCTTGTTCTCAGACCTCAAAAGGATGCTCGCAGGGAAAACATTTGGCTGCAATGAAGAGGTGGTCGCCGAAACTGAGGCCTATTTTGAGGCAAAACCGAAAGAGTACTACCAAAATGGTATCAAAAAATTGGAAGGTCGTTATAATCGTTGTATCGCTCTTGAAGGGAACTATGTTGAATAATAAAAACGAATTTTGACAAAAAAATGTGTTTTTCTTTGTTAGACCGGGGACTTATCAGCCAACCTGTTATACTATGGTGGTCCTTTTGACGCTAAACATGATTCTGGATTAAGCAAATTATTACCAAATAACAATTAAAATTTAGAACGTAAAATAATATTGTAATATAAATCATTTCAAATATGTCGTTTGGTGACGATTTTAAAAATTTTAACCAACCTGACATCAGTACAAATGTTCACCACGGTTGAACAGCTGTCAACTTTCGACGCCGGTTAATCCGCCCACAGATAATCGACGTTCTACTGCATTTTTAAAATATCTTCGAACATACACCTTCCTCGACTTACACAGTTTTTACATCTAAGTTCAATTAACGTATGCATTAGAAAATGAACAAATTTTGGCGGTTTTTCATACAAGTACCCACCACCTAGTGATACATTTAGTCTTTTATCTTCTTTTGTAGCTATTACATTGTTCACAAATAACAGAAGACGATGTTATCAGATAGTTTGTAACAACCACTGCGCAAACTATTAGGCAACTTCTTTCGAATCCTCGTTGTAAAGACAAGCGTCACTGCGGATTGAAACAGTTTTAAATGTTGTGACGCTTCGTGACCGCGTGATACAGTCTATTTTTTCCTTTTTTTGTATATTTACCTACATTTGAAGATAGATGGTATTCGTAGAAAAACCATAGAATTAAACAATATTCTTCTTCTGGTCGACCGACAACAGTCGCACATTATCGAAAAATACAGTAAAATGTAAAGATGGCGATCGATAACAAATTGTTCTCGTCGTTCCTCCTAGAGGTTGAAGCAATCAGCCAAGCAGTGGAAAAATACCTGTACAAAATAGACTGTCCACTTGTTATGAGGAAGACCAGTGATGACTAGACGATTGCCAGAAGGAGCAACTGAAGGTTTTAGTGAAGAATTTGTTAAGGATAATTTTCTACCAAAGATCGTCAATCCTCCCAATGGCACTAAACGCGTTAAACGGACCCTGTGGGAAAACAGGAGGATTAAATCCTACAACTTTCTATCCTCAAGGGTCAATCCTACAAGCAACATGGAGTGACAGCTGATCATCAAAACCACAAAAAAGCTAAAATAAATGCAATAATTTTTGAGTTAGGTGGGATTCGCACGGCAAGTCGCCAAGACGGAAACTAATTTTTATAAAAGAATTATTAAACGTAAGATTCAAGCAAAGTTTGTATCATTCAATTATCTTCATTAGTTTTGTTGTTCATCACTAATCAAATTTAGTTCGTTTTTTAATGTATACGTTATGTGTGCAGTATGATTTTGTAAGTTTGAAACCATATTTAAACATAACACACAAAAAATCACACGCTAATCATGATTCTTAAGGCAATCAAAATTGTTATTAACAGTATAATTACCTTGATTATAGAAATGAACAATGAGCTTGATAATCATAAGCGATAATTCCAATGAAAATTGTTTCACAATTTTCACACTCGCAAATGAAGCACCTCACTCTTTGGTGCCGTTTCTAACGATATTAAAGAAGCGTGCTCCATCTTAACCTTACACCGGCAGTCGTGTGTGCGTATTGCACACGCATTGAGATGTGAGTTTTCGTTTAACAACGATCGCAAAACGATTGCACAACATCCCACTTTGGCATCTTCATGGCCAACGTTCATCTCGTAGCGCCAGACACCGTGTGGCCATGTAGCGTGCAAGTTTTTTGCTTCTTTTTCATTGCCTCAGAACATGCCAATAGCGTAAACAAGATGCAACAACTTATAGGCTCCCACGGTTAAGATACATAATCGGATTTAACGAGCAACAAACGAAGAAAAAAACTGGGTTTCTATATTCATTATTCTTATGATTTTTTATATTTTGCAAAGTATTTAAAAAAATGCTACAACCACGTGGGTTTGTATGTTGCCGACACATTATACGAATGTTTTTAAAAAAAACATTAATAATTTAATGCTTAATTAGAACAAAAAGTTTGTATATTAAATATTTAAAAATGTCGTTCATATTAATAATTTATAAAAGACATTCAACATTTAATATCCAAAAATGTTTGGTATATTTTAGGAGTCAAGTGAAGACTTATTATTGCTGAACGTTAATGGAATCATAAAACTATAAAAAACAAATATTAAAATTGATCAAGTATAAAACATACATCAGGGAGCAAAAGACGAGTACAAAACAACGTAAGAGCACATGTACAGCAATGCATTCTCCTGAAGAATCCCATTCAGTCGAACATTTCACTCATTTGCTGTTTTTTTTTCTCTACTCTCGCCAGTTTAAAAAATGTGTAGAATGAAACTCAAAGCAAAGAAAAGAAGCTGAATCAAAATAATACACCTTGTTCTAGTGCAATGTATCTCATAACAGCTTTACTGCACCAGTGACAAGTTGCGCCAACATCGTTCCCATAGGATCACACACCTACCATTACAGAGTAATTCATTTTCCCATTTCACTGAATAGAACAGAGTCCACCGACAGAGTCCACAGAGTGTTGTTGCTGGTCGCCCAGTAAAATTCTGTAATGTCGTGCAAAAGTGTAATTGCGCTTTTTCCTTGAGTGCATTTTCGCTCTACCTTGCGCCCGGTAGATAGCTTTTCCATTCACAACTTCGACAATGCAGGTCCATCGAGCGCGAACATTATTCCTGGTTCATTTTAATGTCCCTGCCTTTGCCCCTTTGCTACACTTTAGCTGCGCCATCTTGCGTAACATGATGCTTGCGCTTTGTTTTGGTTTCTTTTTCCGAATGGTGTACACCTCGCATCACATCACGACCAAAGTGCAATCGTTGCAACAAACTGCAAGAAGATGATGCATTTTTACCTTCCACAGTGTTGATGACTTTTCCATTGTTGAACTGGTTCTTATCATCTGTATGCATTTTACTTTTCAAATGGACGCGGGACGCAGAATGGAACGAAGCGAAAAAAGTAAGGTTTTGCAACACGGAACCGGACGGCAAATATCAGGGTCAGTGTGTCACATAACAGGGTGGCGTGCATCTTGTGTGCAAAATCGTGCACGTGTTGTATAGTACCAGGTGTTGGACCTTCTCACCCTGTGACCTTTTACAATTTCCTTTCATTAGAATGAGCAACGGGATGTAAACATTTCCTTGACACATTTCTCATCGACCCACTTTAGCAGATTGCACACGGGGGTTCTTCGAAGATAACGCTAAAAATGATGGAAGTGGACCATACCATGACCAAGCAAGCGAGCTAGCGAAATGTAAAACAAACAACCGTAATCACCGAAACTATTTATTCGGGAAATTGTTTTCCAAACTGCAACTAACCTACGTTATCAGCCACTGGATACCAGGACTTGGTTTTTGGTTACTCCCCTCCACATAATGCATTCTCATCGCAGGGAAATGTTGCACAACATATGGAGCAACGGCAACATAGTTTAAAGAGTTGTCCTGTTTTTTAACCTTTTTTTTTATCTGTTGGTACTAATCCCCAAAACATGCAGCACAAAATCCAACGACTTGTCGTACAAAGTCTGCAGCGCGGATGTTACGCGCGCGGAAGCGAAGGCATGCAACTGTATCTCCGGTCAAAGAGTGCATGGAGAGATAGATAGCTTGTCCCATCGGAAGGTAAGAAAAAGTTTTTAATGAAATTATACGAATTTAAAAATTCACACACTTCGCCCAGTGCTCTCTGTCTCGTTGGCTTGAAAGTGTGAAACTTTTCTCTGTATCATTTATTGCCTCTGGTTCGTGTTGAAAACTAGACGACACAATTATGCTGTAGTTTTTTCTTCCCTGACTTCCATACTATACAGTACCAGAAATGAGAGAAAAAATAATAATGTTTTAAAATATTTTTCGAGATGGTTTATTTATTATATCATACTAGAATAAACACAGACAGTTGCAAAATAGCGTTTATGATTAAAAATTCTATAAGGCGAAGGATGTAAATAAAGCGAATAATAGGGAAATTCGTTTGAATTACTCAAATTTTATTAATAATAATAACAGATACTACATATTATTTCCCACAAATTCAGTATAGTCCTAGCAGTTTATTGTGCAAAACTAGAAAACAAATATATATAAACCAGGACGGATTAACATGTTCCACTGTCAGGTTTCTATCGATCGGCAAGGAAAACTGTAGAAACTTAAACTCTCTCGTAACATGTTGAGCTGTAGAAGGATTAAAGTATTCGCCACAACACACCTATTTCCACCAAGAGCAGAGGTATAACATCTCATTGCATAATACATCAAAAACATCGCAATTGTGCGGTTTCTGATATTGTTTTCCATCGTTCGAGCTTTTTCGACTCTGCAAAACATTTTGTTGTCTTCCCTTTTGTTGATTCTATTTAATCGTAAACTGCCGTATCTGAGATTTTTGCGTACTGGATATTAACTCCAGTTGTGTGACATAAAACCTTATTGTCTTTCAGATCGAAATGTTTCAAAATTACGCGCTTTACATTTACATCAAAATACAGCGAACTGATTGTTCAGTGTCGTACTGGTCAAGTGCAATTTTGATGAAATTTTCAACTCAATGTCTTTACCTTGGTGCCGCTAGCAAAGTGTATCCACATGGAAAGTATTGCTGCCATTGGGCCACGGAAAAGGTCACGGTTCGTAAGTGAATTTAATTACTAAACGCAATAAGTTGCGCTACGGCCGTTACTGCAAACTGTACTTTTGCTTTGTGCTGAAATTGTGCACAAAACGCCCTCACACGCGCACACGAACGAATGTCATTAGCGTGAGCATTAGAATAATTGTTCTCCGGCCGGCTCGGAAAGCCGCTTGGCCATTCGCATTCCCTTATCAACGCCGAGAAACGGTTCGTGCACAGGTTCTTCCCATAGCCGGTCAAGCGATGCAACGCAGCTGTCTTCAGGGGAATTAGGAAGAGTGCATTACGGTGCGAGCCCTGCATATTGTTTGCGGCCCTGGAATGGAATCTTTGATAACAGAACTGCAGTAGTTAACAAAGTGCGTCGTTGTTGTCTCAAGTTAATGCTGTGAACCGAACGTGCAACGTTTTAGAAGGCCGGCACGACCACTAGCGCCATGGGCGATGATGACGGATTTTAAAGTGCTAAAGTTTTATCTAACCTCTTCACTGTTCTCCACATGCAAGTTGTTATTAGTGGTGGGAAAAATCCAATTTTATCCGGAGTCGGAATATTCCAACTCCAGGACAATTTGCAGTCGACTGCGGATTAACTCCGATATTTAGAGGATATCAACAAGATGATACAGAACAGCGGAAACCATCTTTACTCATTTACAGAAAACCAATTATTGTAAACTCGTAAACATGTGAGAAACTCCTCTCTGAAATCTGTTTAAATAAAATCTTCGACAATGGTGCTTTTGGAACATTGATACTCCATTAGCAATATCTATTGAAATCTATGAAAAATAACAACGTGAAATGTTTTAAAATCCAGAATTCCTAAACATTGGAAGAAAACTGCGAAAAACTTTAATTCGAATAATTATCAATAATACGCAGTAGACTCCGGAGTTGAATTCTTTCTGCTCCGAAGTTCCCATCACTAGTTGTTATGCTTGTCAGCATTCTCTTTAGGAAAACGTTAGGAAATTAAGTATAAAATATTACAATAGGGTAGTCCATCCTACTGACTATAACAAGTATTAAAAAGTTGTGCAATTAAGGGTATTAAATTTCCAAGAATTGAACGATAAAATCATGTTACTTACTATTCAAAACGATATCCATAGTACCTTCAGTAATTGATTCCACTTGACTATCATAGAGGATACATGCACATCGGATTGTATCACGAAAATCGATCATGCATAATACTAAATTTTTAATATAAAAGAATCAAGTTATTTGAACAAATTATTTTTTGTTAAATTATCTACTTCTTTTATTTTTTTGTTTTTGTTTAATATTGAGAAAAAATGTTTTGCTAGCAATTCGTTTTAAGATAATGCAAAACCTCATACATTAATGCTGCTTTTTTGTTGAGGATTGTTTTACATGAAACACGACAAGGACACATTGTTGTATGAACATTGTATCGCCGACAGCTTTTTTGTATGCTCCACATAGTTCAAGGATAGGAAACCTTAACCACACACAGAAACTTAGTTCTGACCAAGATAAACAATGTTTTTTTTATATTTTTTATCTTCTTCTATCGCCTTCTTCAGCCCGCAACGACAAAACACAAACCGTTGTTGTGAGATTCTAGCGGTCGACAGCTAATGGAGACGTTTAACTTATTGTTTTGTTTGTCTTTGAGTAACATTCGTTATTTAAGTTTTCTTGCTTCAATAGCAAAAAACAAACATTCACATAGTTGTTGAATGAATATAGACAACTGAGTAGAAAATTAACTATTTTGAGCTATGTATTATGGATATTTTTCTACCGAGAAAAAAGCTTCCAAGAAAAATAAAACATTTTTTTATGTAGTATAAGATAAAAGTACGATTGGAACGCCAAATGTTGCAACAGGTTGAACCGATTTTTCTTCGGTAAAAATAACATGACCAACAATCCCTAGGCCGGGGTAAAAACATTACCATGGGGTATTTATCAAGGATTGCCCGAGTGCCCTAAAAGGTTTCAAGTAAGCCTAGGAAAAACAGTACACAAAAATCAACATCAACCAAAGGAATCCCAAGGAACATAAATACGAAAAGCCCCAAAAACCGAAAGCATACCCGTCGTCTGTGTTTTCTGCTCACCGCAGTCAAACGAGATCCCATCCCGTTTTGCCTTCGAGCAACGATCGATAGCGAAAAGAAAAGATCCATCTTCTGCCATTTCGGGACAGAGGATACACATCAGATCGAAAGGTTTCATAGACAACAGGACACTGAAAAAAGCAATTTAAATATTCATACAACAGCAAACCCTCCTCTCTTTTCCTGCCCTCAATAACAACAGTCGGGAGGGTGTGGAAAATTTGAATAAAATTATTCCATCGATACGCACACCAGTGTCATATACCCTCGGGACACCACACCACGTCGTTTGTTCACTTTTTGCACTTTCTGCTGCAAAGCAAGCGAACAAAAGCTACCATTTTTAAATCACAATCTAAAGAGCGTAAGCAATTTAATTTTAAAAACCTTTTTTGCCTCATTAGTGTCATATGTATTGTAGTCGATCGTAACATCAGCTCGTACTTTGTACTGAGTACGTCAGCAAAGTCACTGCAGCATCTAACGAGCATAAACTCAATTGACACCTACAACGATCAATTTTTTTTATTCTACTTTTGAGCATCTGCTTACTCGTTGCACAACCGAACGCTTTCTTTAGCTTCAAAGTAAAGCTCTCGAGTGTGTCACAAGGGCAGGATATTATTTCAATTATTTCAAATTGATTTCACTTTACCCCGAAGTACTTCACAATAGGAGATGTGTATCGTTTCATTGAAGGAATATATTGGACAATATTTTACTTTAAAAAACCCAGCGAAGTAGCACCTTTATAATACCCAAATTATTATTTGAAATGATTAATTTGAAGTGTTTGATAACTGAATCGTTTATTCTTGGAAGGCCCTGTAATGACGCTTTTTAAAATTAATTAAATTCAATTAAAAATTTTGACGAATGTCTTAAAAAGCTACTCACGCAAAATCCTGGGGCAATACGTACCTTTTTTTGATTCTCTTACGTAACCTGAAAAATAAAAATAAAATAAAAGGTTAAGGGACGAATCATAAATGAGTGAAAATAAGCTGTGTAATTATATGCTTGATTTGTGTATCGTTCTACCGATTATCCTCATTATTTTATCCTCGTTATCTTGGAATTTGGGACCATCATTTTATATGCATTAAACCCCAACCAGACGCTGACATCACAAATCTCTACATTACAACTTGGCCTGTCTCGTTTGGACTGTCACATTGCAACATTCAAAACCATACATACTTGAGTGTATGATATTAATGGATTCACAAGGCGAACGAGTACTGCTGAATTTCACATTCAAGCTAGATGATAGGAGAACGAAAACGATGCAAGTTTTTCTTTCTCACCCGTTGCAGTGCATCTGTTTTGCAAAGGGTGTGTCAAATAGAGGACAATGTAGAGGTTGAGTGTAAATTTCACCAAACAAGAGACTGGTGAAGTGTACGATATTTAAAACACAAAATCTCCAGCCTAAGCTGGCATGGAATAAACATGGTCGGGAAACGGCTTTATGAATGCCACATGAAATATGTATTCCATGAAGAAATTTCTGTTTCCGGATGCCAAACGTATGCAATGAAGGGAGAATTGAAAAAAGATCCAGAACCATATGAATATGCAACGACGAAGATGATGACGACAGGTGGAAGGAGTAAATTTTGGTGCAAAAGAAGTTTAATCGTAATGTAACACACAATTTATAAGACACTAAAATGACAAGCGAATCATAAATTTTTTGCGTAATTTTGCGCAATAAATATTCGAACAAATACTTGCTAGTCAGCTTTGAGCATTATTTATTTTAGTTAAAAAAAAGAATGTCCTAAAAGTAACACCTAATCATCAAAATTGTTTTTGGCATTTTTGAAAACTTTTTTTAAACATTGTACGTAAAGTGGTACAAACAAAAATGACTACTTCACTCAATTATTTTTCCATGCTTTAACGGTAGAACTACCGGACCAGTCATTTTGACTGTAACGCTTAATTTTCGTCACATTATTTTTGGGGGTAAAACAATCCTAAGGTAGTTGAAACATGAGTTTTACGTGTAGTACAATCTACAATAAACAATAACACATACTCCAACTTTACGAAATTGTTTAAAAATTAACCTCGAACGGAAAACGCTTCGTAATAAACTTGTAGTACTTCTAGTGTTAACGACAAACCATTGCACTATACAATTAACCTTAAAAACGACCTTAAAAAAAACTTCTTATTTTCACAATAAAACTGCATCGTTCGCTGTGATTAAAATCACATGGAAAGTTTTGCGATGAACACGCAACACACGTCCTCGGTTTTGCGCTGTTTTGATTAATGATTTCCTTCACAGTTTCCTTCTCCATCCATACCGATTGCTGCTTCTTGCAAATATTCCAACATTCCTTCCGGTAATGCAATATTGCACCATAAAGCACAGCTTCAAATGAAATCAAGTAACACAAATGAAACTATTTCGTGTCGGCATCGGACAGACAGAAGAAACAAAAGCAAACCGTTTGTGGGTACACATATACAGTAGCTGTCGGAGCATTTCGTTATACATCGCGCAGAGTGAGTACAAACTTTTCTTTTGTACCTTTTTTTGGAATTAACACCACCAACATGGACCCAAGATGTTTGCCCTTGGAGACTGGAGACTTAGATGAAGTGCAACCGGGCGCCGGGTACTAAGCGCTGACGGTCGCGAGAGCTGTGCTGACGAAGACATTAAGCACACTCCGAACCGGGAGTTTGTGAGTTTAAGCAAAAAAAAATAATAATAATAAACTTCCAGCCAACAATGGCGGATGGGAGACAAAAAGTTGACGCTGATGATGGCCCCCATCGAAAAGCAGCAGTATCATAATATTTCACCGCGAAGTTGCTGCGAGTGAGATTGTTTTGTTGTCTTTTCTACGGATGGGAGTTTTAACTTTTTTGGGACGTAAAACATAGTGCCAAAAGTTACCGAGTTACGTTTCTTCTTTCCAAGACATGATGTATGGAAGAGATTTAAGGATTGCAATGAAAATTTTCTTTTGTGGTAAATGAAAATAAAATACATTCGTTTTTTTTGTTATCTTAGATACCTGCAAAAATGTAAACACAAAGTTTTGTTATGCAATTTTCTTTATAAAGCACCTATATTTTACTCAGGAATGAATTATAAACAATTTAGCAATTAATGTTCCAGCAATTTTACTCAAAAAATAAAGTTCAAAGCTTAAACATCTTAGTTTTAAAGCTTAGGCTTCAATACAAAGGTAATAGATCAATTCAAAAATGTTCAAAGTAATAAAAGTTTAATGAGATGGATATGTTTGTGGATGTGGATCATTTCCGTCACATTATTTTTAGGGGTTAAACAATCCTAAAATAGTTGAATACTTCAGCTTTTCGAAATTGTTAAAAATTAACCACGAACTAAAAACGCTTAAAACGCTTGACCATTCTAGTGTTAATTATCAATTTCGAATAGCTATTCTATTTTTTAATGTTTCTTAGAGATAATACTATAGTATAGATATTTTAAAATCTTGCATCCAATACTACAGCAATTTATAAGTCCAAAAAAAGTTATGAATTAAAACTTAGGCGTTCCCGTCAAAATGACTGCTGCGGTAGTTCTAGTGTCAATTAAAAAAAAATCAAAAATTGTTAAAACCAATATTATTAAATTAAATTTATAGAATTGTAATTGTATTTATTATAACATTGACGAATATAAACACAATTATCACATTTTGGCGAATAGGAAAAATCACTTTATCCCAATAAAAACAGAAAAAATAAAGCACACACACACACCGCAGTAGCTTCACCTCGACGCGTTTATTTGCGGCATAATCGAACGTGAATCAAAGCGCCGGAAAAAGCACACCTCAAAACGCACACACGCCATTGTTGGTTGCCAAAGACCTTGACATGGAAAAACGCGGCCGAGGGCCACCGGCACCTACACCTCGCCTTATTACGAATTTTTCATTCGTTCATTACTTTCCACCCGCTCGCAGTGGGCCAATGGTGCTAAAACTGATTATGTTTTGGCCCCGGTGCGAGCCAACCGGGAAGCGCCCCCGGTGAACCAGGCCTGTGTGTAGTTTTACGCTCGGTCTGTCTGTCAAAACACTACACGGCGCGCGAGTGTGTCTGTATGCTTCATCATCATTTCTTAAGCTTTCGAACAAATTCAAACGCAACTTCCAGAAACGAAACCTCAATATTGAGAGGGAGAAAAGAAAAGTGTAGCACCAAGTGAAAAACCGTTTTGAATTTTCTTTCCGTGAAATGAAAGCATCAAACAAAAACTAACATTCAGGGTGCCGCATACATCGTCAATGTGGAAATAAATAAACGGCAAGAAAACTCGCTTCACAAGTCTTCTGTCGGTCTCGGTCTTCGCTGGTAAAACAATGTTTTTGCTAAACCTTGGAAACCGAAAGAAGAAAGTTTAATCATTAAATTTCCATGCGCCTACATAATATACGAACACTTGGGAACAAACTGTTTGCGTAACGATCTTCGGAGGTAATTTGTATTTATTCTGTCATTGCATTCTATCGCTTTCGGATGAATCAATCTGTACATCTGTGACAAGAATTTTATCAATACTTTTAATTGGCAAACGATAAAACGAAGTTTAATTGTAATAGTAATTGAAGATGAAAAAGGTTATTTATTAAAAAAACAACAAACTAACGCATACCATGCATCATCTATTTTAATTATTTTCCACACGTCTTTTTTATGTACTTTCTAAACCAAAAATACAACGAAATTAAATTGAAATAATAGGAATTTTTATAAGCATTTTAGAGCACTGCTCTTTAACTACCACTCACAGTAATTAAATAGCAACTTAATATAAATGAAGCATGACACATTGAATAGAAAGATTTTACATTTATTTTTTGTAATTGGAGGAAAACGAGAATTAATATGGTATGTTTTACATAACTATATTTATTTTGTTAGCGGAAATACTAGCTTTAGCTCAATTGCCTCAATGAACTCGATATAACAAATGTTTATGAGAAACTATATCTGCTTTCATGTTGCAAACGTTATTTAAATTGATGGTAATTGTGGAATTGGAATTTTGGAATTTTGTATTTTCTTTAAAAATTATTTAATTTTACGTTTCGTTTTATTAATCTTTAAAGAGCACAAAGTTGCTAGTTTGTGCTATTGCCATTATTAAAAAAACCTTTTTGAAATTAAATACTGCTGACACCAACGATTGATGATTGTTAATTCGATAAGCCAGTTAAGTTTTATGGTTGAATAAAATGCCAACATGATCATAACGCTTTTGTAAATATCTTTGCTATACTCGAATGTTGACAACTAATAATATGAGACAGTATATTGAAATTAATTAAGCAAACTGCAAAGCAAATAAAATAATAAATCCCAATAAAGTTAACAGAAGAAGATCCACTTTTTTCTAATATTCTATACATATAAAAAAAAAACAAACTAATTTAATAGCTTAGTATTAGTAAAAAAAAACTTCTGCGCCCCCGGGTGGACTCGAACCACCAACCTTTCGGTTAACAGCCGAACGCGCTAACCGATTGCGCCACGAAGGCACTTATGCTCTCCGTCTCTAACACCGCTATTTCAGCTTTACGTGTCGAGCTAAACATTCACATCTACCACCGCTACTATTACTGAAACATAGCGAAGTGAGATACAAAAAAGGGAAAGGCCCAAACAAACTTAACTAAAAAAGCGCTGTTTTGCTATTTCTATTGTGACCAAATCTAACATTTTTCTAACCTGTACACAAGAAAGCATATTTAGATTTTTATGCAACATAAAACACATTTTAAATTCATAATTCCAATTGCTTTAATTGTAATAATGTTGCTTAGTACAACAAAATCATACCCTCAAGTGGCTACATGCGATGTAAATATGTTTACATTCTGTCTACCTTCTGCCGGGCACAATGCGTTAAAGTTGCTTTGGTTCGGTCCGTTCGCATCATACACATGGAGGGGCAATATTAAAACGGGCGCTCAAAAGCAAACCACGCCAGCACACGATGCCGGGAGAGAAAGATTGTCAGAGCAAATTGTGGTTGTTTCGTTGTTGATGATAACATAAACTTACTCGGCTTGAAGCACATTCATTCGCAGCCCAACACAACACAAACAGGGCAAAGGAAATGTTGGAAAAGTATCGAAAAAAAAAACAAATAATAAAGCAAATAAAACTTTAGGGGTTTTAATTAGCGATTTCCCTTACCCTGCACATGAATTACAGCAGGGTGTCCGCGTATGATGAGGAGATGCTGCTTTTGCGTTCTTTTGCTTAGAGTCCGCGTTACGTTACACGGTCTGCATCAGCGTATCAACTTGTTCGGTGGAAGTTCTTTGCCCGAGGAAGTTTTGACTCGTCTAAAAAAACATAACTCAATGTATTGTGGAACGGGAGAAGTATGAGTGTATGTTTGGATTTTTGTATAAGAATAGAATACAAATTCAGTCCTCTTTTTTCTAGTGGACAACTAGTTCAAATCATCTACTTGGATCTACTTGGCAAACCGTGCTTCATCTTAGGTCCCTTCAACACTTTAGTAGGAAGATCTCCATCGCTTTTCATTTCCATAAGTTCAAATAAAACCCCAAAAAGGAGGCCAAACCCCAAACAATCATCCCAAATATTTACAAGGATTTGCGAAATCTAAGTCTTATCAAATTTATAGCTTAAAAGGAAAAGAAATCCATTGGCTACAAAACATAAGTGATAATAATTATTTTGCAATTTTCATATCATTATTGCTTCTAACGAAATTAGGAAATCTTTTTCAAAAGTCTTTATTGCAATCATCCTTAACATTAATTACTCCTTATGTTACGTGTCACTATGTTGGACAATGTATTCAACTAGTAAAAAACATTATTATCCCAAACATCTATACTACACACCATTACATCATAATCACTACACCACACCCAAGTGCTTTTATTCCGACGTATGAAAAAGAACTCTTGTGAAACAAAGAAACTCTCAAGAGATAAATTATTTACACACGCAAAATCATAATATGCGTGTCTGATACGAAAGATCCTGTTATCCTGGGAACCATTCCTTACAAAAAAAATGGAATGCCTTCTTTCACATATACACATAAAGCGCAATGCATATAAACGCTCCTTCTTGTTCTTTGTTTCAACCGCTCGCATGGACACGTGGGACTAAGCCAGCCTTCTTTCCAAAGATGTATAACATCCTAATCTGTGGATAAGACAAATTATGGTAGGGAAAACCTAAAGACGAAAACGGAATCTATTTTCCCAGCAAATAGAAATAATGTGTGTCGTAGGTTGTTTGGTTTCTAAGAACAGGATTTGAGATGCCCCTAACATATCTGCTGGTGGAAATGTACATCATAAGCCAAAGGAAATAATTCCAATTAACCATCGGCAAAAATATCAAGTTCATGTATGTTCGTAGGTGTTATTTGCAATATATTGAAATAAGTATAACGTTTTCCTTCGCTCATGAAAGACGGTTGGGGCGGATGAACCGAAACATTAATATTTTATATTAAAGCAGCTTATTAAATTTGGCTAACAAGAATCCTTATCAATATTGCTACAGCGAGTTAAATTTGCATTTGTTAAAGGATCTATCCACAAACCAAAAATTTGTTTATTCAACAAATTTAGTATTAATCAATAAAACTCTTTTGGAACATACATACGACAAAAACGTTTCATATATTATGTTTAGCCTTCACAAAAAGCAACATGTAACCTTATTTTTTTAAGGTTTATGTATTGCAACATAAGTAATACAGGATAAATTACATCAAACAATTTGACACATTTACATTTTTGTACAAGTATTTTTAAACAAGGCTTGCTGTTTCAATATTTCATTAACACTAGAACTACCAAGCGTTTTAAGCGTTTTTCCTTCTTGCTTAATTTTTAAACAATTTCGAAAAGTTAGACTATATTTTATTGTTTATTGAAGATCGTACTATAGAATATACATGTAATACTGATGGTTTAACTACCTTAGGATTATTTAAAAAAAAATAATGTGATGAAAATGAAGCGTTTCAGTCAAAATGACTGGTCCGGTAGTTCTAGTGTTAAGTAATAGTGTATACAACAAAGATTCTTGAAAGACTGGCACACAAACTTGTACAAAAACTTTGTTTAACTTGCTTAAACTATAACTATAACTATGTTTAACTATAACTTGCTATAGTCATTTGATATTCTGTCAAGCTCTTCCATTATTTATTTTTTTTTATTTATTTTTTAGGGCAGTCCGCCATTCGATAAGCGAATCCAAGGGAAAGCATGGCGCGTGAAACACCACATGGATATACACTATTAGGAAAACCTCAAAAGAGACTTACAGTGCGTCAACTAACTCTCAAGAAAAAGATACGATAAATAACGTTTCTTTCCATTTTGCCACTCTTATCGCCCACATCCCAACATTCACACCGGAAGTTACTCTACTCTTGGACTGCTATTTATCAAAACATACTTTTACTTTGAGTGAATCAAGCAGGGTGGACAGCATTAGTTTTATGCAATAAAAATGATAAAAACATTCATCTACCCAATTTGGTAGTGGCAATTAAATTTTAAACGCTTCTCTAAGCAGTAAACCACACAGAAGCAATTTTATGAAATATTTATGCTATTTTGTGCCATCTCATTCTGAAATGTGTAGCAAATGGACACAAAGGTTTGCTTTAGAAAATAAATTAAAGCACAAGAAAGGTTCTACTCACGCTCTTTACCAGAGCTAAAAATAAGGCGAATCGTGATGTTTGCATAAAAATGCAGCTAAAGCATAACGCGATCATATTTTTACCACCAAGCTTTTACTCCTTGTGTGTGTGTATGTCGCTAAACGAGGTACGCCTTTTGGAGTTTGCATACGCTTTTGCTCATATTTTTCCTCCCACAACAACAACAAAACCGATGCAAAGCGGAGGTGCAACATAATTCATCGATTTTGTAATGGATGCAACGGAACGGGACGAAGGATGATGGGAAAGGAACATACAATAAAAAGGACACGCTGTTGGTAAATTTGCATATTTTCCATGACCGCATGTGTGTGCTCCACAAGTTTCAGGGTTTTTTTTAAACATTTTCTTCACCGGATTGGAAAGGAATGGCCTACTACTGGAGAGCCCATTCGACCGTGCAATCGATCGGTTAAGGTGGTGATTTGTGTGGAAGGCGGTCAAACTTATAACCGTCCAGGTTCTTAGCGGCTGGGTTAAAATAAGGGCACAATTTATGGCTGGTCAGTTCCGGGCTGTCCAGAAGTTTTGTAATAGCGAAGGAATAAACCACTCTAACTGAATGACCTAAAATAGGGAAGATGGCATTATGCGAAAGACTACCGGGCAGAGAAAACATATGGATTGCAATGCATCATAACCTTCCCCTTCATCCGCCCTCTTCCTCCTCCAAACCCCTTCTTGCACCTAACCACACCATAAGTTTGTGCAATTTATTCGTAAATGCTAAGCAAAAAATGACTTTCAATATAGGAAAAAAAATGGTGGCAAAGATGAATGAAGTGTTTCAGCTTCATCGTGGGATGGGCGGGTGTGTGTAGAACAGCAAGGAGAAAATTTCTGCCGATCAATGTGTGGTAACATTTTCCCAGCTTAGTCCTATCCTTTTCTTGCATACTTTTTCTCTTTCTCTCCCGAGTGCTGTTGTCGCTGACAGGCTTAACGATATGGTGACACGCGAGGCTAATAAATTCGTTATCCTTCCTGTGGTGAGGTGAAAACGACCAGCAAGGGAAAACGCGCATATTATACGTATGTTGGCATTCGGTAGAGGATTTCCATTTGTTTTTTTTTCTCTCGTTTTCATCATATTTTTTTTTCAATTTGCCTCATTGCCCAAACATATTCGTTTCTTGGACAAAGTTAGTGAACCTGCCAGTGAGTTAACGTGTGCTTAATGTTTGGAGTTTTTTTGTGTGTGAAAAAGGCTGTTGTCTTTACTCAGTTTCTTCAAGCATAAAACCCATTCCCGCACCCATAACCTATCCAAATTACGTTACTGATTAATGACAAAATAAGTGACCAATAAAACACCGGTAGACGATTTTTTTCTTCGGGGCTTCGTTTTGCATCACGAAAGATAATGAACTTCGTTCGCTTCTTGGCGAAATAGCGTGAAACGATCAATTGTCGGGCCAAAGTGAATAGTGTGGGAGGTAATTGTAGTACATTAAGTTATGATAGCAATTTTTGCTGTGCGTTATCTTAATCGGTATCATAAAGAAAACCGAAAGCGCTCACGAAACTGTTCGGCCGACAGGTTTACGAATTTATGTATCATGCCGTAGGCGTGTGAATAATGAAGCACGATAGGAACATGGAATAAAGCAGCAAGATGATATGCAAAGAAATTGTTGACCAAAAGCAAGCAGCAACAGGAAGCAATATTGACATAAAAAAAAACATATATTTGCAATAAAAAACTTCTTGGAGATGCCGGGTATCGATCCCGGTACCTCTCACATGCTAAGCGAGCGCTCTACCATCTGAGCTACACCCCCGAGTCGAATACCGGGAAATTACTACTTCAATTTAAGTTTCGTCCATAAAAAAATGTACAGCTTTTCCCGTTTTTTCTCTCAAAACCGATTTTAATATTACGACTGTTTAATATTTCGATTTCACTACACAACAGTGATGTGCTTTTCTTTCATAGCGTCTTAACACGCAACAAATAACAGCCCACATACAAAAAGAAGAACACAAATTTATGTAAAAAGCCTTTCAACAGACGGGGTCGTTAATTATGATTTATTCTAGGAACAAGAGAGAAAAACCACACCATCCAACACCTCGTTAGCGTTGACCGACAATCTGTTGGAGGGACAAATTTTTCCAACCCAATGAAGCAAAGTGTATGTCGTAGCGCAAAAAAGGGGGAGAAACATAATGAACAATGTTTGTATTGGAAGAAACAACACATTAGCTGTGGAACTCACCAGACTTCACACATTCCGGGCTCGCCGATAACAGGCGGTACTATACCTTCCACTATTCGACCGATCGATGATGTGTTGATTGGTAACTGTGGTTCGATAGAACTCTCCTTTTGGTTCGTCGGTCAATTGAGCAATTTCCCTTTGTACAAGGCCACATACCGTTCGCAGCCGTCCCTAAAACACTTTGATGACTGCATGAAATCACGTGAGAGAACTTCTCACTAGTGGCCACCAAAACAACAGCATCGAACAGAGTTTTTATCACTGGCGCGATCAAAAGACTGTTACACATAATGAAAGCAAGTGATCACCTTCAATGAGCGTTAGTGGCAGAAGTCTTGCAGCTACGGGAAAATGGGTTGTAATGTGTCCCGGATTAAACCTTTTCACAATCGTAGCGCTTCACGATTAAATTAATACGCTTCGGCGATTGTGCGATGTGGTTGGTCGGACTGCGGCTATTTCTTGTTTTACGCATGCAGAAATAAATAGCAAACGCTTCCAGGCACGTACACATCAACTCAGTTAATGCTGGTTCCATAGTTATGCGAAGGGGTGCGGTGGTTGTAAATTGTTATATGAAACATAATACCCTTGCCTGATGCATTCCGAAACGGAAATCAAATGCTTAAGGGGCTATTCAACTGGATCTTATTTCATTTCGATCCGGGGTCACAGAAATACAACCCCTAACTGGGGAACACACATAACACAAAATGAACCGGATTTATGTGGCCTAAGGGCCATATTAATATTCGCACTTCAAATTTTATGCATATGGTTCTGCTCATCGTTATCTTATCGCACGTGTATTTTCTCGCACTTCTAAAACTTATTTCTACTGCGGTCAACACAAAAGAGGCAATGTTTATAAATAAAATACCCTGAGTGGAACACAACCGATCATGGATCGTAGGTCGAACTGCACGATCACACGGTGTGTGTTTCAATCGTAACCACCTTCCATTAACTAGCCCGGCTAGCTCAGTCGGTAGAGCATGAGACTCTTAATCTCAGGGTCGTGGGTTCGAGCCCCACGTTGGGCGCAACAGATCCTTTTTTTATGAGAGTGGAATTTGGAATAGATTTTTTCCTTTTTTATCAACTTCAAGGAGATTGTCGAGTACACTCGTGGCCGGTTGACTATTTTTTCAATAATTCCCTTTATTTTGCGTTTCGTATTTTTAAAAAGCTAGTGTTCCTCTCCACGATTGCGTTGCTACTGTCGGACCGGATCCGTTCCTACGCTCACTTTCTCTCCCTTCACCTGATCTATATGAGCGCACGCATTATCGCCCGCCTAGCTATTTTGTTTATCACGTCGGGTCGAGGTGCGCTCGTTCCCAACATTCGGTTATTCAGTTATACAATCTGGACGAAATTTACTATCTGGACGAAAAGCTAAATTTTATAAATCAAACTGTGTAAAGATTTAAAGTTTTTAAATTTAAGTTGTGTTAAGTGTGTATTCCTTATTATTTATTATTATTATTTCTGTTGCCTCGCGGTTTTACAAAATTATCTTTATAACCAAGACCTAACTCTAACATGAAAATGAACATAATGAATATTGTCATAACTTCCATTAACTCATGCATAATAATCATGGCGTTGTAGCATACAAATAACTACTAAAAGTTACAATGTTTGTTGTAATAATAACCAAATTACACATACCCATGTCAAAAGCGACTGATAATGCAGTTTCACACATTGTCATTGTAATGTGGCCGACAATTTGTAGCAGAAATNATTCAGGGTGCCGCATACATCGTCAATGTGGAAATAAATAAACGGCAAGAAAACTCGCTTCACAAGTCTTCTGTCGGTCTCGGTCTTCGCTGGTAAAACAATGTTTTTGCTAAACCTTGGAAACCGAAAGAAGAAAGTTTAATCATTAAATTTCCATGCGCCTACATAATATACGAACACTTGGGAACAAACTGTTTGCGTAACGATCTTCGGAGGTAATTTGTATTTATTCTGTCATTGCATTCTACCGCTTTCGGATGAATCAATCGGTACATCTGTGACAAGAATTTTATCAATACTTTTAATTGGCAAACGATAAAACGAAGTTTAATTGTAATAGTAATTGAAGATGAAAAAGGTTATTTATTTAAAAAAACAACAAACTAACGCATACCATGCATCATCTATTTTAATTATTTTCTACACGTCTTTTTTATGTACTTTCTAAACCAAAAATGCAACGAAATTAAATTGAATTAATAGGAATTTTATAAGCATTTTAGAGCAGTGGTCTTTAACTACTACTCACAGTAATTAAATAGCAACTTAATATAAATGAAGCATGACACATTGAATAGAAAGATTTTACATTTATTTTTTGTAATTGGAGGAAAACGAGAATTAATATGGTATATTTTACATAACTATATTTATTTTGTTAGCGGAAATACTAGCTTTAGCTCAATTGCCTCAATGAACTCGATATAACAAATGTTTATGAGAAACTATATCTACTATATACTATATAACGCTATATAACGCGAAACTATGTAACGCTTTCATGTTGCAAACGTTATTTAAATTGACGGTAATTGTTTTGGAACAGCAATACGGCCAGGCCGTTCTTTATGAATAAAAAAAAAATTGTTTTGGAATTTTGTATTTTCTTTAAAAAATATTTACTTTTACGTTTCGTTTCATTAATCTTTAAAGAGCACAAAGTTGCTAGGTTGTGCTATTGCTATTATTAAAAAACCTTTTTGAAATTAAATACTGCTGACACCAACGATTGATGAGTCGATAAGCCAGTTATAAGCCAGTTTAGTTTTATGGTTGAATAAAATGCCAACATGATCATAACGCTTTTTCAAATATCTTTGCTATACTCGAATGTTGACAACTAATAATATGAAACAGTATATTGAAATTAATTAAGCAAACTGCAAAACAAATAAAATAATAAATCCCAATAAAGTTAACAGAAGAAGATCCACTTTTTTCTAATATTCTATACCTATTGCGGATCGAAAATCAAAACAATGCGAAAAAAAACAAACTAATTTTAATAGCTTAGTATTAGTGAAAAAAAAACTTCTGCGCCCCCGGGTGGACTCGAACCACCAACCTTTCGGTTAACAGCCGAACGCGCTAACCGATTGCGCCACGAAGGCACTTATGCTCTCCGTCTCTAACACCGCTATTTCAGCTTTACGTGTCGAGCTAAACATTCACATCTACCACCGCTACTATTACTGAAACATAGCGAAGTGAGATACAAAAAAGGGAAAGGCCCAAACAAACTTAACTAAAAAAGCTCTGTTTTGCTATTTCTATTGTGACCAAATCTAACATTTTTCTTTCCTGTACACAAGAAAGCATATTTAGATTTTTATGCAACATAAAACACATTTTAAATGCATAATTCCAATTGCTTTAATTGTAATAATGTTGCTTAGTACAACAAAATCATACCCTCAAGTGGCTACATGCGATGTAAATATGTTTACATTCTGTCTACCTTCTGCCGGGCACAATGCGTTAAAGTTGCTTTGGTTCGGTCCGTTCGCATCATACACATGGAGGGGCAATATTAAAACCGGCGCTCAAAAGCAAACCACACCAGCACACGATGCCGGGAGAGAAAGATTGTCAGAGCAAATTGTGGTTGTTTCGTTGTTGATGATAACATAAACTTACTCGGCTTGAAGCACATTCATTCGCAGCCCAACACAACACAAACAGGGCAAGGGAAATGTTGGAAAAGTCTCGAAAAAAAACAAATAATAAAGCAAATAAAACTTTAGGGGTTTTAATTAGCGATTTCCCTTACTCTGCACATGAATTACAGCAGGGTGTCCGCGTATGATGAGGAGATGCTGCTTTTGCGTTCTTTTGCTTAGAATCCGCGTTACGTTACACGGTCTGCATCAGCGTATCAACTTGTTCGGTGGAAGTTCTTTGCCCGAGGAAGTTTTGACTCGTCTAAAAAAACATAACTCAATGTATTGTGGAACGGGAGAAGTATGAGTGTATGTTTGGATTTTTGTATAAGAATAGAATACAAATTCAGTCCTTTTTTTCTAGTGGACAACTAGTTCAAATCATCTACTTGGATCTACTTGGCAAACCGTGCTTCATCTTAGGTCCCTTCAACACTTTAGTAGGAAGATCTCCATCGCTTTTCATTTCCATAAGTTCAAATAAAACCCCAAAAAGGAGGCCAAACCCCAAACAATCATCCCAAATATTTACAAGGATTTGCGAAATCTAAGTCTTATCAAATTTATAGCTTAAAAGGAAAAGAAATCCATTGGCTACAAAACATAAGTGATAATAATTATTTTGCAATTTTCATATCATTATTGCATCTAACGAAATTAGAAAATCTTTTTCAAACGTCTTTATTGCAATCATCCTTAACATTAATTACTCCTTATGTAACGTTTCACTATGTTGGACAATGTATTCAAATAGTAAAAAACATTATTATCCCAAACATCTATACTACACACCATTACATCATAATCACTACACCACACCCAAGTGCTTTTATTCCGACGTATGAAAAAGAACTCTTGTGAAACAAAGAAACTCTCAAGAGATAAATTATTTACACACGCAAAATCATAATATGCGTGTCTGATACGAAAGATCCTGTTATCCTGGGAACCATCCTTACCAAAAAAAAGGAATGTCTTCTTTCACATATACACATAAAGCGCAATGCATATAAACGCTCCTTCTTGTTCTTTGTTTCAACCGCTCGCATGGACACGTGGGACTAAGCCAGCCTTCTTTCCAAAGATGTATAACATCCTAATCTGTGGATAAGACAAATTATGGTAGAGAAAACCTAAAGACGAAAACGGAATCTATTTTCCCAGCAAATAGAAATAATGTGTGTCGTAGGTTGTTTGGTTTCTCAGAACAGGATTTGAGATGCCCCTAACATATCTGCTGGTGGAAATGTACATCATAAGCCAAAGGAAATAATTCCAATTAACCATCGGCAAAAATATCAAGTTCATGTATGTTCGTAGGTGTTATTCGCAATATATTGAAATAAGTATAACGTTTTCCTTCGCTCATGAAAGACGGTTGGGGCGGATGAACCGAAACATTCATATTTTATATTTAAGCAGCTTATTAAATTTGGCTAACAAGAATCCTTATCAATATTGCTACAGCGAGTTAAATTTGCATTTGTTAAAGGATCTATCAACAAACCAAAAATTTTTTTATTCAACAAATTTAGTATTAATCAATAAAATTCTTTTGGAACATACATACATACATAAAACATACATACGACAGAAATGTTTCAAATATTATGTTTAGCCTTCACAAAAAATCAACATGTAACATTAATTTTTTTTTAGGTTTATGTATTGCAACATAAGTAATACAGGATAAATTACATCAAACAATTTGACACATTTACATTTTTGTACAAGTATTTTTAAACAAGGCTTGCTGTTTCAATATTTCATTAACATTAGAACTACCAAGCGTTTTAAGCGTTTTTCCTTCTTGGTTAATTTTTAAACAATTTCGAAAAGTTAGAGTATATTTTATTGTTTATTGAAGATCGTACTATAGAATATACATGTAATACTCATGGTTTAACTACCTTAGGTTTGTTTAACCCCTTAAAATAATGTGATGAAAATGAAGCGTTTCAGTCAAAATGACAGGTCCGGTAGTTCTAGTGTTAAGTAATAGTGTATACAACAAAGATTCTTGAAAGACTGGCACACAAACTCGTACAAAAACTTTGTTTAAAGCAATATCATGATCAATTGCCATAACTTGCTTTAGTCATTTGATATTCTGTCAAGCTCTTCCGACCATTATTTTTTAGGGCAGTCCGCCATTCGATAAGCGAATCCAAGGGAATGCATGGCGCGTGGAACACCACATGGATATACACTATTAGGAAAACCTCAAAAGAGACTTACAGTGCGTCAACTAACTCTCAAGAAAAAAGATACGATAAATAACGTTTCTTTCCATTTTGCCACTCTTATCGCACACATCCCAACATTCACACCGGAAGTTACTCTACTCTTGGACTGCTATTTATCAAAACATACTTTTACTTTGAGTGAATCAAGCAGGGTGGACAGCATTAGTTTTATGCAATTAAAAAGATAAAAACATTCATCTACCCAATTTGGTAGTGGCAATTAAATTTTAAACGCTTCTCTAATCAGTAAACCACACAGAAGCAATTTTATGAAATATTTATGCTATTTTGTGCCATCTCATTCTGAAATGTGTAGCAAATGGACACAAAGGTTTGCTTTAGAAAATAAATTAAAGCACAAGAAAGGTTCTACTCACGCTCTTTACCAGAGCTAAAAATAAGGCGAATCGCGATGTTTGCATAAAAATGCAGCTAAAGCATAACGCGATCATATTTTTACCACCAAGCTTTTACTCCTTGTGTGTGTATGTCGCTAAACGAGGTACGCCTTTTGGAGTTTGCATACGCTTTTGCTCATATTTTTCCTCCCACAACAACAACAAAACCGATGCAAAGCGGAGGTGCAACATAATTCATCGATTTTGTAATGGATGCAACGGAACGGGACGAAGGATGATGGGAAAGGAACACACAATAAAAAGGACACGCTGTTGGTAAATTTGCATATTTTCCATGACCGCATGTGTGTGCTCCACAAGTTTCAGATTTTTTTTAACATTTTCTCCACAGGATTGGAAAGGAATGGCCTACTACTGGAGAGCCCATTCGACCGTGCAATCGATCGGTTAAGGTGGTGATTTGTGTGGAAGGCGGTCAAACTTATAAACCGTCCAGGTTCTTAGCGGCTGGGTTAAAATAAGGGCACAATTTATGGCTGGTCAGTTCCGGGCTGTCCAGAAGTTTTGTAATAGCGAAGGAATAAACCACTCTAACTGAATGACCTAAAATAGGGAAGATGGCATTATGCGAAAGACTACCGGGCAGAGAAAACATATGGATTGCAATGCATCATAACCTTCCCCTTCATCCGCCCTCTTCCTCCTCCAAACCCCTTCTTGCACCTAACCACACCATAAGGTTGTGCAATTTATTCGTAAATGCTAAGCAAAAAATGACTTTCAATATAGGAAAAAAAACTGGTGGCAAAGATGAATGAAGTGTTTCAGCTTCATCGTGGGATGGGCGGGTGTGTGTAGAACAGCAAGGAGAAAATTTCTGCCGATCAAAAGTGTGGTAACATTTTCCCAGCTTAGTCCTATCCTTTTCTTGCATACTTTTTCTCTTTCTCTCCTGAGTGCTGTTGTCGCTGACAGGCTTAACGATATGGTGACACGCGAGGCTAATAAATTCGTTATCCTTCCTGTGGTGAGGTGAAAACGACCAGCAAGGGAAAACGCGCATATTATACGTATGTTGGCATTCGGTAGAGGATTTTCATTTGTTTTTTTTTCTCTCGTTTTCATCATATTTTTTTTCAATTTGCCTCATTGCCCAAACACATTCGGTTCTTGGACAAAGTTAGTGAACATGCCAGTGAGTAAACGTGTGCTTAATGTTTGGGGTTTTTTTGTGTGTGAAAAAGGCTGTTGTCTTTACTCAGTTTCTTCACGCATAAAACCCATTCCCGCACCCATAACCTATCCAAATTACGTTACTGATTAATGACAAAATAAGTGACCAATAAAACACCGGTAGACGATTTTTTTTCTTCGGGGCTTCGTTTTGCATCACGAAAGATAATGAACTTCGTTCGCTTCTTGGCGAAATAGCGTGAAACGATCAATTGTCGGGCCAAAGTGAATAGTGTGGGAGGTAATTGTAGTACATTAAGTTATGATAGCAATTTTTGCTGTGCGTTATCTTAATCGGTATCATAAAGAAAACCGAAAGCGCTCACGAAACTGTTCGGCCGACAGGTTTACGAATTTATGTATCATGCCGTAGGCGTGTGAATAATGAAGCACGATAGGAATATGGAATAAAGCAGCAAGATGATAAGCAAAGAAATTGTTGACCAAAAGCAAGCAGCAACAGGAAGCAATACTGACATAAAAAAAAACATATATTTGCAATAAAAAACTTCTTGGAGATGCCGGGTATCGATCCCGGTACCTCTCACATGCTAAGCGAGCGCTCTACCATCTGAGCTACACCCCCGAGTCGAATACCGGGAAATTACTACTTCAATTTAAGTTTCGTCCATAAAAAAATGTACAGCTTTTCCCGTTTTTTCTCTCAAAAACGATTTTAATATTACGACTGTTTAATATTTCGATTTCACTACACAACAGTGATGTGCTTTTCTTTCATAGCGTCTTAACACGCAACAAATAACAGCCCACATACAAAAAGAAGAACACAAATTTATGTAAAAAGCCTTTCAACAGACGGGGTCGTTAATTATGATTTATTCTAGGAACAAGAGAGAAAAACCACACCATCCAACACCTCGTTAGCGTTGACCGACAATCTATTGGGGGGACAAATTTTTCCAACCCAATGAAGCAAAGTGTATGTAGTAGCGCAACAAAAAAGGGGGAGAAACATAATGAACAATGTTTGTATTGGAAGAAACAACACATTAGCTGTGGAACTCACCAGACTTCACACATTCCGGGCTCGCCGATAACAGGCGGTACTATACCTTCCACTATTCGACCGATCGATGATGTGTTGATTGGTAACTGTGGTTCGATAGAACTCTCCTTTTGGTTCGTCGGTCAATTGAGCAATTTCCCTTTGTACAAGGCCACATACCGTTCGCAGCCGTCCCTAAAACACTTTGATGACTGCATGAAACCACGTGACAGAACTTCTCACTAGTGGCCACCAAAACAACATCATCGAACAGAGTTTTTATCACTGGCGCGATCAAAAGACTGTTACACATAATGAAAGCAAGTGATCACCTTCAGTGAGCGTTAGTGGCAGAAGTCTTGCAGCTACGGGAAAATGGGTTGTAATGTGTCCCGGATTAAACCTTTTCACAATCGGAGCGCTTCACGATTAAATTAATACGCTTCGGCGATTGTGCGATGTGGTTGGTCGGACTGCGGCTATTTCTTGTTTTACGCATGCAGAAATAAATAGCAAACGCTTCCAGGCACGTACACATCAACTCAGTTAATGCTGGTTCCATAGTTATGCGAAGGGGTGCGGTGGTTGTAAATTGTTATATGAAACATAATACCCTTGCCTGATGCATTCCGAAACGGAAATCAAATGCTTAAGGGGCTATTCAACTGGATCTTATTTCATTTCGATCCGGGGTCACAGAAATACAACCCCTAACTGGGGAACACACATAACACAAAATGAACCGGATTTATGTGGCCTAAGGGCCATATTAATATTCGCACTTAAAATTTTATGCATATGGTTCTGCTCATCGTTATCTTATCGCACGTGTATTTTCTCGCACTTCAAAAACTTATTTCTACTGCGGTCAACACAAAAGAGGCAATGTTTATAAATAAAATACCCTGAGTGGAACACAACCGATCATGGATCGTAGGTCGAACTGCACGATCACACGGTGTGTGTTTCAATCGTAACCACCTTCCATTAACTAGCCCGGCTAGCTCAGTCGGTAGAGCATGAGACTCTTAATCTCAGGGTCGTGGGTTCGAGCCCCACGTTGGGCGCAACAGATCCTTTTTTTATGAGAGTGGAATTTGGAATACATTTTTCCATTTTTATTCAACTTCAAGGAGATTGTCGAGTACACTCGTGGCCGGTTGACTATTTTTTCAATAATTCCCTTTATTTTGCGTTTCGTATTTATAAAAAGCTAGTGTTCCTCTCCACGATTGCGTTGCTACTGTCGGACCGGATCCGTTCCTACGCTCACTTTCTCTCCCTTCACCTGATCTATATGAGCGCACGCATTATCCCGCCTAGCTATTTTGTTTATCACGTCGGGTCGAGGTGCGCTCGTTCCCAACAGTTGGTTATTCAGTTATACAATCTGGACGAAATTTACTATCTGGACGAAAAACTAAATTTGATAAATCAAACTGTGTAAAGATTTAAAGTTTTTAAATTTAAGTTGTAAATTTTAAATTTTATATTTATTCCTTATTATTTATTATTATTATTTCTGTTGCCTCGTGGTTTTACAAAATTATCTTTATAACCAAGACCTAACTCTAATATGAAAATGAACATAATGAATATTGTCATAACTTCCATTAACTCATGCATAATAATCATGGCGTTGTAGCATACAAATAACTACTAAAAGTTACAATGTTTGTTGTAATAATAACCAAATTACACATACCCATGTCAAAAGCGACTGATAATGCAGTTTCACACATTGTCATTGTAATGTGGCCGACAATTTGTAGCAGAAATAATACAAATGTGGTTGGTACTGCGACCACAAACAACCAGATGATGCATGCACGAGTTACGCATACCGGTGACCGTTAGTCTATTTCCTGTCGAGCATTGTGATACACATCTACTCTACATAGCTTAGCAAACACCCCAGGGAAGTCGAACTTGATTTGGTGTTTTATTGGTGGTTTTATTGAAGAGTGGAATGGCGGTTTAGCTACAAACCATAATCAGCTATATTTCTATTTTAATCCTTCAATCAACTATTTTCAATGTTTTGTTAACATAGATCTGTGACAGATTTATGCATAGTCTTTATACCTTCTGGTCTATATCTGTACAAATGTAACGAAAGCCGAATGTAGTTTTTGCATAACTTTGGTAAATAATCTATTTTATCAAGAATAAAGTTTCTGAAAGATAAACTGACAAGCAATAATGAGAAACAACTTGTCACGGTGCCTCTCTACAGCACCATGCACCCATCATAATCATCACCATTCGCACACGAAGTTCACGCCTGTCTGATTTAGGTCAATTAGTTTAGTTTCTGGTTTATTTATTTTTCCATTTCATTTTACACACATACCGCTACTTTCACGCTCCTTGTTGACAAGGTTTTGTATCATTTGTTCGTTTTTCGGTGACCTTTGGTCGGATTATTCATGCAAAAAATGAAGAAATTTATATCTGTGCGACACTAAGGAGTGGCTTTGAATACATCAGTTAAAAATATTGGCATTAAATTGAGACGATTGCTAAATTTTACATAAAAATACAATCTTTGTATATATAGCAATACGTTAAACATAATAAGAAACACTCAGAAGCTCGAAAAAGTGCATATCGTGATATTATTAAACAACTTCAATTATTGGCTATTGTTTCGGCTATGTTTTTACAAGTAAGTATACAAAACATAATAAGTTGAGAGAAAAATAAAAAAAAAACAAAAGTTGCTTATTCTACGCCAAACCCTTTTTTTGGTGCGTAATTTGTAATGTCTTTTGGCGTTTCGTCCAAAACCATCAGAATCCAAAATCTTTAAAATATTTAATAAGAATATACATTTAACTAACATTTGATGAGCTAAATTTTGAAATAGTAAATATATGAAATAATAACAAACGTACGAGTAAAAAATATATTGTCGTTGAATGAGTTTTTCTCTTCAGGTTTATATTTGTAAAACACAAAGAAATCAAATCAAATTAAAACTCTCAATGTGAATATATCCGCACTTATCAATTGTGTAACTACTACTAAATAAAGTATGTAATCTAATTGATTGAGAAATTCTGTGTTCCGAGATATTGTTTGTTTCCGAGACTGTTATTTGTATTTTCCCATATTATATAGCCCAGAAATAGCCAAGATCCTGGCCTATCAGAGAACGCGATACTGGAGATATTTAATCATCGATCCTTTCGTGAGAAAATCTGCGCTGAGATCAATAACTCTACCTGTTCGATTCAAAATATCCAAAAGAAAGAAACATAACATCCCTTAAGAAGATATTTTTTTTAATTGAAGTTTGCATAACATTGTAGTAAAAAAATCATTTATAAAAAATAATTACATTACTGCATTACATCAAGAAAAACGAAGAAAAGATGATCAAAAAAGGAAAGAACGAACTGTTATGAATTATTTGCTACATGACCGTGGCTACATATTTCAAGTTTTGCTACAAAGCTCAAATGTTTTTGCTTGTTTTACATCTGTTCGTACATGTGCAATTTCCAAGCGTTAGACAATATCATAATCAGCTTCATATGTTTTCTCATTTATTTTTCCAACATATTGCTTCAAATTCGAAAGTTGAAAAACATTTCTTTTTTCTTGCTATCGTATCAATGTGCTATAATCATTGATTATCTATTACATTGTATGTAAACTAATAAAATAATTTATGTATACTAATGTATATTTCACATTGCGCACAGTAGAGTTCATGCTAATGCGTCAATTCAACAGAAAGACCAATCATTAGAAGATATTAGCCTACACGTCTAGACGTTCATGAACCAACTAAAAATAAAATGAGTGAAATTTTACCAATTATACGATGATTGAACGTACACTAGACATGACATTAAATGGCCGTTTCTACAGGTAACAGTTTAGTGACTGTTCGGTAGCACAAACAGTTTTATCTTGTTTTTGAAATGATCATTTTAAGACGCTATTCGTAAGCTGAAGCGATGTTTCATATTACGGAGTATCGAATACCCGAACAAAGGATCGTAAAATATNTACACTAGACATGACATTAAATGGCCGTTTCTACAGGTAACAGTTTAGTGACTGTTCGGTAGCACAAACAGTTTTATCTTGTTTTTGAAATGATCATTTTAAGACGCTATTCGTAAGCTGAAGCGATGTTTCATATTACGGAGTATCGAATACCCGAACAAAGGATCGTAAAATATTATTACGAGTTTTATCATAGCGAAACTACGCTTTACGGAGCCAAACAAATTCGGCTTTTCTCTTGTGAGCAATCGTTTTCCCCATTCCCTCCTGGCGCTTGGCTGAATATAATTTATTCTAGGTACTATTTTTCCTTTTCCTTTATGACTTCCGAAAATCGTTGCGTAGGAATTATTAACATCATGAACAACATTCCAATCGCTCGAGTGGCAACATCGTTAATTCCGAATCGAATACGTGCTCTTCATGATTGTAGGATAACGAAATACAATTAAACATGAAATTGCAATTTGTTAAAATAGTTCTACTTATGTTGAAACATTTTACATCATAAAGCAGTTTAACAAAATGCATACAATGGAACTTAAGTAAGTTGTTAAATATTTCCTATTTGCACCAAATTATTGGTTGTAGCTAAAGAATTGCCCGAGAAACCCTGCAATCAATCATCACTAAAAACAATGCGTAGGTTTATAGAAACACTGGTATATTAAAAGTTTTTTTCTCTGCCAGTATTCCATGCCCGCAGGTTAAAGAAATAAGACTGCTTGTTCAAGTTGCTCATTAAAAGTTTTCTACAGAACAGACCACCCAAACATAGACAACCTTTCAAAGAAAGTTAGAACAATTCTTTGGAAACTGAAAGTATGGCTCATTTTTTCCAAAATGTCCAATTCATGGAAAACATAATTTAAATAATAGCATCGTTCATTATTCGCTAGTATAATCAAGCACATAAATGGTATAACATAGCTATCAACAAAAACAATGGTAATAAAATCTAGAAAATTCAACAAACAATAGAATAAAAAAAATATAATATTTATTACCTTCTTTCATTGCTTTCAAACATCAAAATGCATTTTTTGCCAAACAAAAAAAAATGACAACCACAGAAACATGTAACTTAATGCTTCAAAGTTGATTGCCACTTTTCTATCAAACGTTATCGCTAATTTAAAAAGAGTGCTGCTGGAAATGGTTTTCTAGAATAAAACAAAAACACATAAAATATTTGAGAGAGAAAAAAAAACTCCCAAAAATTAACAATCAAATAGCACCGAGCAGTAAAAACCAATAGAGAAGCATTGCTCTGCGACTGAAAAATGGTGTAGAATAGAGCGTAGATAGAAATCAGAAAAGCGAGATGACATTCGTAGAATACAAACGAGATTCAAATGATGATTAATGGCGAATGCTTTGCGCACCCAGATTATTCTTTGATGCTATGCTCCAGTCTCCCTCCCAACTATCCCGTGGAGCGCTTGAAAGTCCCCCAAACCTCTGTCGGGTTGTCCGTGTCTTCGGCGGTGATGCCCTCGAAAACAGTTCGAACGGTGCAAGGTTCTATTGCTGCCACCCGCACGGCGAAGGGCGGAAAGGAAAATTCAAAAACCGGAACATGAATCATTGCCCTCCGTTGGACTCAGTGTTGGCTGTGGAACACAGTCCGGAATAATTCGCATCAGTTGGTCTGTCTCATCATCAACACGTCCTACTTGGCAATGGCCATCATCATCTGGCCACGAGGAAAGCACTAGTAGTAGTGTATGTGTAAAAGTGTGTTAAGTTGTGTGTGTGTGTGTGATTTTGTATGAAAGAGAAAAATAGACGACAGACAACCAAATGTTGTCGCTGTTTCACTGGATGTTACTGACCTCTACCCGTTTGTGCGTTGTCGTTTGAGAATTAGCGAGATACACGCGAATCAATCCGTTTGTCGGATCGCCCATTGGTTTATGTTTAACAGTTTACTTTACATTGAGATAACACTGAAAATTAGCACTTTTTTTTAATGCTCGTTAACCACTAGCTAGCGAACGCAACTGTACCAACCACTTCCAGTTAACACTAGACCTGTGAATCGTTTTTAGCGTTTTTCATTTTTGCATATTTTGTAAACAATTTCGAAGAAACATTTCTTTCTAAGCAATTTCTAAAAAACACTGGATTATATTTACGTGATTTTTTGTAAGTTAGAATGGTTTAAACTCAAAGAATAGCGTGATGAAATTGAAGCATTCCAGTCAAAACAACTGATCCGGCAGGTCTAGTGTTATGTCCAAGCGTTTTAAGAGTGTTTTATTAGTGGTTGCTGTTACTTGACTCTTTACTCAATTTAAATATTTTTTTCAGTTCGTGCTACTAGAATAGACGCGTAAAACACATACATTGACAACGGTACAACGTCTTAACCTCGAAAATGTATGTGATAAAAATGGACCGTAGCCAATCAAAATGTCTGATCTGTCCGTTCCAAGCGTTCATGCACCGCTGAAAAAAATGTCCATATTTCTTTCCATTTATAATTTTTTAAGTAAATACATTTTGGTACCATTTCATTTATATAGTAATGAGTCATAACACTTCGAACTTCACCTTTGTCCAAGTCATTCAAAAATTATCTCCGCTGCTACTACTGATACACACATCGTAACATGGAGTGCTCTTTACATACAAATCGATGTGATATGTGCCGAAGGAAACAACTCATCAACAAAACCAGCCTTCCGCCGTCTGCTGCGTAATGCATTCGCGCAAACCTACCAATGCAGTAACGTTAGTGTTGGTGGTAGTAATAGAAAGCATAGCGCGAAATCATGGCTAAGAGAAAACAAAAAAGCGCATCCAATCCACCGGAGGGTGCTTCAAATTTGTGCAAAATGTTATCATCATTAGCACCGACGTGTCAATCGACGGGAGTGTTTTGCGTGAGTCACTCGCTGTTGGTTATACACATTTATGTTAAATAAATGGGAAATAGCGACAGTTTATACAAATTATATTTCCCAGAGTTGCTGAAGCGGCTATCAGTGCGATGTAAGTGTCAGCATAAACGCAATGATATCATCGTAACGAGAATGATAGTTTACCAAAATACATTTCAATCGCCGAGTATGAATAAATCTTCAAATATTTTTCATAATGACGTTGAAATACATAATAGTAAATACTTAAACTACACAAAGACAGCAAATAAGTCAAACTATTCTATGCATTAATATACGCTTTAGAACTTTCTCCCTTTCTTAACAATTGCTCTTGAAAGAGTATACAGACGGTAACGTACTGGACAGAATACTACTTCCAAAAAGTTTAGACATGCTAGAAATGAAGCTCCGCAAGTGACAGCTGCACAAAGGCTGTTCCTTTTGCATCGTTGCACTTTTAACCGACAATCCGGCAGAGGAAAATCAACCATGCTGCCTGCCCGGGTAAACTATAAACTTCAGAATAAGCTGATTCAAATATTCATTACGCTTGTTGCAGAGTTGCTTGAAAATTTGATAAATAATTTAAACGATTTAAATGAAGCTTAAGTACCTTCTTGTTCTGATTTATTTATTTCTCTTTATGCAGCAATCCAAAATGGCCATCAATATCTAATTCAATGAAATAAAACAATTCTAAAATGTTCATGTATGCATTTAATTTCGTTCCAATGTGATTGTTTTACAAATATCTAGGTCTTGCTTGCTTCACAGATAAGGGTGCGGATGGGATTTTGATCCAACACTATCTTGTGGCGCTCGGCTGCGCTACCTTCAAACCATCAGGTCCACCTACTCTTTCCATGTTAGAAATGTGAATGGATTATTTGTTCTGTATGGAATTACAACCAACGTAACAAATCGACTAAAAGTAGTTTGTACACGAATAAAAAATTATGCACACGAATAAAAGAAATAATTTTTAAGCATCGGAAATACATTACGTTTATACAATTTTTGTTCCATCAACGTGATCCATCGCAATGTTCGAAAATGAGGCAAGTATATGGAATTACACGCAATGGCATTTCCTTCCCATCGCCTAGACCTTGATTGCTTTGACCGGAAGGACAGTTTCCATTCACTGTAACAAACGCAAACATCTTCACCGAAGGCGAACATTTAATAGGCAATTTTTATGTGATGTCCCTCGTGTCTTGCCTTACCACCGACAGGCAATAACTTGCCATCGACATCATTTGAAACGCTTGAATTAATTTTTGGGACATTTTCAACGCACTGAGTGTTAACTGGTTTATGTTTTATCCAACCCCGTCTGTCCGAACACCGTCGAAGGACACCACCTCCGAATGTTGGACCAAAGACACAATCAAACCGTCTGTCCAAACAGTCACGTACACGGTCGGGGAACGGTAAGGGTACAAATTTTCGCCAAGAGCTTCCACTTCGTTTCGGGTGAAAACACACCAAACGCTAAAATGCTTCCAAATTACTACATTACAAACCATCACCCAACGAACCGAGGAGCCGCTTCTTTCAGCTTCAAGCGTCCTTCAAAGACGCGTTTGGAGGTTATGTGTTTTCAGTGTGACTCGTGAAAAAGAGCCCCAAATAGGAATGATTGCAGCGGTGTGGTAAAACCTAGACATAATTGAAGTGAAACGAAACAAAAAAAATCAAGCTTTGCCCAT
Organism: Anopheles parensis; assembly: GCA_016254315.1. NCBI lineage: Eukaryota > Metazoa > Arthropoda > Insecta > Diptera > Culicidae > Anopheles > Anopheles parensis. The sequence goes on from CM028124.1 coordinate 700,743, forward strand.
ACATCGCACACCATAAAAAAGTTTGTTCTGAGTTGCGAATGCGAAGTGTATTCAAATAGCATCAAGAAATAAAATAAAATTAATAAAAAAATAAAACTGACGTGACACGGAAAAATTAAAAACTGACGTGACACGGAAAAATATTATCAAGTAATTCACTGAGTAGATTGTCATCTCTCTTTTGAAATTACTCGATCTACATGATACTAAAATTTAATTACAAGAACTCTGATCCGACCCTTTATTATTCTCGGTCATGCAACAGGTATTACGCATGTAGAATATCATAAAAAATGCAGCTTAATGTCGATAGCATAAGTCCTTCTTAATAACAAATAAATCCCAAACCTTCTAAAGCAACAGGATCATTGAATGAAGAAGATTGAAAACAGATATAAAGTTGCCCTTCCTTTTATCCCTGTACTTGAGGTTGTGAAAAACATTCTAAAAAGGTTGGATTTGGTCCGTACGAAAAAGCAACCAATCTAATCCGCAAACGAGTCCTTCCGTTCTTGTGATATTTCAACCCAACAAAATGACCTTTCAAAACTGAAAGCATCAACAATTCAAAATGAGAAAAAAGGACCACATAAATCAACTTTTCACGGTACGGCGAAACATTTTAAAAGTTAATAATATTTTTTGCTTTGCTAATGTTGCTTTTTGCTGACGAGTTCAATAAAATTAGAAAAAGAGCTTTTCGCTACTTTATGTTTATCACCTGTCTTAAATATTTTTTTATATTTAACTTTGGGATTTACACCCAAATTTACACCCATTTTTTATATTTAACTTTGGGATAGAACACGAAAAAATATGTCGAAACCACATAAACCTCTCCTCCCCCACCCGCCCCTTCCCCCCCCCCCCTCCAAAGCATTCAGACAAACACACATACATTTTCTAACTTGTGGCACTTAAGTACAAGTTACACCGAGCGATGTTTTCCCACCCGCCAGCATGTCGTTATATCACAGTGCAGATACAACTCAAACAAAAGCAAAACTGGAGCACAACATTCATAATCCGGAATGACGTGTAAACGCAAATAAGAACTCAAATGTCACCTCTAGTGGAAATGTTGGAAGATAATTAAAAAGAACCACATACACACACACAAACATTAGACTTAGCATGACTCAAAGCAAAATGAAAATCTTCATTGTAAACCACACAATCCACAAAGAATTTAAAAAAACTAACGTTATATTTGATCAGGAACAATGTTCAGATGCGTTTAGAATAAATATATTCTTAATTTTATTACCCTCTCTCCAGCACACTTTATTTTCAGGCTTCCAAAATATTCTAATATATTGTACTTGTTTTTTGAATACATAATTTTAGTACTGTTCAGTGGTTTTAGTAAAACCTTATTGTCATTTGTGATTTTTTTTCCTATTTATGGGCCAAAACCTGAATACGTTGTTTATGTTTTTTTTATCTATAGAGTCTTCTTCCTGGAGGGCCCAGTGTAGGGCCCGTCGCACAACTCGTTCTATACCAAATCCCATCCGGACTATGTTCCTACAGTAAAAAAAATCACTTAAAGACTAGTGTTGTGCTTATTGAATCTTATGAAAAGAGTCATTAATATCAATCTTCAGTGCAGACTCGTTCAAATCATGAATTAAGGCCCAAAAGATTCATGAATCATCGCAGATTCCTACAAACTATANAAAAAATCACTTAAAGACTAGTGTTGTGCTTATTGAATCTTATGAAAAGAGTCATTAATATCAATCTTCAGTGCAGACTCGTTCAAATCATGAATTAAGGCCCAAAAGATTCATGAATCATCGCAGATTCCTACAAACTACAAACTTAACAGTGAGTAAACCAACGAGAGAAGAACATATGAAAGGATACATTCATGTTAGACTTGACAAAATGGTAGTTACGGTTTTGGTTTTACCACCGCAGAAACACTGCCATGGTCGGAATCTGAGAAGAACCTTTGGGGATTCATGAATCCTCAGACTAGAGATTCACAGTCATTTATTCAGTTCAAAGATTCATTCAGATTCATGAATTCGAATCAGATTTACCCAATACTATTCTCTTCTCTCTCTCTCTCTCTTTCTCTCTCTCTCTCTCTCTCTCTCTCTCTCTTGTTAACTTCAACGACCTCAAAAGATCACTTTAAATGCTCAAGATCAGATTAAATGCTACCGGGAGACGGTTCGGGTGGGATTTGATATCCAGTCCTGCCGTGTGGACCTGCGCCGTTAATCACATACACTACCGGGCCACCCAAGACTATTAAAGACCTTTAATGGTAAAAATAACCTTCTAAGCCGTTATACAGGCAAGTTCCAGTTCGGGGTTTTTGAAATCACAACAAATTATGGCATGTTACAATACTTAGCTAACTACTAAGCTTCAACGACAATACACAGTTTTCTTGGGCTTACAACAAAAATAGTAAAATCTAAACGTTGCCAATTTTCATAATTAAATTCGACCTTTAGTCAATTCCGATTTCCATTTCAATTTCCGCACTCTCAAGCATTCGATTAGAATACACCATAAAATTCATCACGCTATTGCGTCAGTCAAATAATGGTCACGTTCTGTACTATTACTAGTCGTGAAAAACACATTTATGTAGCTTTTAATTGCTTTTGCGATTCGAACAACACGGCGAAGCGTTAACTGACAGATGCTTCTAAAACATCCAACATGTTAAACGCTAAAACGTGATCAATTTACGTGCTGTAGGCGGTACTACGAGAACAATCTTATCCTAGAATGTGTGTAACTTTTTAATACAAAAAGCAAATAAGCCACATCAAGAAAATATCTCTAATCACCTATGCTTCTAATTACAAATCACAAGTTACCTAAAAAGTTGAAGCGTAATGAAGTTCAGACTTCAAAATATTTATTTATAAAATTTTCAACTCACAACCTTGTTTAGTTGACTTTTTTGTAAAGCAATATATTTGTATTTCTTTTGATCCACACCAGCAAGACATTTTAGGCAAACATACATAAAAGAAGCGAAACAAGCTCAGTATTACGTACACAGCAAATACCGAAGCGAGGAGAAGTAATCTCTACTGATGGTAATTTAGCATGATTTGCATTCAACATGGTGCTCCCGGGAGTTAGTAAACGATTTCAAATATCTTTCAATTCTATGAACGTTTCCCTAATCCCGCAACCTGTTTCTCCGTGCATTCGAATTTCTCAACTTCATTCGAAGCCCTCTGCAGGAAGCGCCACGTGCCATTCTAAGGCAAAAAAACGGAGAAACCAAATCAACCCATCCCGGTCGGTTCAAAGGATTAGAGACGAAGTCAAACAACGCCACAGGATTAGGAAGAATCCATAAGCGAAAGGAGGAAGCTCATTTCGGAATGTTTGTTTATCCAAATCATCATCCCCCTCTGCTCTCATGCCCATTAACAGCAGTTCGTTCTTTTTCGGGGAAAACAAATGTTTCTTTATAGTACAATAATTTAAAGCTATTAAAAACATAAAGAAACAAATCTCTGTCCACTGATTTATACACTTGTACCTACCACTTTCGATGTCGTTGAGGAGCAGCAGCGTAAAAAGTAGCAATAATCCACATTTCAGATGCATTTTTTCACCCGATCAGCCGGAACCGGATGGCCGCCGCCGATCGTGCCGTGATCCGAAGCGCGAATGTGCCGTCGTCTTGACCACGTCGTCGCAACACCGTCGCACACGAAGAAAGCAGCTAAACAATACTACGGATGATCGTGTTAGCGTGTTCTCCGATGTTTCGTACACTTTTTTTGCGTTAGAATTTAATTCACAATTGCTGCACAATTGTTGCTTCTAGCACGCGATTACTCGCACAATAGCTTTGCGTTTTCATCGGCATGGAAAATGGCGCAATTGATCGAATGATTTAAACGCCCGAATCAACCACACGATCACACGATCCTTTCATTTATCCTTATACACATTCACACACATACAAGGATACGTTGGCGTGTCGTTACAGATCTATCATACCCACATCCACTCACACACACACACACCTTGCACTTTGCGACCTTCACATGTGCAGAGGGTTTTCATACATCCATACGGATAAATAGATTTTGAGCCACTTTTTCACAAAATTACCACAATTCACAATATGCAATCTGATCACTCACACACTAATTAGTGGGTCAACGCACACGCACCTAAAAAAATGCTAAACGAAATGATAGATCATTTAAAAAATGCGATAAAAAACAATTTTTTGTCAGGTCTTAATAAATAAACGGCAATTATACTAAACAATCACTTGCACCAATCCGTTTCACAAATAACACTCATAAATTGGGCCTTATAAAAAAAATGTGTGGCAATTATTTTTCAATAACTTTTCCAACAAACAAAACAAAAAGCACAAATACGACGAACTTGAATATCTCGAGATGATCACAGTGCCTGCAACGAAAGAGAGAAATATGAAAAATTTAATTAGCAAACACACAGTGTAACGCACAGCGATCAATGTTGATGATACAATTTCGATAAAGAATGTCGAACACAAACACATGGCCCGAAGCAAGGATTTGTACGGTTCGTTTGTACATTTGGATACATTTATCCAAGCATTTGTCCGTATCATGTTGCCAGAACGGTGGCGAACATTGTACCAAAAACCCTACCATCGCCGTGGTATGTATATGATCTTCGGCAAGCGGGCTTTTCTTTATCTCACTCTCCCAGTTTTCCATACCCATGTTTTCCCCAGCGGTGAATATTTTGCTAGCAAAAGCAAAACTTATGTTTCTTTGTTTCCTAACTATCGGCACCGCTGGTCGAAACGTGGAAAATTATGCGTATGGAAAGTGTTTACTATTTACCACCAAGATTCTTTTTTTTTGTTATGTTGTGCCTGGATGATGAAAATAGCGACGCAAAAATTACCAAACGCCGTAATGACGAACAGGTTTTCCCCTTTGGCAGATCAAATCATTTTCCATTTTTTCCCAATCTTTTCGCTTACCCGTACATGACGTCTTGCTCACGAATATCCGCGATACCCCGTCCAATATTCTAACGCTTTGCAACCATAGCTCACTGTACCACAATGCAAGGGTCCTTCGGAAAAAAACGGAAATAACAACAGTGTGCCGTTGTTTGGATTTTCACTCAACCCCTTTAGCAACTCGGAACGTGCATTAGGAGAGTCCATCGCTACAAAAGTTCGCGACAAAACAAAAGGTCAGCTGTTTTTTTTATTCTTCCTCTCTCACTTTTCCATTTTCTTCCCTTTTCAGTGTGCACACACACACACACACGTATCTTGAAGCGACCAGCATGGCTCACGAAATATGTATCTCGGGTTTCATGAATCAGATTTAATGCAATCCGTTTCATTCACACGTAAGACAAATTCACTTGTTTCTACTCTTTTCCTCACTCTCTTCTATTCGGTTGGAAAATTCATCTCCGTGGTATTGAAGTCGTAGTTTTTTTTATATTGTTCCCTACCAGTCCTCGCACCCAACCACGCAGTCTCGCAGTGAAAAACAACTCCCGATCAACAACAGCGCGAAAACCCTCAACAACAGAACACACACACGCATACAGATGAGAAACGCGAGAAATGTGTTGTTGCTGTGCTTCATCGCACAGCAGCAGTAAGCGTATCGGAAACACAAAGAGCTTTTGCTACAGATCGTAATGGATGCTGATGTTTTCTTTTCCACAAAGACGATTATTTCGATTAAATTTATATACTTATTGAAAACAGATCAATTTTCTTGCTGCTTTTGTTGATTGCTGTGTTAGTGTGTTACTATATTTTAACATTAATATAAACACATTGTCAAGAAAACATTCAATTTTAAAACACTTTAGGATGAACCTGTAAGCAACTTGGCAAACTACACTGAAATAATATAGACAAAATAAAGTATATTGTTTATTCTCCTTCTGATCAACACTAACACCCATACACATTGTGGTACGTACCACATACAATTCGCCTTCTCCAAGCACGGCAAAACAGATAAGACTTTGACAATCATTATTCAACCGAAAAACTGAAAACTTCAATCTTTATTCTCCACTAATGCATCAGCGCGATAAAGCACGCACAGATATAAGGACGAACTCTCGTATCCATAAACACACAAGTTGATTTTCACGTATGTTTTACCATCCTTGTTTGGGGAATGCACTTTTTCCAATAGACCACATGGTAGAAAAATTCACCTCAACACTAACATGCCAACAACACAAAGAAGTTTAGGCAACGCAACAACTCATAACAACGCAATACTCACCACTGTACAAACGTTTGCTATTTATCCTTTTGCCAAGCTACTCCATTTTCTACCGTACAAAGCTTTTCCCGAATCAAATGTCTCGGATGGTTTTAGATTGTCTTTTTCCACGTCCCGCAAATAATGGGGTTAACATCGGGCGAAACGAAACACATTTGGCGTCGTGGAACACAGTTTTTTCGTTTCGCGTTCTGTATTCGAACACCGAACCGAGTGTCTTTGTTATCCCTGGCACGGAGGGTCACTCACGCATAAAATGAATGTCTCCCGCCAGTGGAGGACTGGGCGCAAGGACTGGGCGACACTGGAATGCAGCGCCAGTCGGAAAAACCATACACATAACAAACTGCTAACCAGAGGGAAACTTCACCGGAGAGAGAGAAATGGGGTTCAAAAAATCGAGAAGCAAAAGGATCTACCACTGCCCGCCATGGTTTTCATGGAAATGAGTTTAGCAGTGCGCAAGTCCGGGGAGTACAAACATAGTTCAGGTGTTCATTTCTCTGGATGCCCGTTATCGGGACGAGAGCAATAACCATTCGTCTATTTAGATGTTGGCGATGTACACTTATAGTGAGCCGTCCTTAAAACGGATACACACCATGCCGTTGGTTACTCCGTTCATTCCGAGAGAGTATACTCCAAAGCTCCAAGGTTTTGCTCTTTTTGTCCCTTTTTGCTGGGAAGATTTCTTATCACGTTGTGCTCATGTTGCGAGGACGTAACGCATTGCTTCTCTCTGTTCGTTTCAGTATCACTCCCACGCACGTTTTTGGATGCTTCTGTTCCTCCTGGTCCTGTATGCCACCTCAGCAACAGAATCCCTTTGATTCACACATTAAACTGTTGTGCGCTAAAAGTTTTGCTAACGTATCCAAATGTAAACGGTATAAAATACATAGCGAAAGCGTTCGTGATTCTTCAATAAATAGTTTATAATCGCTCGATTCGCTGGAAAATTGTGGAAAAAAAGAATAAAAGCATCACACACCGTCCAAAAAACATCATGACATCAACAACCTTTTTTCAGACCAACAAAGGCACGCAGTGCATAAAAAAAGTGCATTAACGGAGAGTGCACTCACTCACACCACATATTTCACAATCGTATGCTACTATAAATAAATCCTTTTAGATACTCAACAAAAGACAGGAGCTTGGTGCTGTTGCATTCGTCTCTTTTCTATACTTCCATTGGTTTTTTTCTACTTAAACATGTCAAAGAATTGTCTGGTTTTGATGATACACACTACACTTTGAGCAGAAACATATTAGCAAATCGAACACAATCTATACGCACAAAGTAAATTTGCTCTATTTTTACACTAGAACTACCAAGCGTTTTAAGCGTTTTTCATTTGTGGTTCATTTTTAAACAATTTCGAAGAGTTGGAGTATATTTTATTTTTAATTAGAAATCGTACTATAGAATATATGTATATGTAACATTCATGTTTCAACTATCTTAGGTTTGTTTAACCCCTTAAAATAAGGTGATGAAAATGAAGCGTTTCAGTCAAAATGACTGGTCTGGTAGTTCTAGTATTAATAACGTTAAATTATTATCAATATGGAAAAATAAACATGTTCCAGACAACAACCCGATTATCAACCATATTATGGTGAAATGTCATGCAACAACGGGTTAATATGTTTACCAATTAACAGATTCATCAATCCTTTCTATGCGAGAGTAGCCACCAATCCATACGCGAGATTTGAGCTCTGACCTTCGATGTAACAGACCAAGGCCCGAGACACAGGACCAAAGGACCGCACGAACTATCCCGTTTTAAATCTCGACCTCAACAGCGCGCGTCTCTCTCATATGCGGCAAAGTTAGATTTTTTATAGCAAAATTTTAATTTAAACCAAAATTTATAGAAAATAAATAAAAATGTGTAAAATGTTTTTTATTTCTAATTTTTGTTGTTGTTATCGTTCAAGTAATTTCCGTAACAGCATTAGAAGGACTTCCACACACTAGTAGAAGCATCACAGCGTGGTGCAAAACCATGCGTTAATTAAATTGTCGCAACTTGCGAGAGGTAAAACCGTACACAAAGACGCACGCACAATATTCAATTTAATTTCCAAATTCGAAATCACCATGGCCAGATGGCAGAAGGCAATCGTTATTTGTTGGTTGCTTCCGTTGGTTCGCCAAATGCAATCTTCTGCACATGACAGCGGTGCCCTTGTATCCGGGGACGTGTCTCGTTGTGTGTTTTGAATCGTATGGTATAGTAATTAATGAACTCGCAAAATAGCAATATTTTCAGCAAATACAAATACAGTAGATTAAATGCAACAACAACGTAAAAGCAAGTGTAATTAAAATGTTTCTTTACGAATAAGCATGCAAAAATGTGCTTACTTTTAAATAAAACATTGTAACTTACATGTATTGAATTTCATTGCTGTTGACGTTAAAATTTATAAATTTTAATTTTTTAATTAAAATTTAATTTATAAATTATAAATTGTGTAAAATACACTTTAACCTCTTAACACTTGTGTGAGGAAAAAAACAGATGGTAAAACTGTACAATTTAAATGCGTTTTGGTCAAAGAAAATCGCACGAGGTCTCCCCAGTGGGTACGCGCGGTTTAGACATCGATTGACAACATTGATTTTAAAGCCCGTGTTGCGGTGTGACGTGCGGTTGTACTAGTGAGGAAAATGATTTTCCAATAGGAAAATAGAACGAGATAAAGCATTGCTCACAACGAACATTTGAGCTCATCGCTTCCTTTTTCTCATACAGTAGTAGCACATACACCAAAGGCACAACCCCTCGTCGGTGGTGTACTAATAAAAGGAAAATGCGCTGACTGTGTAGTAGAGAGAAAGGAAGAGAATATAACCCTCACACACAGACAGACACACCCATACATACATAGAAAGGACTCCCACTTTGATCGACAGGGTCGACGAACACACAGAAAGGACGTCAAAATCAGCCAGGACAAAGTCAGCGAACTTTCGTTCTCATCCGGCCGTTTCCTGCCGAGGTGTGTGGTGAAGCTGTGGAAAAAGGATCGTCGTACCGCGCAATCAACGCAAACACACATACACACACAGCAGATATGTAGCAGGCTGCAGCCTGGTGCGTTGTATGAGTAAATCGAGAAATTTTTTAAACTCTTACTCACCCACACGCTTTCCCTCTCGATAGGGACTAATGCTTACTTCGCACTCATACCCCCCATGGCAAGAGTACTTGTGCGTTTCGTTGCACGATGAGGATGATGTTCTTTGTTTGGGTCCAGCGGTCATCCCATTGCCGTTCAGTCTTACTGTTGCAAGGATGAGTTTATTATTTTATTTATCGCTCCATGCCATGAGGTAGCCTAGTGTAGCTAGTAGCACAACGTGAAGGATTAAAACTGAGCGGGTTTTTCGCTGTTTTCCACGTTGTTTTCTGTAAAGTGTTCGTCCTTCACGCATCACCACTTTATGTATATCAATTAGGGGGATGCAGCCAGACATAGATAAATACTCCGCAACACTAACCAACATGGCAGACTGGAGCGATTATCGGAAAGACAATTTATCCTAATGATATTTCGATCGAAATTCCAAAGAAATTCCTAATTTTTCAACTTATCAACCATTCCCCCACCAGTACAAACATTTCTCGTGAGATTTTGTTTTATTTTTACAGTCCAACGGTAGCGCTCTTATGCTCTCGATTATGTTTTTTCCCCCATCCCATCTTCTATGCACCATCTGAAAAACTTTTCCCCCTGGAGACGATGACCTACGACCGGCGGCGAAGGATGAAACAACCTTTCGAAGGGCATGAATGCTATTATCGAATTCGGGGTTGTTCGCTCCCCATTNNNCATCCCATCTTCTATGCACCATCTGAAAAACTTTTCCCCCTGGAGACGATGACCTACGACCGGCGGCGAAGGATGAAACAACCTTTCGAAGGGCATGAATGCTATTATCGAATTCGGGGTTGTTCGCTCCCCATTTGGGATCAGCAGAACCACTTTTGGTGCTTTTTTTTGCTTTACAAGCACCGCAGTTCCTGCAAAACGACTATAAAACGAACAAAAGAGCGCCAGTTTCCTTCCCGAAGATAAAGTGCGCTAGAAGTCACAAAATTATGACAAACAGCCACCGCCGCTTGCAAAAACCTTTCTCTCCGACCGACGATAGTCGCGCTATAAATGGAAAGATCAACCGCAAAGGATATATTCCTCCATATAGTTGAAGCTTATCGTTTGAGTGGGACAAATTCTTTTTACTAGCCAAAGGGGGGGTTGTGGAAAAAGGCGCGCGCTGGTGCTTCTAGTTCAAATTAATGGTTCGTTGCTTCCGATAGCAAATATGCCAATAATTTTCTTGCCATGTGCGTTTCGGCGTTCGTCACGTTGAGAGTGGTGTATGTATGTTTATCAGGAAGATTTTATTAATGGGGATCGCTGAATGGGATAAATTTGTGAATTTATTAACTCATTTTTCTTACTTCAATTTTTATTATAATTATTACAAACTGAACTTTGAGATTTGAATTGCAATAAACTCAAAAGATCGGATGAAAGAATTCAAAATTTCACCCAAGATTGAAGATAACTCGATTACTCATATAACTCGCTAATATCTAACTAATATATTTTATTTTACAGAATTGGGATAAATCGTTACTAGAATTCACATAAATTAATTCTCTATCCGATCAATTAAAAATAAACAAACAGATTTTTTTTAATTTAGAGTGAAAATTAATCTTTTTTTAAATTTGCCATGGATTTATTTTACTGCTAAATAGAAATATATTCTTTTTAAAAATATTAATTCATTTGTGGATTTCAATGATTTTTGATGAAACACAAGTAGATACGTCCAATTCGGTTTTTTAAGCAATCTGATATTGGGCTTATAAGAACTACAATTTTATTTTTTTATTGTTTTATTTTAAATTCTTTCATGTCTGTACATTCTTATGTAAACATTTTCAATACAAAAAAAGCAAATTTTCCTTTCTAGAATAATCTTTAAAATTACCTTTTTCAAAGCCCTGTGTGTATATCTCCTCTTCATAAAATCCAACACTTAGACCGTCAACGAAATCTACCGTTGATTGTTTCTAGCAAAGCGTTGTCTAGCATCGTTTTGTCTGTGAAACGAGACCCTACTTACGCGAACAGGGTAATAGAAGTACCTCTCCCAGTGGAAAGTGCATCTCAGCCACAGCTCAACCTTAAATTACACCACACACAACAATACCGACTCCGATTACGAAACCATTTAAGACCAAAAACCACCCGAACCGCACCGGCATAACACGCAGAAGGAAACGAACCTCCGAATGGTCTTCGTGGTCTGGAATAAATAATTAAATAACAGCAGCAGCCAAAACAGCAGCCTTCACTCTGGTCGTACGGCAAACCCATCATTCCATTTTCCAGCCGATTTTTCACTACCACCAACCAGCTTCAAAACTGGATCACGCTCAAGAGAACTCAAGCCAGAGATACATACCAAAGCCTTTACGTGGGGCTGTGAAACTCGCCCGGATTTATGTCTTCGTGCTTGATGGCAGGCTAAATATCGCATGGGAACTAGTTTTTTGTTCTCACACAGAATTTGGATATTTGCCACCGACAAAATTTCCTCCACCATGCCCTCCGGGGTGGCAGAAGCTTTCCATTTCAGGCATTATGAGAGCAAGAGAAATTTATCAAAAATCGTAGATGGGCAAATAGGAACGAGACACACACACAGACAGACATATATTCTGGTGACGAAAGAAAATGTGCAACAAGTTTATGCTTAAAAAATGAAAAACCATACCGTGGAAAATCGATCGATGTGAAATAACAGCAGCAGCAACAACAACAAAAATGTGAACCGTTCCATTTTTCCGGGGCCATGACGAATTGTGTGGAAGGTGATAGAGTTTGGCAATGATATGCCGAACATGACGCACTGCAAAGCACACCGTACTTATTTAGGTCATTCATAATGGAATAGAACATTTTACATTTTGAATAATTTAATATACCTAGCAGTAAACTATCATCCATCACACTTGAAAGTGAAGCTCATTCGTTCAAAGCCTTGAAAATTTACGAATTTATCACCTCGATTTTAGTTTGGTTATTCGTTTTCGATTTGGCACGTCGAAACGGATAGTGAATTTCGTTTCGTTGCGAATGGTAAAACATAGCGAACGAAGCAATTTTTTTGGAGGACAAATATAAAATAAATTAACAAAATGACAGAAGAAAAAAAAACAATTTTCCCAACCAACACTCAACTCCAGCAAAACACGTTACGTGGCGTTACGCTTCGCGATCACTTGCTTTTCCGGCCAATGTGGCCCTCACGATAATTGCTCATGCAGCAGGCCCTTTGGTTCGTGTAATTGTTGTGATTATTGGTTCTCTTTTTCCTTCCCCTTCTCTAGCAGCCCCTTCACCCCACCTCTGGCGGGTTGTTCTACCAATTATAACGGCAAATCGTTGAACCGGTGGTTCATCATTTCCGACCCGGTCTGTCATCGGTTTGTCCACCAGAAGTAACAAAACGAAAAGACCGACGAATAGGACAAGGTGAAAAGGTATAGAAAACAGTGCGATTCACTTCAAACTCCAATTTGGTGGCATTGAAAAGCGACTGGACTTAATTAATGAAAAGAAAAACCCATTCTCGGGTTCATTGGATGCAACATCTCCGGGGCAGAGCTGGGTATTGGACGGCTCCTGTTCCGAGCTGTTTGGATGTATGTTTTTACAAGCCAGGGCTTCAGTTCGGAAGGTTCTGTTATATCCGCCACAGAATCCAAAAGCTGGAAACAATTTCGTGCCCAAACAAACCTCGTCCAAACCGAATGCGACCGGTTGGTGAGTACCTTTTAGTAGAAACAATAAGTAAACAAATCGAGCTCGAATGAATGCCAAAGTCGGTTACAACTTAAAACCTTCCTATTGGCATGAAATAAGTTCCGATGTGTAAATGAAACAAACTCGGGTGCAATTAAACAGCAATTGAGCAAACAAATAACAATTTACATTAATTGAAAAATAAAAAGTACTTGAAAATGGTTGTGGTTTTTTTTTCATGACGATTAATCGATGATATAGGTATTTATTCTTTTCAACTTTTAAAATCTGCCAGTTCGTTGCCAATAATTGATACCAAATAATTAACATTTTATCCTTTTGTTTGTGTTTATCACAAAAATAGATTAATTTTTTTTTTATACTTTAGTCACCAAGAGAAAGATGCGTGTAATATTTAAAATCCATATTTGAATACACTGTGTGCATCAAACTTTAATATAGACAAAGACATAATTTATGTCCTCTTTTAATTATTTAATAATGTTATTGAAGATTACTGATCTTTCAACAGCTAAAAATTGTAAACGAAAATTACAGCTGAATCACAACAATATTTCTTCCATGATCCTCAATCCTCAAGTTTTGCGAAGGTGTTCTTTATATTTCATTTCTGTTTAAATTTTCTTCAAACCCACAAGTAATAGAAAAGGGTTTCGGCGCCACGTTAGAGAAATTTTCCTTCTATTTCTTAAGCTTCAACAACCAACCATTAGACCGGAAACCGATCGTAAAAGTATGTTTCATCTGCGTTCTTTTCATTTCATTGCTATTCGTGCTCGAAGGCGAATAGTTTGAATGCAAAACAAAAGAAAGAATAGAGCATTTGCTTTACTTCTCAATTAGACATGTTTTTTTAAAAATATAACAACTAAAAACACAACATAAAAAGGTGAAACTACATCGTTCAAGACAACCAGTTTGAGTGCAATCGGTTATTATACCAATATTGAAGATCGATTGTGTGATTAACGATACACTTTGTGGGATATTGAAACACTCACAATGTCTAAACCACCTATAAACACTTCGACATCACTCTCGATTGTTTAAACATCGGTTCCACCATTCGTCTCACACAATTATATCTGTTGTTTCGGGCATAAACATCCGCGAGATAAACAAATATTTTATACCACCAAAACAAATGCCGGTTGGAAGCCATGTTGTCATACATAGAGCATAAAGCATAGAAACGGTGCCATTAAAACGCACTGGCAGGTTGAATTTAATTAGTTTAATAAATCAGAATGCGATAAGAAAAAAATAATAAACTTAAAATTAAAAAAATAAAATTAAAAATATAAATAAATAAAATTAAATAAATCAAGTGAAGCACGCATTTCTATGCTAGGCTTAAGCTCGCTAAAAGCTTGCTTTTTTGATAAATGTAAGTTTGATCGTAATAACGATCGATGTATAATTATAAAACTTTCAAAAATCAATCAATTTAGTAATTATTTGATTGTTTCAAAACAAAAAGTAAATGATAAGAAAATGTTTAGATGATAAGTAATGCGATCATTTTAAACTTCTTCTGCGCCATATCCATATTACAAATTGCGTGTTCCGATCTTGAACATCAATCAGGCACGAAGATCATATACCTGCGTTAAGGAATTCCTTTGCTGGAAATAAAGAACGTAGGAAAATAACAGCACCCTTTGCATCAACTTCATGTTGAGGGCTTGTGATAAACACACCACTCCAAAAAAGCAAGAGAAGAGCCCTTGGGGGTTTTAGGGCTTCAAACAAACGAAAAAAACAACAATAAAAACACTAATATCTCCTGCAGAGTGGAAAAGGGTAAAGCCACGAACAGCCAGCAGCACACACAAACACAACCACACACACACACACACACACAGTCCAATGAAGAAAGAAAAGCAACAGCATGCGATAGCCAACGTACGATCGAAGTTGGCCATCATATATCGTCATGTCAGTACGACGATACCAACAAAAACGTACAACCAGTATCCACACCACACAAACACACCACTCACGTTATGGAACAGCATGACCATCGTGGTATGTGTCGCGGTAAGTTCTTGTGTGAATCATGCACGTTTGCGGATTCTGTGCGAGCGGGCCGGGCAATGGAGGGCGTGCGAGACAAATCATCTGGGAAGGTAGTTACGCTTGAGCAAAACGATCTCTCTGTCCAAAGAAGCACACCGAAGAGACCAAACTCGATTCAAATGGAAGCGATTTTTTATGTTCTCTTTTGTTTTCTGGTCTCTTCCGCTTCTGTACCTTCCTTGAAGCGTGCCTGTTGGTCGCCCTTTCTCCACATGCCTTTTTACTGCCTCACTAACACACACTCGCCTGCTTTCGTGCNTAGCACCTTGACACGGACAGGCAATGACCCTTCGGCCTTCGGTATCTGTTAGCTTTCTGTTACGGAGCGTGCAAAACATGCGTCCGATTCTAACGACGGTTGGAGACAGAATGAAAACAAAAAGTAAATGATAAGAAAATGTTTAGATGATAAGTAATGCGATCATTTTAAACTTCTTCTGCGCCATATCCATATTACAAATTGCGTGTTCCGATCTTGAACATCAATCAGGCACGAAGATCATATACCTGCGTTAAGGAATTCCTTTGCTGGAAATAAAGAACGTAAGAAAATAACAGCACCCTTTGCATCAACTTCATGTTGAGGGCTTGTGATCCACACACCACTCCAAAAAAGCAAGAGAAGAGCCCTTGGGGGTTTTAGGGCTACAAACAAACGAAAAAAAAACAACAATAAAAACACTAATATCTCCTGCAGAGTGGAAAAGGGTTAAGCCACGAACATCCAGCAGCACACGCAAACACAACCACACACACACACACACACACTCCAATGAAGAAAGAAAAGCAACAGCAGGCGATAGCCAACGTACGATCGAAGTTGGCCATCATATATCGTCATGTCAGTACGACGATACCAACAAAAACGTACAACCAGTATCCACACCACACAAACACACCACTCACATTATGGAACAGCATGACCATCGTGGTATGTGTCGCGGTAAGTTCTTGTGTGAATCATGCACGTTTGCGGATTCTGTGCGAGCGGGCCGGGCAATGGAGGGCGTGCGAGACAAATCATCTGGGAAGGTAGTTACGCTTGAGCAAAACGATCTCTCTGTCCAAAGAAGCACACCGCAGAGACCAAACTCGATTCAAATGGAAGCGATTTTTTATGTTCTCTTTTGTTTTCTGGTCTCTTCCGCTTCTGTACCTTCCTTGAAGCGTGCCTGTTGGTCGCCCTTTCTCCACATGCCTTTTTACTGCCTCACTAACACACACTCGCCTGCTTTCGTGCGCACATGCATCCGCACACATACACATCTATCCATCCGGATGACGCGGGGGGACATTATGTTCCAAGCGGTTTGTTCACGCACAATGGAGTTATTATTCCTGGATATTACACCCAAGCGCGCACCCAAAAGGGTGACAACGAATGCACAGATAGATGAAACTGTGGAACAGAATCTGAGCAGGTGTGTCGTTGCGTATTTATCTAGGTGTTTGTCTGTACTAAACATACAAATTACACCTTTGCCAGACGGAACACTAATCGTACAANAAGGCTGACAACGAATGCACAGATAGATGAAACTGTGGAACAGAATCTGAGCAGGTGTGTCGTTGCGTATTTATCTAGGTGTTTGTCTGTACTAAACATACAAATTACACCTTTGCCAGACGGAACACTAATCGTACAAAATATGTTGGGCATGTAATTGATCACACTAGATGTTCCTGTTGGAGTTGATGGCTACAGGGAACCAGTTCTTTGATATGTGCCGATGCTATTAGGGCATTCGCGGACGGGAACACCAGAGTGGTTGATCAATCCCTTTTTTAAATTTCTTCAGCGAGTCAAACCAAAACCAGAAACTGTGGTAACGATCGTACATGACTCGTTTCGTTTTTTTTTCTAATAGGCTCGTACCCACAGTAACCACAGTAGCAAAACACGCACACATACACACAGAAGAATGGAAACAACATAGCAGCAACCCTTTTCATAGCATTCCAGTTTCCCTTCGAGTTTGTATTACTTTCTTTCTGTGTCACTCGGCGAAGGGAAACACACTTTCTGGACACGACACAGACCCACGGAACCACTTGGTCGAACCTCGCTGATCGATGTACAGAAAAAGGGTAGACACGCTTGCAACTTGCATCGAAACAATTAGTTGTGGAATGCATCTCAACTTCGGACAATTTTCACTCACCTTTCTTTCTGTTGTACCAAGAATTTTCACACAGGCACCCCCTACACATACTCTGTTTCAGTAAAAAAAAATTGAAGGCGGGTTTCTCTTCGTTCTGTAGCTTACTTCCTTATTATGGTCACCAAAACGATAACAACAAAAAACCGAGCCCAGATTGCATTACATCAGCTGGTAAATTTCTTATTCACACTGGACGCTCACTAGAAGCCTTCGAATGGAGGCCTCAACATATTTAACCACACATACACAAAAACCACTCACGACACAACAGCATCCTTCGTTCGAAACGTAATCGCCAACTGTTTCAACTTGTTCTGCGTAGCATCCGTGATTACAATTATGCGAGCGATAAAAGAATTTTCTCGTCGCACTGTTTTACGTTTTATCCTACAAGCTAGCGCGAGCCGGAAATCGAAATGTCGATTAGCCTACCGAAATTTGACTGTTTCTGATAATTATTCTTGTATGCGGCCACAGCACCAACCATCATGACGGCAAACAATGAATTAAATGACAGCGACGACGGATCAGTTGATGCTGCCAGTTGGCTGTCATGGCGTGTTTCAAATGTTGACCGATACGAAAGCCCACAGTGCAGGGCTTAAAATGTTTTGACCGTATGTTAGTCATGTTTGGACCTTTGGTGAATTTCATACGAACGGAAGCAAAGAGGAATGTAAACCCATTGGAATAACTGAGAACAGACAAGATGCGCTGATCAAGCGTCGGGGCGTATGTCTTTGCTTAAATTTTTTCAAATTGTTCGTTTTTATATTCAGTGCAGTGATATACAAACTATTTGGCGTAAAATTTGTTTCTAATTTATTTTTAATTTTTCCCCATTTCCCGTCAGGGGGTAAATGAATAAAACAATGGAAACACTTTCTTTAATATTTGTAATGCATATTTATTAACATACGCAAACTTCCATGTTACATAGCTAAGAACAAGCACTTCCTTCAAGCTGTAGCTGGTGTATTACTATAATAATATTTACATGAGATTAATAGGCTCTATGCTTTACCAAAAAAAAGTAACCCAATTCATTTGCGCTGTTTTATAAATCCATAATGTAAACCATATGACCCAATATCGTCAAATAAAGATTTAATGAAGTTGCATTAAAAGACACATATTCAGCTTCTATTTTATAACAGTGTCTTATTGTATCTTTGATTCGGTTGTATCTTCTCCATACATTCACAACGTTAAAAGTATTACCAATACCTTCGCTTAATTAACAGTTCGCGACCATAAAGACATTATGATCAATTGATTCTATAATACAAAAACATGTGAAAATCCTCATCTTAAAAAAAACATTATTCTTGTTGAATGCGATTCATAATGCTTCCTGTAGAAATAGATTCTTTTGATTCCTCTCTTTCATTATCCTTTTACTTGAGAAAATAAATGTAATCACACGAACTTATATGCACAGATAGTGCAGTTGTGATTGGCTCTAATACATGCAATTATACTGAGCTATAACTATTTTAAATGCTGTGCCATCTGAAGCACCGCAATCTTCTATACATCTAAAGCTACCGGAAACACTCGCCCAATTGATGCGTTCCCAAGTTTCTGTTTTGCACAATATATACATGATAAATGGTTTATTCTATCACACCATTCGAGTGGTGTACTAAAGCACAAAGCTTGACCACTATTTGCATTCCACCCAGCTGCTACTTATTATTACTACTACTGCTACTACTATTGCTATACGGCACAGTAAAAATAAAACCATAAAACAAGTTAACCAGCAGATGAAATCATTCTACGAAACATCTACAAAACAAATAGGCGTGCGAGATCGATTAGAATCAAGGGCGGGTACGTTCGCTTCGGGACAGATCCACATCCGCTACTTCGGACTGTCATCGCTATCCCGATTGGTGTCGCTCTTGTGCTACCACTTCCGTCCACCACCGCCTCGATTGTGTCCACGGTTGTTCTGTAACCAATGGCCGCGATAGTTTCCTCGGCCATCATCGCCCATCCGTCCACGATCTCCGCCACCGTTTCGATTCCCATTATTGCCATTGTTGCGATTGTTCCAATTGCCGACTCCTCCTCCACGGTTTCCAAAGCCGCCCCCCGCACCACCTCGTTGTGCATTGTTGCCACCCACAAATGGTCGATTGCCAGTGACCCACTGCTGCTGCGGCGGAGGACCATTGCGGAAATCGACCCCACCCGGTCCTTGCGGGCCCCGTCTACCACCCATATCCGGACCACCTGCCATGAGTCCTATCTCTGGCGGTGGTGCGTTAAAATTCGTCGCACCCGGGAACATTCCCGGTGGAGGCACATTTGGTGACATGTTTAGAGGCATGTTAAGCATGTTCGGACTACCAGCCGGGCCACTAGCGGCGCCCCCCGGTCCCATTCCGGGTGGTGGTTGATTGAGCGGGAACATACCCGGTGGAAGAACGCCTGTCCGTGGACCAGCACCACCCGGTGGTCCCATATTCCATGGTCCCGGCCCAATGGTAGCTGCAGCGCCGGGTGCAAATGGCGGTGGGAAACCGCCCGGACCAAATCCGGCCGCTGATGGTAAATCGGTGGGAAAGAAGGGTGAGTTAAAAGCGCCCGATTCGTGCGGTGGTGTCGATTTTGGATCCGGCCACGGTACACTGGTAAAATCGTTCACCGAATCAGGGTTGCCGGTAACGTCCTCTAGTGGAATGTGCACCGGATCAGCTGTCTGGTAAATATCCGCCGGATCCGGTTCGGTCGGCGAGTCGGGAATCATGTGCTTGTTGAAGTAGAGTGCCTGCAGACAGCCGCGTTCGCGCTGCCGTTGAACGTTTCGCTCGAGACTTTGGTTGCCATCGGGCGACGGCGGAACATTGTCCACCACCACTAACGGACGCCACGTCGTCCGTTCCACCATGATGTCCTCCGAACCGACCTTACGTGATAGCATAAACTTTTGCCGCTCGTCCACTCGTTCCATCTGCTTCATATCCGTGAACGATTTCGTCACATTGCAGCGCTCCGTTACGTCTAGCTCGAAGTAACGTACTTCCTCCAGCTCTTCGGCCGTTTTCCAGCGCAGCTGCTTCTTCGGGCCCTTTCTACGATGGATCACCAGTACACCCGGTGGTCCATTAGGTCCACAGCCCGGACCGGGCGGTTTGTTACCATCGGCCGGAGACTCTTCCTCCTTTTCCGAATCTTCCTTCTTATCACCCTCGGCTTCCTCCGCGATCTTCTTCTCCACGTCGTTCATAACGGCGTCTATCAGTTCAGTCTTGTCGTCATCGTTGCCAGCTCCTTCGCTTGGTTCCTTTTTCGTCGCCTTCTCCCCGGTACTGTTTTCTCCGTCCTTTTCCTCTTCATCATCATTGTTCAGTTCACATTTAGTTCGCTTGGGCTTCT
>CM028124.1:751140-798252 GCA_016254315.1 Anopheles parensis
AAATAAAGGCGCATTTGTTTACAAATTGATCTGACAACCTAGTTGACAGTTTTGCACTAAGGGATATTTCATGGTCTTATGGTTTGGCAGCCGATTTAAAAATATGGCTGCGTGCGTGCGCTGAGCGAGGATTTAAATTATTCTACTTTAAAACATTGTTGATACTTTTCTTTCGCATTATTCTGGTATTACATACATACCTATAGGTTTTTATCCTAATTCAAAATAAGCTGAAGAGGAGCACAGCGATTTCATTGGCTGAATTATTTGTAGCCGAATCTATCGGAGAAGTTAAACAACTGACGACTAGAAAAGAGGAAGTTGTACTAACTTAAGATTGACCATCGGTTCTGGAACACGAATAAAAACTATTAAGGTTTTTACCTGACAATCGCCATTTATCGGGCCAAGAAGCATTGTTTATGAAAACTATTAAATATTTAAACTCAATTCTAACATTTACATAATCGTCTTTCTTTCTTAAATTTCTTTCCATTCTTTAAGCTTCCAAACCCTATTTCCGGAAAATTCTTTCCATAATAAAGCAAAGTGGCGTACATCTCCGTTTCGCCGTGTACGGGCCTATACCTTTTATTGAAGGTGATTTCTAGCATTTAATCAGTAAAATACATTTATAAAAATATCAACACAGTTACTCGTTACTGTACTCTCTACTGGCTTACATTGACGCAACACACTGAAAAAGGATTGGAATAGTTATCAGCGCATAAAGTAGCAAAACAAAAACCATGTTCAATCCAAACTACGATTATGTGCCTTTTTAAATTTTTAAACACGTTTTTCTCATACTGGCGGAGTGCAGCAAAAAGTAGTATCGTGATGTGTACTGGGTAAAACAAAACGGAACCACGTGTCGTGCAAAACCAGGAGGTAAATAATAGAATACCATTGGTTGACAGTAAAGAAAATCATTATATTTAATTATGTTCAATACGTTTTGAGCAGCGTTGTAAATAGTTCATTTATACGTGTGTAACTCTCCCCATACGCTCGATGCATTCCATTTCCTCATTGCACTTTCGTTCGCTTTTTGGCGGCAAGTCTTTTGAGTATGCCTTCCCAATGGATAAATAAAATAATTACTCGTTCAGATGTAAATCCAGTTACGGTAATCCTTTCATCCTAGCATGGGCGGAGATTTTTTGTATTACCCACTATTACAAAACACAATCTGTTTTCTTTTCTTTTCTACTCTCTCTCTCTCTTTATGAGCAAACGTGTGAGATTCTTCGTGTGGTATAAGATCGTGCAAATGAATGCAAAACGTGTGTCGTGTGCAGTAAGTGGGCTTAAATTGTGTTATTCTTAATCGCACCAACAACAATCGACAATCTCTATTATGTGTAAATCACTTTCAATCGTGCGTCTCCTTCCATTGCAATGCTCTCTGCAATTCGATGCAAGAAATGTTTGCCATAAATTTAGCTTCACTTGTAAGCTGCATTGGGTGCGCTACCAATTGATGTTAGCCAGCTCTAGAAGCTAGCACAATCAAAAATATCAATGAATAGTATTAAAAATATGTTTTAAATTTGCCAAATTTTGTAGCTTAAATTCTGCCCAACAAAAAAAAGAAGGAATGCTTTCAATTCAAATTGATCCGTCCACCGCTATGTTTGTAAAGTTTGGAATGAAGTTTCAGCATCTCTAGAGCATGTATGCATTTGTAAAACTACCACATCTCGACCGTATTCTTAACTGATTTAACGTCCTTTTCCTCTTTTCATTTTGTTGTATTTAATCTTTATCGCCACACAACACACAACTACTACTGAGAGCGCAAAACCGAACACTGTGGTAGGGTGTACGTACTACGACCGGAATGTGGCGACGTAAGCAGTATACTGGCACAAATATAAGATTCGTGCAGCACAATGAATGCGGATTTTGTAGGAGGGCTGTTCCGGAATTTCTAGACACCATCTAAAGCAAAAGTAATATGCGAAAATTCGCATTACGATTAACCTGCTCTGCCTTGCTACTTTCCCTTGCTATTGGTCTCGAATACGATCACGATGTGCAGATAATGTATCAGTTTTTAAATTTATAATTATCCTTCTTCTTTCATGCTCGGTCGCTACTTAATAATGATTATATCGGTTAGCTTTTGATGAACAGCTGCGGTTCCTCCTGCTGCTTCTATGGACAAATGTACGAT
Source organism: Anopheles parensis (assembly GCA_016254315.1). Lineage (NCBI taxonomy): Eukaryota > Metazoa > Arthropoda > Insecta > Diptera > Culicidae > Anopheles > Anopheles parensis. The sequence goes on from CM028124.1 coordinate 753,320, forward strand.
TCATTCGTGCATGGCACGTAACAGTTTAAGGGGGTTTGGGATTTTTTAATATTTTGACAATATTCCTAATCTCCTCTATTGCCCCCCAGTACGGTTGAGGTTTTTTATTCTTCTTCTAATTGTTGGCTTTGTAAAAACAACTGCGACGGCAACACCACGTGTCGATACTAGTTAGAGCAAAAATTATTGATTTCCATTTGTTCCCATTCGAAATTTGTTGGCTGGGTTGGGAGAGGTGGGACGAGCGACGAGTGATATTTGACCTATAAAGGTGTGGAGGTATTAAGATGCTACAACGCTGGCTTTCATGATCTACAACTTGTACAGTAATCTAACTGGATTTTCTACAACATTACCATTACGGCATTAGCTGTGTATCGCCAGTTCACTCGCAGGAATATTGAAGTTAAAAATGATTGATCATTATTCGTACTGAAATATAAACTGGCCGAACATGATTTCTTCATCTATTTTGATTTCGGTCTCACAATCGGTAGATAAACAGATTCCCCTAGCGTGAGGATGATGTTGATGATGCTGATACGTAAACTTTTCCCCTCATGGTTTTGTTTATCCTTGCGGAATTCAAAAGCGACCAGATGGGAGAGTTGCTAATGTATTGCAGGTGGATTCCAATATCCTTCTTCAAATTTAGACAGTCTCGTACTGGCGACGGAACGATCCATACAGACAGCAGGCCAACAAGACAGCAATCAGCTAAAATGAAAGAGAGAAAAAGGGAAAAACAGAATAAATAATTGAATTAAAATCCAGAGTTATCCATGCATTCGTTATGTTAAGAATCAAGTTTTTTCCTCAATTATGCACTGCACCAGAATATGCACAATTCGCTCATTAGCATCCACATGGCCCGTATGCTACGGATTTTCGGCAATGTGTACAGAATGGAGCTTCAAGCTTTGTTATGCAGCGGTAGGCATTTGCTCGGCATAATCCGGATTTTTTGTTACTAACAACCTGAGAATACTTCAGAGCATGGGAGACAGAAGATAGCAAAAAAACGTGGGATTGTTTAGGTTGTATAACCGGCATGTTGATGTTTGTGCTTCGGCAACTTGTGCAAACATCCGACGATGGTTTCTAGGCACGATGTATTTGCATGTTCTTCACGTAGTTGACCCTCAGTTTAAGGAAAGGAAAAGTTTTAAATTCAATAATAATATGGTTCATCATTTCATTTCCCTAGATTTCAGAATCATCCGAATAAGTTTATTTGCTGTTAAAGTTATGCATTAGTTTGAGAAGGTTTTGTACAAACATTGCAGTATTGATTTTAATTTTTCGACAAACTTTAAACAGAGGACTAGTATAAACGAATTGGTGATTGTTTGATTTGCAAAATTATAAATATATAGTCGGTGAAAGTTAAACTTAATTTAATTCGATTTAATATTCTTAATATGAGGAAGAACTTAACACACGTTTTGCATCATCGTGGCTTAATAATAATTGTTTTAAATCGATAAGCTTGCCATCAGCACCTTCCCTTTTGATTTCTTATTCTACATCACGATGAAATTAAAACCTGCTACGCTTCACTTACCTGCACAATGGCCAATCCAATTCCAATGCCAGCGAGAATGAGCGATTTCGAGCCGAGATAGCTCGACAGCTTCGAGAAGCATCCTTCCGTCGAGGCGTACTCCCTGGTGCACTTGTTCACTCCTATCGGCATCCGGTGGCAGCAAGCCCTCGGTACAGTATCATTCTTGTAGATCGGTTCCCAGTCTTCCGGTCCCTTAATACCACAGCAAACCATCTCCGACTGTACGAGATTCCACGCTTCCTGGGCACCCTTGTCGGTGGCGTAGCTATCGAGTGTCTTGTTGAAACCCTTCTCCAGTATACCACTCAGCTCCTCGTGCTTGTAGTATCCGGCAATGCCGATACCGATTTCGGCCAGGAATACCAATGCCAAAAAGATCGAAAACTGAAAACGAACAATGCGAGATACGTTGAGAGGGCGCCCCTTTCCATACGGCATATGATATTTGCCTTACCGTGATGATCATGCAAGGACTTTCCTTGGCCGCACCGCAACAACCGAAGCATGCCACAACGAAGATGATGGACCCGATTACGATAAGTACGATCGGAGCGGTCCAGAAATTATCGCCTAAAATAGAACAGAAGAAAATCAAAATGAACGCAATCATCACGAACGGTCGCCTCTGCGGACACGTCACGTCACAAAGCGAAAAAACAATTAGTGCAAATATTTACCGACAAAGTTCGAGTAATGGTAATAATTCGATTGAATGATGGCTCCCGTAATAATCACGACCAGGCCAGTGATCTGCGAAAGAAAGAAATGCAAGAACGAATGGGAAACGAATCAGAAACCAAGCTCAATAAGTACATAAACGGGGAAAAATCAATCAACCTGATGGGCGTCGTATAAAACCGGGCAAACATCATGGTAAAGGATAGACCGTGAAATTAATTGCAAATCGATAAGTGAGCTGATGGACACCCAGTCCGAACGCAAATGAATTTGTACTCGTTACACATCCTTGATGCGATGTGGAAATATGTGGAAGTGGTCCACATCCACAAAGTCAGTTGTAGGCGAAACGTGCCACTATGAGGTTTTCAAAGTGATGTTTGAACAGTGGATAAATTGGAAGTGTTTCCTGAGTTGAACAACGCCTACACAGAAGCATAATGCATGATCATCATGTTATGGACAAACAAGAATATTTTTGCTAAAAAATCACCCTTCAAACATATTGCACAAAACTCTTTACTGGTTTTGGGTAGACACACGCTACGAAATGAAGCATTAAATCATAATTACGGAAATGGCGTAACACCTCCTGGGATGGAGTGAAAATTGAAAACCTCAAGAGGCCCCACAACCTGGGTCAATGTCTGGGACCCCCAGGTACAGTTCTAATAAAAGTAAATATGTGCTCACGCCTCCTTCGGTGATGCCTTCCGATGTAAATCTTCTGGAAAAACATCATAAATTTTCATTTTGCACCTATTCAGGTTCTGTGCATCGGCACCTACGGCAGTATATTTTATTAAAGCATGAATAAAAAAATTAAATTCACCCAACAAAAAAAGGGTAGTAAATTATGCTTCTATTCGTAGTCAAAAACGAAGACATGTCAAGGTTATCTGGAAGCGTAACTACAAAAGAAGAAGTTCCCCAAAGGAGTTCTATCGTCAAGGTTATCTTTATGTCTCTTCCGAGACACGCATTAATCAACATCAAAATACTCCTTCCCCCCATTCCATTCATCTTCTAAGTAAGGTACATACAAGCTACAAGGCTTATGGGGGTTTTGTACATTAGGTTCTCAGGTGAAGAAGTTCATGCAACATGTTGAGTGTAGATTAATAATCTTTTTTATTAGAGTTACGATTTTAAAGTGGATATATTTTTAATAATACAAAAAATACCTTTCTTTCATCCTATTTTTAAAATGAATTAAACAAATGAAATCAACATACAAACTCCAATTAAATTAAAAATTGCCAAAACCTTCCAAATCCTAATAAATATTTATGTAAATATCTCCTCCTAAGCGTAACTAAACCTATCCATGCAATTTGATTTTGATTTCATAAAAATTGTAAAAACATGTTTTGAAATAAAGTAGAAAACGCAATCTCTGCAACAGTGGACTCCAAGTCCCAATGAGAGATTCGAATCAACTCCGTTCATTGTAAATATTTCATCGAACACGAAGCCACGACACTTTCATTCTAATATGGATAACATTATATTTATATTTTCACTTTTTTCATTTTTAAGTTTTAACAATGCAGAAAGTACAGAACAATTCATACTGATAAACACATCCCACAGTGATGAAAATTTTACTTGCAGAGTTTGTTTCTTAGCAGATAATTATTTTTATTTTTACATTATTTTTTTTGCTCAGTTAGAACGGCCTGGCCGTATCAAGACTTATTTTACCGCATAGCAGAATAGTCAGGCTGTTTATCACATGCACCACCAGGCAGCCCCATTATTTTTTCATTGTAGACACATATCTTTTTAGTGATTTTAAATTTCTATCGATTAATTGATTGTTTGATTCAACTTTAACATACGAGAATTATTTGTTTACATGATTATTTACTTAATGAATATCTTATTTGTTTGTTTATTTTTTTAATTGCTTTTTCCTTATAATTTTTTTTTCATAACCCACTTAAAGAACTTATTTTTATTTTCTTTTTATTCAGATAGAACGGCCTGGCCGTATTGATAACGAATTTTTTATTATTTAAAACAAAAGATTGTGAGATAAAAAGTTTAACTCCATGTATTGTTAATAATCATCAAACGATTCTTTATAGCATAAACGGAAATTAATTTATTTCCTTTGAACTTGCAACTAGCCAACGTGCTAATATGTGCTACACTGTCACTTATCACTTTCCAAAATCTCAGTTGTTTCAAAAGAAATCCTCCACCTTCCATCCACATCCACATAACTAACAGAAGTAAACGAAGCTAAGACAGTGCATTAAGGTTAAGTACTTTCAGCCCGGAAGCACCACAAGAAGCGAAGGTGTATGTTTTATGGACTGGAACAATCGGCTGCACATCACATGTGGCTGTGATCGGATGCAAAACTATCACATTCTGCACACCACATTAGGCACCGTACCCGCACATTCAGCCACTCAGTCACCCTCGAAATGTGCTCCCTTTGGCTAATGGAACTGATTTTATCCGGGGTGTGCATCCGGATTAAATCATTGTCCTTTAGCATGTGTGGAAGTAGAAGTGGAGTCACGTGATGTGGCGTATTGCATACCCTCGTACAGAAGGATTAAAATGTGGCCGATGGCAAAGTGAATGGTTTAGCGTGAAGTTCACATAATGTGTCACACAGTAAGTGTCGCAGCACCCAGGTGTTAGTTGGTACTTTCGCACACATTGTCCTCTGGAAGTTTGCAAGTCGACCGTATACCTTAACCTTGACGACTTTTCAATCGGTGGCGTAGTGTGAGGTTTCATATTGTACGAGGTACACGATATCCCGCCCGGTACTAGACATACACTTTTTCAAGACTTTGAACGATGCTTTAATGGGAAAAATATATTTTATTTTTCCACAACAATCTGCCACCAAGAGCCGGCATAAAGTACGACATGGCTTCCGCTAAAGTGCAAATGAAACATATAGTATAGAAACCGTCCCAGGACGAATCTCGAGAGAACACCCACCCGGCTGGTTCGGTGATGGGTAAAACTAATTTACTCGCCACAATTAATCAATACTTTATAATGAGAAAATGATCAGCTGTCTGCCAACGGATGGATGGATATCGGTCTCCCACAGGGTTGGTGAGGATTTTTTACAACCGTTTTCTTCAGCCAATACTAATCGGTTGATGGCAAGGACGTTGTAAAAGGAAGAAAGGGGGTAATGTTGTTGGGATAAACGTAAACGATAAAAAATGTGCTTGAAATCTGTAAGCATCTTACTGTTGATGAATGCTTTTACAATGAAACATATAAATAAAATCCACTCAAAAAAAATAAATAAAATGAAAAATAAACTGTACCACTGCATACACCTTTGCCAGGGGAGTAAATATTATTTTTTTAATAAAGTAAAAAGGATAATAAAGTTAATCGATTGAACGTTCGAATTTCCAACATCAATATTATCTGTATTAATTTTTTTCACTTTCTATTGTTCACACAAATACAACCGCTACTGGACGTGTCCAAACGAATAGCGCAATTGATGAAGTTATTGGACTGGTTCTGTCAACACGAAACAGGCAGCAAACGGTAGTGATAACAATCCCCCATTGTGACGACAGTAGACGATGTCTATCTGAGGCAAAAAAGAAATGTGATAAGTTGAACAAGTTGTACATGATTGAAGTACAGATAATGTCAACATTCAGCCGTCAGCAGTATCTGGTTTTTTGGTATCTTTTGTAACAGTTCGGAATTCACTTTGTTCGTTCTTTACAATTACACTCAAAGTGCAGCATGCGTCTGGAGAATGTTCTAGAAAACAACAGCGCTGTGTTAAGGAAACTTAAGATGTAAACTAAATGGTTGTTGGTTTATTGAGCTATGAAAGCGTGTTTAGCATATGAAGACATAATGCAAAGAATAAGCTCGTGGACTCCGATTGGCGATTGGTGTAAAACAGTTGACAGCAATTTCTTGGAGCTAAAAGCCAAATATCATAAAAATACACAGGAAATTACTTTAACGTGAGACATTTTCACTTAAATTTCAATTAACCTTTCAAAATTCAGAATATTTATCAAAGTTCATACAACAGCTACGAATTGTTGAATTGTTTTTAGCGCATTAATTAGAAGTCGTTTTAGTTTAGTAACCGAGACAGTTAATCGCATTGTTCTCAAAAATTTCAATAAAATCCAGAACTCATTACTTTGCCGACCGTACTTTGCCAACCTAGAACCTCTGGTCTAGAAAAGTGGACGGATGTTTTTACACGAAGATGGCCAAATATCAAAAGATCCTGGAGCAGATACTGAAAACAGATACTCGAAATAGGTAATATCATAAATCCATAGCTTAAAGATGCTTAAAAATGATCAAAGCTTTATAGACTATGCTGATACGAAAGTATCAGCTTCCAAAATTAAAACCGTCAAGTTTCTGGCAATACTTTTTTAAACATTATAATTTGTGATCGTAGTCGCTGAAAGATAGAATTTTTATTCAAATAGACTTTGAATTTAGTCAACGTCTGAGAATTCGTATGGAGACATCTCAACTCGATCACATCAAGCATTCCTAGTTCGCGACATTACCGGAAGAAAATTTCCTTGGAGAAACTCACATCTGAAGGTCCATCCGATGGGAAGATTATCAACCACTTTAGCCAATGGCACCTTGAATGACGACATCAACTCTTTTGATTAATAATTGCTTATCACAATTGCATTTACTACACCACATGCGTTTAAAAAAATTGAAATGATAAAAAATTAATTGAATGCAAAAAAAATATTTTATAGATTTGGGACATTTGGTGTTTAGGTCGATTTATATAATTTTGTGTCGTGGACTAACTTTTGAATATGGGATGGGTTCCAAATTTTTCTCTTGGGCCAGATAAAATTAACTGGCGAAAGGTTGCCGGACTCTGATGACCTCTGGGGTCTGGAATGTAGAAGTCTTTTAGACCTCTCGAAGCTTGAGAGAGATCTAAATCAATCAACCAAAGCAATTAGGGCTAATTATTCCCCGTAGTAAAGGTGAATCTAATAAACAAATATGCTTACGTAGAATAAGAAGCTTTTAAATAGTAATTTAACGAAATAGAATAGAATGTTGTAGTTTTCTAAGTAATTTTTTTCAGCCAACATGTTTTATAAATTTAAATTTTAACTTTACTTACTTTAACTTTTAATTTTATACTTTAATTATTTCATTTTAATTGTTTTGTACTGCGTACTAAATGAATCTATAATTGAAAATCTTTATTGATTAATATGTTACTATCAATCCAGTTAACAGAGGTATAACACAACATTAAAAGTGAATTCGAAGAAAACTATTTTAAACTTCCCATCTGTCCCTTGATGGTGCATAATTGTTCTTCTCACTTGAGCTCATCATTAGGTCTCATAACCATCAATTCAGTGCTAACTCATAGTTTTCCTGTGCCTGCAACGTTGGACTGTCCACAGCATGTTTCCCTCCTTCCGTACTACACCATAAAGGTAATGCTCAATTAACTCCCAGAGCTCTCCGTCTATTGCGTCGATCTTCATTGGACGACCAAACGTCCAACACCGTGCCACAACGGGTAGTTGCATTTCTTTGTCCGTCTAGTAACGGTTCAGCCCCTGCGTCGAGTATAGAGCATTAGCATATCGGTAGCTGCACACTGACGGCAAATAGATTGACTGATTTGAGTAATCTAATTTTGCACTTGTCACAAGCGCCCCCGAACGGCGCATCCATCTGGACCGGCATTTGCATACGAATGTATGTTCCCTTTTTCTTTTTTCTTTTCTGTTATTAAATTGACCATTCGATGTAACTCTGTATGGTGTGTGGACGAAATAGATGGAGTTGGAAGCGAGATTTAAAACAAGTTCGATCTAGTTTAAGGGTGGGAAGTGTCAATCATAACATAATTTCATTTTGCACATGTTTCAGTACGTGCAAATAAGGAAGGATAGGCAAGCGGTACTTATTTTATTTTTCGTGTATGTATATTTAACTTCTCCAAAGAATGGTAGATTAAAAATACAATGCCAAAACAACTTTTATTGTTATTCTCGGTACAACGGATGTTATAGGGAAGATTATAATTATCTTATTCCGGGAATGACTTCTTCCGTCATTTCTGGCTTATTGAACTTAATTTTAACACGAAATCGGATAGTTCTTGTTATGAGTTCTTCTGATTTTATACACCACCGGGCGCAGCCATACTTACATATGTCTAAGTTACTAAAAAAATTCCATTGAAGAAATGAAACGCCAGAACGTACTTTAATAAATCTACCTAATTTAATAAATTGACCTTAAATATTATCTCCTCCTGTGGCTACACATTCATCTTCTTCATGTCATGATAAAAAAAAGCTGATTGAATAATGTAAACAAAACGATAAAACGGAAACAAGATCAGCTATCGATACATTATTGCCTTGTAGTACAATTGCTGCTGATCGTTACATATCCACCCGATAGAACCCATTCCGTAAACTCTCTCTGTGGGGATTATTGTACAAAATTCAACCTCGTCTGTCAGATCAGGCAACACGCCAAACCAACGCTACATGCCCAAGCGGCCATATTTCCGCTGTACGCTGTATTAACATTTTAATTAAATTACTTTCACCCATACTTCCGACACTTTGCGACACATCTCCATATGTGTCCACAGCTTTGTCACGGGGCGAGGGTGTGTTCCACTGGATGAGAGATTTATGCTTACGTATGCCGCGATTGGGATAAGTGCGATGTGGTACGAGAAGAGCAGTAAGTTGTTTGGTGTAACCGAACGGATGGAAATTATGACTGGGTAATGCAAATTTCGCCCAGCCGTATATCAAAAACTCATGAACATGCATGGAGGTGGCAAAGAACAACCATCGGTAAACGTTTACACAAATGTTTTCCCCCGAAACATATGATTTAAGACACATTTTTCTGATCTGTGTGACCTTTTCGGGAGCATTAAACGTGGTTGATATGCGTACCGAAGGGCATCGGCTGATTTATGGGTTGAATAGATGTAAATAATTTAAATTAATAGACCAACAACGGGCTGAAGTCATGAACAATGGTAAACCCTTTTAAGCTAGGCGCTATTTAAGACCTTTTTTATAAGAGTTTTTCGTGCAAAAGGCAAAACGGGAAGTGTAATTTAACGATCAGCAGTATTAACGTATTTTTTTACGAAATTTTCTTCTGGAGCAGCGAAAATTGAAAAACCAATTTTCCAATCATGGAAAAACATGACACAACATTAGCTCCATTCTTCAATACGAACAGCATGTTCAACCTAAATTGAAACATTTTTTTTTGTCAGTGTCAGTGTTTATTTCTTCGGTATTAATTTGAACAAAAAAAAACCAGGAACATTCTGCAGAAACGGTACCCTGGGACGATCCCATAGTTCCATGGTCCATTTCATTTAAGCACCGGCTATTACCGGCCAACCTAGAAAGCCAATACATGCCCAGGAGAAGTCAACACATTCTGCCTGGGAAAATGGCGGATAATTTCCTACTTTACAATTCCTTTTTATCCCTCGGTCCCGTTTTGGGTCGGGTATCCATTGCCTTCCGAAATGGAATTTAGGATTAAGAAAATCGTTTTACAGATACGTTCACCACTTTGCACCATTTTTCGAAAGGTAGAGTTTTTTTTCGGTTCGAAATAAAGTTCGTCAACAAAAAAAAAGTAGATCGGAACTGTTTCTAATCAAATGGGGTTTTTGATTGAAAAAAAAACAAGGAAACATTACATGAAGTACCTATTTCCCTGAAGGTCATGAACAAACAGCTGTAGCAAAATAAACGAATGAGTTTAAGTAACAGCGAAATAGTTTTAATCAATGCGAACAGCGTAGATTGGTCGTAGAAGTCCTTTCTAGTCCAGAGTTTTCTTTGTGAAACAGAAGAATGCACTTTGAAGGAATTATTGAGACCTTGCGGAGCGAACGTTACTCGTTTTTACATTTATATGTGATTAAACTAAACATTTGAGTAACTTATATGTATGTTAAGCAGTTACTTAAATTAGATTAAATGTTATAGATTTATATTTTTTGACATTTTATGAAAAGGAACTAAAAAGAAAACGAACTATCAAACCAAAAAAAATTACCTTCCACTAATAATTTAAATTAATAATTGGATAAAATGAAACCATCTCTACTGATTCAATTAAGCTGTAGCTTAATTAAATTATGCTCCAAAACTTCACAAGAGATATTATTGATTTTATTAAGCTAATTCAAAGTCCATAAAAATCAATACTCATTGCAAATAGCACCAATACTGGATCAGCAAAGCATCTTGACAAATGGTTATTGCCTAAACTTGGCTTCCTATTGCAAGGATGCAAACATTTGTTCGCCTCGAGTCATGATGGAACCGAAACACACCGTCCAATATCGAACCCCCGATTTGGTTGCACTTCTCATTTACCTTCCATTAGGGTAATTGATTTTAATCATATCCCCGGTCTACCCGGTTGCGGTAGTCATCTCACTACTGCAGGCTAATGTTGACACGGTTGCACCTACCCGAATCTCTCTGTCAGGGAAGTGCAGCTGATGCGCGTTGCCTTAGCTGTCGCGTATTTTAATGACTCGTGGTGAGGGGGTGCGCCATAGGCAACTATTCGTATACTCGCTAAGGTGCTGCACCATATAACTTTGATAGCAAAAGTTATCTCTTGCAGCAGTGCACCAGAAACGGTTACATGAAGCATTCGTTCCAAACTCGTCCCATCGTTTCGTGGTTGGGAACTATTTTACTAGCGGCAGTCGGTAAGATTGGGAAAACTTTCCCTTCGCATGGAGTACTTACAAATCGAATCAGTATTAATTTACTTCACTCTTCAAATCATTACTGCGGCAATTGGGTAAAGCCCTATCCCAGTTCGCACCGGTATGGATAAGCTTTTGCCTATTCGATGTACATTGTCCACAGTGAAAACTTACCGCAAACAGGAAATTGAAGAAAAACACCAAATAGCGTACGCACGATATTCCTAACGAAGGCATGTTGGCTTCTTTTTACGGGAACGCTCACTTTAACTGTAACGAGAGAGTTAAAAGTAGAGAAGAGTTAGTTGATAAAAAAGACATGCAATAAGCAATAATAAATAAAAAAATATATATATATACAGTTATGTATTTCAACTTATAGAAACTTTACACCTCGTTTGATTACAAACGGGAGTTGCCGAAGCAAACCAACAAAACGTTGAACTTCTTTATGAACAAAGAGAGATATTGGCTGGAAAAGTTTGCCCAGAAGTTATGGCATGAATATATTTACCATTAGCAGCAGTCCTCCAGAGTGGAATAGAATTGGAAAAGTTTCATTTTTATACGTGAAACAGAACGCCAGAACTGTCAGTAACAATCAATTGGAAATTTTCCACTGCTTCAACTAACTCAAATAACCATTACCGGTAAAGGGCAAAAAATTATATATACTTTTTAATCAAATAAATGTACTGCGGTTTGCTGTACGTATAATATTCACGCCGGTAAAATAAATAAAATTTGATCACCGCTCTGTGATCAAGGGGCTGCAACCAAAAAAAACAAGGCATGGAAAACATACAAAAGCGAGGACGTTTTGATGTCGGATGTGTTGAAACGATACACTTCAAGCTGGCAGTCTTCATTTGGAAGCAGTAATTTGCACATAAAATTCACCCAGGTATTGCATTTCAAACCCATTTAATCATCAGCGGGACAGGGAAAATGATCTCCTCTTTTTTTGCTTTGTTCACCGAAAGCCGTCTACTGTAGCAACTAAGCACACAACACGTAGCTCTAGTTTTTTATTTTGAAATATGGTTGGCAGGATAAAGGGGATTTGCGTCAACAGTCAAACGTTACGTTTCTGAAAATACTTTCTCGTTACATTGTTAATTAAATTAATCCTTTTTACAATTTGTAGCTGGCAGTAAACCCCGTGCAGCGTTAAAATGAATTGAAAATAGCAATTAAATATGGTGAAAGCTCTAAGCGTTCTTAAAATTGTTAATTAGTCAGTCTTTGAAGTCATCAGGTTAGTCACACATGCTATACCGGTGTTTCGTTACATGCTCTTTCCAAGTATTAGGTTAATTATTTAAATTGATGCTTTTCAGCTTTACTAAGCCCAATCAATTATTTAATTTTTAATTGATTTTCATCTGACCATCCCAATGACAAACGGTTCTAAACAGACGGATCCTCTTCTGAGGCGGACACGGACTTCGGTGTGTTTAATACACATATCGAAGCTTTCCACAAGCTTAGACAACCATGCTCAATTTATGTAGCCGAGCTGGCTGCTATCTTTTACGCACTATTATTAATAACCGCGAGTCCTCCAGATCAGTGTTCTATTTTTACAGACAGCCTAAGTGTTGCCGAAACACTGGAATCTGTTGAGGTTTATAGTCGATTACTTCACTCGCAAGTTCTTGGATATCCTCGGCTCTCTGTTCAACAAGGCATTTGGAATTCTTCGCACTCCACATCAGCTATGTATGGCTCGTTGGCAGAGCATGTGGGGTGATGATGAACTCGGGAGGTTGCTGTATTATATCTCTCCACAAGTGTCCTTGCGTCCATGGTTTCATGGGCTTTCGGCATATCCAGAATCATTATGCGATGAATACGCACCTTCAACGCATAAGCATGTCCGACTCCAAGGTTTGTAGCTGTAACAGCGGGTTTCATGACATTGACCATATCCTCTGGTCATTTCATGAATTCGATGTCGCAAGACCCAGACGTCCATCTGTCGTTCGGACATCAGGAAAAATCCCTGCTGTCCCTATGCGCGAATCCTGGAGCAGAGGGACTACGACTACGAGCGGATTCTCTTCATCTTCGCCAAAGAGAGCTGAGTCACCGTGTAATCTCTGTCCTTTTCCCAACCCGTAGATAGTACGCACTATCGTCTGTTAATTGTTAATTGGTCCTATGTGGAACTGTACCCATCGCATTGAAGAAACTAAGAAGTGGAAATCCAGGACGGAAATTCAAATCATATGTTAAAGTAAGGGTACTTAAATAAACAAATTTATCGCTTATCCAGATAACGAATAAAACACGTTCTTCAGCTAAATATGCAACACTCACATAAGCATCTAAAAAGCCATATTTTACGATCATCCTTTTTTAGATAATCTCCATAACTAACCACCCTAAATAGAATACATGTTTTTCCACGAACTAGCCGGAATGTTGGTCCAAGAGTTTCGAATGGTCCCCAAAAAGGATGCCTTCCAGCGATAGTCCTCTTTTGCCTTGTTCTATACCCAACTTGTTTGCATTAATCTAACCAACGTGGCTAAACAAAAGCCTAAAATACTTATGCTATCTTTAGTGTTGTTTCGATTTTGTTTCACTGCCTGTTTGATTCGTCACGATGTAATAAGGTAGGGGATTATATTTCTTTTTGAGATTTTGTTTTTGGGGATGGCAGCTTATATTCTTCGCCTGTTTTCATTCCGCTGATGGACCCACTGGAACAGTTTCTCCGATTTCTTTCGGGTTGGAATGCAAAACAAAAAAGAAACAAAAAATGAAGTAACTTTCTCTCCTTTCCGTTGAAGTTATTTTTTAGCAAGTTTCGTGTTCCGCTGCTTCTGCCTCAGATGACTGTGTCGTGTGTCATTCCGCTTCGCCACAAGATTCTTCGCCTACCACGACAAAAGCTACGGACACGGAAAGCCACCCTGAATAAACAAACAAACATGATGAGAAGAATTTAATCTTCAGCAGTCTAAGGCAAAGTAATTGAAAATGCCAGAAAAAAAACCGATACCAAATTTTGTTTGCGAGACGAGGCGCATAAGGGACCAAAAGCTATAAAGAGGAAGAGAAAAAAATTGAAGTCAGGTTCTTTATCGTTTTCCTGTAAGGACGCAGTTCTGCTCACAAACGAAAACAACTCATCCTGGAGGACCAGTCGAATAAACTTGCCATTCTTTCCTGGTACGCTNGTCTAAGGCAAAGTAATTGAAAATGCCAGAAAAAAACCGATACCAAATTTTGTTTGCGAGACGAGGCGCATAAGGGACCAAAAGCTATAAAGAGGAAGAGAAAAAAATTGAAGTCAGGTTCTTTATCGTTTTCCTGTAAGGACGCAGTTCTGCTCACAAACGAAAACAACTCATCCTGGAGGACCAGTCGAATAAACTTGCCATTCTTTCCTGGCACACTGTGTTTCACTTCCTCAATTAAGGTTGAACTAACACATAGGGCGATGAAGCAAAGTTGAATAAATTCATAAGCTTTAGCCGGCAACAAAAAAAAGGGAACTTGCTTGATAAACTTCTGCTGCGAGATACAGTGGAAAAAGAAAGTAACAAAACACTCAATATTGATTAATCGTACGAAAAATCGAAATGCATGAAAACAGAACGTGTGGATATCAGCTTTCATCTGGAACTGATGAACCACAGAGCTTTAAGGTGGTCCAATTCTGTAGAGGAATGATTCGATTTTGCGAACCTGTTGAAGTGACGAGTATAGCGCAACACTTGGTTGCTTGCTTTCGTCCATCTTGCTACGGATGCGTGTTTGATTGACTCTCAGCGGTTGGTACCGCATACGTGCTGTGATTGAACTGGCAGAACCAATTATTTCAAGCTTTCATATTGCTTTGAATGTGGTTGAGTAACTATATGAAATGCGTAAACCTTTCATGTCCACCACATTCCAGAGGTGGGTAGTAAATTGTTTCGAAAATTTCGTAAAATAAAAAGAAATTAAATGTGTTATTTTTTAATCAGTTAATATGTTCCGGGAATGTCATGCAACCTAAGTGTCGTAAACAACCATGCGCCTCCATTAAGTTCATCATGATCGTAAATGCTACTTTATTAGCTCTAAAAAATAGAAAAAAGAAAAAGTTATTCAAATATAAGAAATTGATATTTGTTATACGTCAATTAATGCATAATATTCGGATTCGAAAAAGATATATTGAGCTAAAAAGGATAAAGTTCAAAAAGGAAAAAATTATATTTATACAGTAAAACAAAATATTTGCAAAAGTACTTAAAGGATTAAATTTTCAAAATAGCCCTTCAATGTAGACACAGATTAAATATTTGCAATGGAAGTTCATTCTAAACAATAATAGACAATGAACGCAATATTTGTACTTGATTCATTAAACCATTAATTGAAGACAAACAGTACTCCTTCATTGCAGGTTTTGCAATTGCAAACTAATTTTTTTAAATGATTACTAATTTAACATACGAACAGAGTTATATTTATTATATACAAACAGAGTTGGATATACTTACAAGTAATTACATATAAAATTAATTTTATGAACTTTTTGATAAGCGAGCGGTTTGATTCAAGACAACAAAATTGGATGAATGATTTTATGTACGACCCAGGTCCTTTGTCTCATAAATCAAACTCCGTTTTTTGTCTAATTGACTAACGTATCATTTGATGGCAAAAGCGAAATCTCATTCAAACGTTTCGTGTAATCATTCCTATATCACGCGTGCATAGCTCCCGATTGAATGCCATCAAAAGAGTCAACCCAAGTAAAACCGGTAAATAATTCAAAACGAGTGCTACACCTTATGAATATTCCATTAACCCCGATCGAACCTCAATTGCCTCGGTCTACAGACACAGACATATGGCGCGAGGGCTCTTTTGAATGCTAACCGTGTTCAAACCATCGTCCAGTCACGCAACACACTCGAAACCGTACTATTACAGCACATGAACGGGGGGCTAAAATGGTACGATACAGTACACACAGGTACCAGAGAACCGAATCAATCCATCGATCGGAAAAATCGTTTTCTAATTTAAATCTTTCCCAGAGGCCAGAAATTGATGTCCGGTGTGACGACCGTACGATTTCACTGTCACGAAAACGGAGGATTGACAGTAACACGGTACACATGTGCGCTGCTGTTGGTTGCTACCCACAGACGGAACTCCTTTTGAAAATCCAAATCCTAAATATCCCATCAGAGCGATGGGCACTCGACTTCTGGTACGATTTTACGACATTTGAACCCCGTTCTATGGCAAAAGGAAACAGGACTGAGCTCTACTAGAAACATCCCCTATGTTCCGGATATTGCTTGTAAGCGGAGCAAAACCAACCCCTGTTTGAAAAACGAAGAACGAATCGGTATAAGCGCTTGAGCATTTTTTTTTTCAGCTTCATCTTATCGTAGAACATCGCTACTATCCCGCTGGGAGGAAAGGTAAAGGAGATGAAAAAAGGAAAATTTTGCTTGCAAAACTCACAAAACATGGTTAAAACTGGTTTCAATCAAACAACATACGTGCTGCTATCGGTTCCGAAATCGAAGCTTCGTTTTGATCGTTAACACAATAGTTAAACCATGCAGAATTGCCCAAAAATCTGCTATATATCGATATCAGTTGTTTTTTTCACTTATCTTCATAATGGATGGATTTTCCATTTCGATTTGGATTTAGGATAGTTGATATTACATTTAAAGATATATAAATGCAATTGGCGTAGCTTCTAAGAGAGATAATCATAAATAAATACAACTGCAACGATTTTTTTACTTTGTACAATAGGAATGAAACGTAAAAAGTTCCAAAAAAATATTTGTGGAAATAGAACTAAATTTCAAATATCAAATATCAATCAAAAAATTTGAAAAATTTAATATTTGTTGTTTATATTGCACTATAAAACTGCTTATATGCTTTTGTGTTTTATATACACAAGACTTCCTACAAAAAGATGAACAATTTTCAATTTGTTATATTTTCCAAAACATGTCAACAACAGCAATGCAACGAGAAAACTGTCGAATAATGTAAAACTTCAACAGAAAATATCATCCATACATCAAAGTGGATTGCAAACGAGCTTTACTGATGTGAAAAATATAAAGT
The DNA here is from genome assembly GCA_016254315.1 of Anopheles parensis. Lineage (NCBI taxonomy): Eukaryota > Metazoa > Arthropoda > Insecta > Diptera > Culicidae > Anopheles > Anopheles parensis. Next base: position 770,428 of record CM028124.1, read on the forward strand.
CATCTCATTACCGAAGACATCGTCATCAAACAGATATGATCCCCCGTCGTGTGGACGTACTGAAAGCAGCTTAGCATTGCATGCCATCTATCACGGCCATTTTGATCGACGAGGTAAACATATAAAGGAGTTAAAAGCACCACGAGAAGACGAAAACTCAAACAGCTCACAAAGTTTGTCACATCTTGAGCAAACGAGTTCCATAACTCGGTGATGCCGAATATCGTTCGCATGTGATTTGTCCAAATATTGACGTTTCAGCAATGACACCATAAAAGAAAAAGTCAAACTCCCATATGAGTGTGTGATTTTTTGCCGGCAATAAGGGGTAAAAGTATGACTGTGAAAACCAATGGGCAATGAAGCGTTGTTCGTCAATCGATAAATCCAATACTTCTTTCCGTTCACGAGTAAAATTGGGAGCTTTTTCATTTTAAAATGTAACACACTTCGTTTTGAGAAATGGTGAGCTGGTAAAATGTGGTATTTTTTCACATTATACTGTATAATATCATAAATGAACAATGATCAAAAAATATAATGTTTGTAAATGTAACATTTTGAATTTTATATTTGTTCACTATTTATATTAAAAAGACGACAGTCAAACATGTCATGAAAAGGAAGATAATAAATAAATGTGTCATAACGGCAGACATGATTTATGTGTTGTGACAAACTCATGTTTGTTGTTTTATGTATTGCATGATTTATGAAATATATTTTTTTAAAGCACTGCATCCCGATGGAACTGATAATGTGTCGCAGTGTCTATCACTTTATCAATAGTGGGTGAATGGAAGGGTGAAAAGTGGACAACTCTTTCACGTAACTACCCCATGATATAATCAATGTATTGTCAATTTTGAAAAAAAAAAAAGGAAATTGTCACACAACTTGAATGTTGCACATGATTGCTCGTGAAACATGACATTTGATTGTACACGATTTGTGTGTGACCTCGAGCTTCTTCAGGCAAAACGTTTACGCTGAACAGGCAGCTCAACAGCATAATAGAATTTTATCTGAAATATCAATCTTATCAATAGTGAGGAATAAGTGAAAACTAAATGAGAGTAGAAAACATATAAAATGTTCGCTGCTTGCACTACTTTTTGCTAGGTGACAATCAAATGGCGTACAAATACTAGGACTTGCGTTGAACTCCGCCATGTGTCCAAGTTCTGTGTATTAAGTACATTGAATCATTCGAAGTTTATTGAATTATTTCTTGGATGTTACGCTTTTTTTATTTAGAGTCAACTAAAAATGTTAAAATAGAAGTTTTAATTATCAGTTTATGATAAGACGAAGATGTTAAACATCGCAATGTTATTATGCTACGCGCAACTTTATTTATATTAATTGCCATTTGAACAGGAGCAGCAGACACTCAGATAAAATACGGTAACGGGAAATAAATTATTTACGTAATACGAGAAATTAATTATTTCGAGAAAAACAAATACCAATACTTTAAATATTGTTAAAATTAAATAAATAACATTTGCTATTTGCAAATTGAAAATATGCTTTTCAATTACTCAACTTAAAGCGAATAGAAAACATTGAACACAATTCAACTTCATTCGCTACTTGTTCACGTACTTTAATTTAAACGACAAGCTGCACAACTGTTACTCTCAACTTTGTTGCGTATTTCGATACAAAAAAAATGGTTTTTACCCGACGTTTCTTTTAGCGCCAAACGAAACGCCAAAACTCTATCGAAAATATAGCACAAAAAATTGGATAAACGAACGTGTTGGCAAATGTTAACCACAAAACCCATCGGCTGTGCGTGTGATGGACAAGAACCACCGAGATTCAAGTTAGTCGAGTTTCGTTGAGCTGATCTGAACGTGTTGAACACACGTTGGTTAGGAATTCGGGAGCTTTTTTTTGTTTTTGTTATTTCAATCCTATGAGAAGCTTTTATCAAGATGATTAATGGCTGTTGCTGACACTTGTTGAACCGTGGTTAAATGTTTGGCGAGCTTGGAACTGTTTATTCACTGCTTAATTGTTCGAATTGTAATTATATTCCTTTCCCAGGATGAGAACAGAGAAAAAAAAGCTTAAAGTTTTTCTGTTCATTAACGTTAGTTTATAAGTTCATTAAGCCTTAATTGAGGTGCAATTATACATTGACTTCGTTATTGCACTGTTAAATATCTCTCGATAGACTCAACGTATGCTGATAATATTTTTAAATATACCTAATTGTAAAATATTGCTTGATAAAGTGGTTATATTGTTCATTTCCAACAAATCTTTACTGTTCATCTTTACTGTACATGCTTAGCAATTGTCGTGCAATTTTCCCAAGTAATTTTGTGATTCTGGCGTGACTTCATGGTTGTTTCACTTTTCTCGTGCAAGGTTTGTGTTCGTTTTTAATTGATCCTGTAGCTAGACAATAATCTTGAATTAAATTAAGTTTAATTAAACAAAGAAAATTATAATAAGTAATAAATTTATTGTTTTGATTAAGTCGATGACAAAGGCAAGTTTTGACGATGTTTCAAACCAACAGACCATCAAGAAAGCTCGTCTAACAATTCCGCTGCTAACAGTACCGCAGATTTGTCCGTTTTGTTTTCTTGTGTGTTTGGCGCTGGAAAATCTTGTCATAATTTTTCCGGTAGCCAGAAGAAATTGTAACAAGATAAATAGGTGAACGAAAATGTTTTTGCCCACCGCGTCATAATTACACCAGGCAAAATACAATCGGGATCGAATATTAGAAGTCGGATAGCATCAATTAGATGCAAATTCGAGTAGCATTAAGGTAAAAATCTTTGAATTCGGACCTGTCCGGCTTTTTTCTCATTTCATGACCGTCACCGTACCATCAATACTCAAGTAATCATAACTAAGATTCCGACATAGCTTCCGAAACAGATCGAAAGATGGCCAAACGCGTTGTTTATACCGACATTGCTGAAGCAAGTTCAACATACCAGTAATAAAATCATTAGCAATGCAGCAATTATTTGAGTGAAAACAAACTTATTTCAACAAATTCGCATTAAAGTACATCAATTTATAAATTTTGCTAAATTTCTCAAAAAAAGCCTTAGGAGATTGGCAAATTTATAGATTTTTTTTTATTTTTTTAAATATTTTTAATAATATTTTTTATTTAAAGCATTATTTGAGAGAAAAGAAACTTATTTCAACAAATTCGCATTAAAATACATCAATTTATAAATTTTGCTAAATTTCCCAAAAATCATAGCCTTAAGAGATTGGCAAATTTATAGAATTTGTTTTTTGGAAAATGTCTACGAGATGAGATTTTTTTACGAATTAACAACCATTCTTCTGTTTTGAAAATAGTATTTACACTCACAATAATTTTATACAACACGTACGTACTTAAAAGAATAAAAAGGCACTCGATTTTTTTAAACTTTACAATATTTAATGACACTCAACTGATCTAATTTTTGAATTTATATTTGTATACCTTGTTATTGCCAGCAAAATCAGCTATTCTGGCCACCATTACAGAATTCTGTCATGGCGTCAAGTCGCGCTTCGAATAGTGATTTTTCGCTGAAAATACACGCACAGTGACTTTTCGAAATTTGTTTAGTATGGAATTTCGCATTTTTTTTTTCTGAATCGCATTTGCAAACGCGACAATTGCTAAGCGTTTAGTGACGGGGTTACAGAGAAACGAATAAAAATAAAATTATTCATCAAATTTCTACTTAATTTATAACATTTGTTTTTGTTTGATTAAGCAAAAAGCTATTGATGAATGCCGTTAGTAGGAAATATAAAAGAAGGAATTCTATTTATGTGCGATGTGCCATAAAAAACCACTTAATGAAGAGTTATTTTATCGCGAAAGTTGTATGGAAAGAAAAACAAAACCATCCTTAATTGAATGCATCGAAAACGATGCATAAAAGTTTGTACATGGTGCAAACAAACTGTAAATGACAGGATCATTCCAATCTCTGAAACACTCGAAACAGGAAAAAATGTTATTGTAAATTATGAGAAAAAAAATTTACCTCAATAAATATAAACTTTTCAACAATTATGTATCAATGATTCATAAAATAATTTTCTACCATATTGTCACGATCGGAGAACGGATGTCGAACGTACCAAGCATCGGTGCACAACACTGTTTGTGCATTATTGCTTCTCCTTTTTCACTTCGTTTAAGCGGAATCCACAAAGTGATTGCTTTTGATGTATTACAATCGAAGCACATGCCATGCCAAGGGGGATGCCAACATGTAGCTATAAAGCTCCAACGCTTGAAGAGTTTCTGGGCGGACACTTGGTATCATCATTTCGAAACCCGAAGGGGGCTTTCGGCTTTCCCCAAAAAAACAGTCAAGTAGTCAAGCATGATTTGTACATCGCAATCGTTCCGTCTGTCAGGACGTGTTGGATATCTCGTTTCTACGAAAATGCTACAACAAAACCGGTCGGAACGGAGGGAGAAAATGCTCGATACAATTTTCAGCTCCGTTTGTTCCCTGAGTGAGATTTTCTTGGCTATTAGAAGTGGATGAAAAGCCACGCAAAGTGAAACGATTTAAGCCCTGTGTTAAACGATATGGCAAAGCGGCAAAGCACCAACCCAGGACAACGACTAGAGGCAGTTTAATCCACGATGTGGTTAGCTTTCCATGTTGGGTAAGGTTGCCATAATAAATTTAGGTTTTTGTTGCTATCATTTTTTAACATTTTTAATAACCTTTTGTTTTATTTAATGCATACATACAATTACTACTTTATTTTATTCATGAAGAACATTCATTAGGCAGTATTATTCTTCAATGTTTAAAGCATATTTTTAATACATCGTCAGCATCACATTCCCACGAGGATTATGGAGATTAGTGAGTTTTGCGAATACCTAATCCCTCCTTATATTTCTAGGCCAAAAAAATACTCGCGGGAAGTGGAAAATACACATGATGTGCTTTTAATTTTACCGTACCCATCCCGAAACAGAGCAATTTTGTGCGGAGAGCTTAGTTGAAAAATATGATCGTAAACCTAAATGAAACTGATGGGAATGTTTTCACTGGTATGAAATGAAAATATAATAAGGTGGAAAATGGAAAATAAGCCGGGAGAACCTGTTTAAGAAAATCCTACTATTTTTGTTTCATTTCTTCTGACATATCGGGAAGATTTCATTGCAATCATCCCTCATATGTATAAAATTGCCTGTTAGCTTAACAAAACCGGTTTTACAAAAGCTGCATCGTAGAATTTTGTTGTATTGTTAACATACAGACAAAGGCAACATGACAAATGCATCGTAACAGCACGATACAATAAAATGTCCGTGAAAAATTAATTTCTCCTTTTTCCGTCCGGCACAATTATTCGCACAACAGAAGAAAGGACACTCTCCCATCCAAGGACCAAATGATTATAATATACTTTCATACAAAGGGAAACATCACGTGCATCACGAGTGGTTGGAAGAAACTGCATCAGAAGGTACGGCTTTGTTGCATATGCCTTTGTTTTGTACTCGGCCCACACGATAATACTACCACCATCCATTTTCCGAGTATCACTCGAAAGAAAACGATGAAAATGAGAATGTATATCACAGAGCATAATGGAACGTTACCTTGAAAATCAAGGATTTCGCGCTTTCGAACATTAGCAGTTGGGCTGCTGATGCAGTTCGAGACAAGCATCCCGTTCGCGTTCAACTGGTGTCAAGGGGAAAAAAGGAAAAAAAACACAAACACACCAGTGCCAATAGCACTATGTAATGGAAAATACTCGATACGAGAGCAATAAATCAGGAATCTACATCCTTTACCTTCGCACGATTTCAATGATTCGCATCGTATCGTTGGCGTATCGTCGTGCGCGGTACCAAAACCGTTCGTTCCTTCTTCAAAGTATGTGGTGGTACGGGCATTTGGAGGTGAGCTATATCAAAACTCAAATAATGCAAAAAAGGTAACATTAACTTTCATTGCCACCGATTCGATTTCAGCGCCGGGAATTCGCAACGCTTTTGCGATCGATCGATCGTGATTGCAAGACTCAATATCGGATGGATGCAATCGGCGACATTAAATCACGTTTAGTTTGCCATCCGGGAATTTATTTTCCTTCTCCCGCTTGACCTTGGCACGGGCAATACCTGAGAGTAGTTTAAACACGGTGTGAATTTTTATGCAGCCTTTATTGGTGCATTTTCGACGAGAAACGGAGTCGAATTGAATAATGATCGGATTGTGGAGTAAGAAAATTACCTGTTAAATACACCGTTAAATTTTAAAGTGCGGTATACTTATTGCTGCTGCGAGTAAATAAAGTCAAGGAAATGCCTAAATAGGAATCTCACAAAATCTCTTGAGGATGTGATTCCATGAAAGATAAATTAGATCATAGTAATTTCTTTACATAAAGAGAAATTTATACGTATTGTAGATTTAAAATTTAACTCTTCGTTTTATATTTCTAAGAAGGATTATGCGGCTAGACGGTAAAATAATTCTAGAATACGGATTAAACGTTGCTAATAAAAAGGCAATTATTATTAGGAACTTATATTTAAAATATATTTGTACTACTACTACTACTTGAATAAATGTCTGCTTAACAAATTACTATGGAACATAGGTGACACGCAAGATACAATGGAAACGAGGTTAGATAATTGAAGTGTTATTGTTCGCACATGTAATACTTAATGTTACTATTAGTCTATAGCAAAACGTTCGCAAGAGACACAGCTGTAGGTATGACAATCTTTGCGATAAAATAGCTAATGTTCCAATAATGCATCCGTTATCATCTGCACAGCACAATGTGCTCAGGATGCTGCTAAAGCTTTGTACACAAACCAGGTGTTGGGTTGACGGTAATTCGGTTGTCCTTTGAGTATCTCCACAATGTGGTGTTTTCGGGTGAACAAAAAACGGCTCAGCCTCTGTACAGTGTTGGGTGGTTGAGCGAGATGAAAGCAAAGCAAGCAAAGCTGGTCGTTATACGCATCTCCAATATCATATGTACGATGGAAATGTTTTTTGTCAGCTTGTGACACCAATGGTGTAGTATCGAAATCATGAAATAATAGAAGGCCCCTATCTTGCCAACCTGTACATAATGCCTTGCCAACGAAGAGCTACGTATGATACAATGAATGGAGCATATTTGCATCGCTATTAACCCTCCAGCTCTACCCGTTCGCATTCGATTGAACGTGACAAGCATTGATGCTACAAGCATACATTGAGCTACATTTGAACCTGGACTGTTGTAGTTGGAGAGCACAGGTGAGTAAGGCACCTGCCACAAAAAAATATCCAATTAGACTGAGAACCATACATTGGAAATGATTGCTTTGAATGGATGCATCTTCAAAAGTTCGATCTTTCTTTATCAACCGTTGTTCAGAAGATAGAGGAAATGAATTTAAGGATCGTAAATAGACTAGTAATGCATCAGCAAAGTATCGTCTGTTCGGTTTGCATTCCAGTCTTCAATCTAAAAATCACTCACGAAGCTAGCCGCCCATCGTTGGGATTGAAATCGCCGTTACCACTNTTGTTAACACTTGGTGTAGCACTAACACGATCACAAAACTTTGCTTTGATTGTATGAACCAATAAAGCACCGATAGTCTGATTCCGTCCGCACTGGGCAGAGGTTGGAGCAAGACTGAATTTGTATTTGTTTACCTTGTTATTGCCAGCAAAATCAGCTATTCTGGCCACCATTACAGAATTCTGTCATGGCGTCAAGTCGCGCTTCGAATAGCGATTTTTCGCTGAAAATACTCGCACAGTGACTTTTCGAAATTTGTTTAGTATGGAATTTCGCATTTTTTTCTGAATCACATTTGCAAACGCGTCAATTGCTAAGCGTTTAGTGACGGGGTTACAGAGAAACGAATAAAAATAAAATTATTTATCAAATTTCTACTTAATTTATAACAATTGTTTTTGTTTGATTAAGCAAAAAGCTATTGATGAATGCCGTTAGTAGGAAATATAAAAGGAGAAATATATACATGAAAAAGGAATTCTATTTATGTGCGATGTGCCATAAAAAACCACTTAATGAAGAGTCATTTTATCGCGAAAGTTGTATGGAAAGAAAAACAAAACCATCCTTAATTGAATGCATCGAAAACGATGCATAAAAGTTTGTACATGGTGCAAACATACTGTAAATGACAGGATCATTCCATTCTCTGAAACACTCGAAACAGGAAAAAATGTTATTGTAAATTATGAGAAAAAAATATCCTCAATAAATATAAACTTTTCAACAATTATGTATCAATGATTCATAAAATAATTTTCTACCATATTGTCACGATCGGAGAATGGATGTCGAACGTACCAAGCATCGGTGCACAACACTGTTTATGCATTATTGCCTCTCCTTTTTCACTTCGTTTAAGCGGAATCCACAAAGTGATTGCTTTTGATGTATTACAATCGAAGCACATGCCATGCCAAGGGGGATGCCAACATGTAGCTATAAAGCTCCAACGCTTGAAGAGTTTCTGGGCGGACACTTGGTATCATCATTTCGAAACCCGAAGGGGGCTTTCGGCTTTCCCCAAAAAAGAGTCAAGTAGTCAAGCATGATTTGTACATCGCAATCGTTCCGTCTGTCTGTGTGTGTTGGATATCTCGTTTCTACGAAAATGCTACAACAAAACCGGTCGGAATGGAGGGAGAAAATGCTCGATACAATTTTCAGCTCCGTTTGTTCCCTGAGTGAGATTTTCTTGGCTATTAGAAGTGGATGAAAAGCCACGCAAAGTGAAACGATTTAAGCCCTGTGTTAAACGCGATATGGCAAAGCGGCAAAGCACCAACCCAGGACAACGACTAGAGGCAGTTTAATCCACGATGTGGTTAGCTTTCCATGTTGGGTAAGGTTGACATAATAAATTTAGGTTTTTGTTGCTATCATTTTTTAACATTTTTAATATCCTTTTGTTTTATTTAATGCATACATACAATTACTACTTTATTTTATTCATGAAGAACATTCATTAGGCAGTATTATTCTTCAATGTTTAAAGCATATTTTTAATACATCGTCAGCATCACATTCCCACGAGGATTATGGAGATTAGTGAGTTTTGCGAATACCTAATCCCTCCTTATATTTCTAGGCCAAAAAAATACTCGCGGGAAGTGGAAAATACACATGATGTGCTTTTAATTTTACCGTACCCATCCCGAAACAGAGCAATTTTGTGCGGAGAGCTTAGTTGGAAAATATGATCGTGAACCTAAATGAAACTGATGGGAATGTTTTCACTGGTATGAAATGAAAATATAATAAGGTGGAAAATGGAAAATAAGCCGGGAGAACCTGTTTAAGAAAATCCTACTATTTCTGTTTCATTTCTTCTGACATATCGGGAAGATTTCATTGCAATCATCCCTCATATGTATAAAATTGCCTGTTAGCTTAACAAAACCGGTTTTACAAAAGCTGCATCGTAGAATTTTGTTGTATTGTTAGCATACAGACAAAGGCAACATGACAAATGCATCGTAAGAGCACGATACAATAAAATGTCCGTGAAAAATTAATTTCTCCTTTTTCCGTCCGGCACAATTATTCGCACAACAGAAGAAAGGACACTCTCCCATCCAAGGACCAAATGATTATAATATACTTTCATACAAAGGGAAACATCACGTGCATCACGAGTGGTTGGAAGAAACTGCATCAGAAGGTACGGCTTTGTTGCATATGCCTTTGTTTTGTACTCGGCCCACACGATAATACTACCACTATCCATTTTCCGAGTACCACTCGAAAGAAAACGATGAAAATGAGAATGTATATCACAGAGCATAATGGAACGTTACCTTGAAAATCAAGGATTTCGCGCTTTCGAACATTAGCAGTTGGGCTGCTGATGTAGTTCGAGACAAGCATCCCGTTCGCGTTCAACTGGTGTCAAGGGGAAAAAAGGAAAAAAACACACACACAAACACATCAGTGCCAATAGCACTATGTAATGGAAAATACTCGATACGAGAGCAATAAATCAGGAATCTACATCCTTTACCTTCGCACGATTTCAATGATTGCATCGTATCGTTGGCATATCGTCGTATGCCGTTTCCAAATCCAGGCGATCCTTCTTCGAAGACTGTGTGGTCCGGGCGGGCATTTGGAGGTGAGCTATATCAAAACTCAAATAATGCAAAAAAGGTAACATTAACTTTCATTGCCACCGATTCGATTTCAGCGCCGGGAATTCGCAACGCTTTTGCGATCGATCGATCGTGATTGCAAGACTCAATATCGGATGGATGCAATCGGCGACATTAAATCACGTTTAGTTCCGTCATCCGGGAATTTATTTTCCTTCTTCCGCTTGACCTTGGCACGGGCAATACCTGAGAGTGGTTTAAACACGGTGTGAATTTTTATGCAGCCGTTATTGGTGCATTTTCGACGAGAAACGGAGTCGAATTGAATAATGATCGGATTGTGGAGTAAGAAAATTACCTGCAGATAGATGCATTATTACAAGACACCGTTAAATTTTAAAGTGCGGTATACTTATTGCTGCTGCGAGTAAATAAAGTCAAGGAAATGCCTAAATAGGAATCTCACAAAATCTCTTGAGGATGTGATTCCATGAAAGATAAATGAGATCATAGTAATTTCTTTACATAAAGAGAAATTTATACGTATTGTAGATTTTAAATTTAACTCTTCGTTTTAATATTTCTAAGAAGGATTATGCGGCTAGACGGTAAAATAATTCTAGAATACGGATTAAACGTTATTAATAAAAAGGCAATTATTATTAGGAACTTATATTTAAAATATATTTGTACTACTACTACTACTTGAATAAATGTCTGCTTAACAAATTACTATGGAACATGGGTGACACGCAAGATGCAATGGAACCGAGGTTATATAATTGAAGTGTTATTGTTCGCACATGTAATACTTAATGTTACTATTAGTCTACAGCGAAACGTTCACAAGAGACACAGCTGTAGGTATGACAATCTTTGCGATCTTTGCGAAATAGCTAATGTTCCAATAATGCATCCATTATCATCTGCACAGCACAATGTGTTCAGGATGCTGCAAAAGCTTTATACACAAACCAGGTGTTGGGTTGACGGTAATTCGGTTGTCCTTTGAGTATCTCCACAATGTGGTGTTTTCGGGTGAACAAAAAAAGGACTCAGCCACGGTACAGTGTTGGGTGGTTGAGCGAGATGAAAGCAAAGCAAGCAAAGCTGGTCGTTATACGCATCTCCAATATCATATGTACGATGGAAATGTTTTTTGTCAGCTTGTGACACCAATGGTGTAGTATCGAAATCATGAAATAATAGAAGGCCCCTATCTTGCTAATGCCTTGCCAACGAAGAGCTACGTATGATACAATGAATGGAGCATATTTGCATCGCTATTAACCCTCCAGCTCTACCCGTTCGCATTCGATTGAACGTGACAAGCATTGATGCTACAAGCATACATTGAGCTACATTTGACCCTGTACTGTTGTAGTTGGAGAGCACAGGTGAGTAAGGCACCTGTCACAAAAAAATATCCAATTAGACTGAGAGCCATACATTGCAAATGATTGCTTTGAATGGATGCATCTTCAAAAGTTCGATCTTTCTTTATCAACCGTTGTTCAGAAGATAGAGGAAATGAATTTAAGGATCGTAAATAGACTAGTAATGCATCAGCAAAGTATCGTCTGTTCGGTTTGCATTCCAGTCTTCAATCTAAAAATCACTCACGAAGCTAGCCGCCCATCGTTGGGATTGAAATCGCCGTTACCACTCATCCGAAGAAGATCGGGTCAGCATACCTTCGATGCGAATTATCCTGCCCCTGTGCACCTTGGCAGACAACAAAGAAATGAAAACTTTGCAGACGTACTGTAGCACATTCGAGCACGCCAGGACTGACGGTTATGGACGGGCGAAACTATGCGAAGGAATTTCTCGGACGTCTGAGTCAACACGTTGCGGCACGAAGGAGGGGTTTTTTAACGTTCGGATTTAGGTAAAACGAATAGCTCCTGAGACGCATGTTTGCTTTCTGTCTGGCATGGCAGTTGGTACGATCCGATCCATGGTGGGATTTGTACGAGAATTGGGTTGCACAAGATATATAAAGCAGTGGATTTAAAGGAGTAATGTGAGTTGAAACGCTTTTTAAATTCNGGCAGACAACAAAGAAATGAAAACTTTGCAGACGTACTGTAGCACATTCGAGCACGCCAGGACTGACGGTTATGGACGGGCGAAACTATGCGAAGGAATTTCTCGGACGTCTGAGTCAACACGTTGCGGCACGAAGGAGGGGTTTTTAACGTTCGGATTTAGGTAAAACGAATAGCAGCTAGACGCATGTTTGCTTTCTGTCTGGCATGGCACTTGGTACGATCCGATCCATGGAGGGATTTGTACGAGAATTGGGTTGCACAAGATATATAAAGCAGTGGATTTAAAGGAGTAATGCGAGTAATGCTTTTTAAATTCATGCTATGTACTAGTTATTAATTTTGAAATTGCGAATGAAACAAAGTTGTTAATTATAAAGAAATTTGAATATGCTTTAACGGTATCATTTCAAATATTCCAATATTAAATTCTACAGACCATGCTATAACGTCCTGGGTGCATGCTGCCTTCAAACGCATATTTTAAAGTTCAGATTTCTTTGTTTGAAACTGTCACAACCGTGTGTGAGGGAAAGCAAAAGAACCATTAGGGATTGAGGATGCCGTCTGAGGAAAATCTTTTATTTTTCACTTCCAAAACAGTATAACTCCCACCGTGTAATGTGCCTGAGAAGGAGTTTTCTATAGAAATGTTTCACTACAATAAACAGGAAGGAAGGTGAGCTAGAGAAAATGGTTTTATAGTAATGCTTTTTTACTTTGTGATTTATTTTGAGCTTCTTTCACTACAGCATCAACGTAATCATACACACAAAGTAAACGAAACATGAAGATAGTCAGAGCCATGCGGTTAGTAGGAGTTATGAAACACATCAAGGGAAGCGTTCAAAGTAGCACAAAACCAGAGCGCCAGTGAAAAGCTGCCTGCAAAAAAACAGTATTTTCTAGGATAAATCATAAAAGCCGTAGCAAAACAATTATACGGTTCGCTTTTACGAACCGCGAAAGAAAACGTATCCGTTAAAGCTCATTACGAAAGGCGGACGTATGATAAAGTTTCTTGAAAAAAAATTCATTGTGGTTTAGCGACTCCTCTCCAGAAGAAAAAAAGTTAACAGGAACTAAAACGGTCGATCGGATGAAACCCGGATGGGAAAGCTTTCCTTTGCAGCAAGGATAAAATTGAGTGTTTTTGAGCGACAGTCTGGTTGCACCGCACTCGAGGATGGATTCAATTTTCCTGCTCTATTCCGTAACGCGAGGCGACCGTAGTTAGATTATTTGATGTTACGCAAAAAAAAGAAGCTTTGTTCATCCTCCCGGCACAATGTCAAGGATCGAGATATGCTACACTTCTGATTAATCCTTTATCACACTGACCCACTGTGTTGACCTCAACACGGGCAGTAGCAGAATGGCACCCGAACCCGAAGCAAAGGAGGAAAATGAAAGTAGATAAACTCTCCATTCCGTCGACGCTAATGAAGACAATGGAAGCTCCTTGAAGCCGGGGAGCACAGTGCCGAAGCATTTCTGCTGATTAAATGCTTTCCTATTATTACTCTTGCCCATCTTTCGTACAGCAGCTTTACATCCGCGAGCGATGCACTTTCACACATAGCACGTGATCTTTATTCTACACTCATTAATGAGCTCCATGGAACATTTGGAATGAGTTTCCACGCGAATCTATTATCGGACAGAGTAATTAAAAGCCCACTCAGCGTAGCACGTTGTCTGGGTAGAATGGAGGCCTGCATGATACATAGAGCATAAAATGTGTCGTTAACATGCGCTACGAGTTTATTCTGTTCATGAATATCACACACAAGTTATCTCGCTAGTGTTACGTTATGTGTTAAGCGTGAGCATACTTACCAGATTCTGTATAATTTGCAACGAAACGAAGAATCTGCAAAAAAAACAAAAACATAACAAAATTAGTCTTACGGTGGTTTTAAAAAAAATTAATTAGAGCTTTACGTATTTATCCAAACATAAATATTACATTCATTTTTCTTTTATTTATTTCTAAAAGCAAAATAGTGTATTACAAATGATGTACAGTTTTTAATTTCGCACTGAAAATTATGTTAACTGTGAATATTTAAAATATTTAAACAAAAGTATACTAAAACAAGTCGATTATAATTCAGGTGGGATCAACTAGAAGTTGTCGATTATGAGCTTCTAAAAGGTGACCTATCACAAGAGCTGACCATCGAGCAGACGGTTGATACAGCTTGATACAGTAGGTCGATTATTAGCCATAAAATCGTTCTAAACGTATAGAAAAGATAAGGTTATTTTGTGCAAAAACTCTTGACCGCATCATACTCAAACGGAGAGAGACTATCTAGATATGATGGAAAGAGACTTTTTCCCACATCTGCCACATTCCATGGATAGAATTATTTCTGATTACTACCCCAGTTCCTATTACTAACTTGGGTTCATGTTTTATGAGCTAGCCCAGCAGAACTTTTGTTTTATTTCATTTTATAATTTTTACTAAAGCAAACATTTGAATACCTTGAGTTCAAATGTTTGCTTTACTAGAAACACAGTTTGATGGGAATAAAATTACATTATTTAGAAATGCGATTCGCTATAATATATTAAAGACAAGCATTTTTTACAGAATTTAGAAACCAGCGATAGGTGGTAGAAAACATAGATTTCGATAGCTTTTACTGAGAAGAAAAAGATACATTGCTTTAAAAGCAACACAGGGTGGAAAATTCGTAATTGAGTGAAAAGTTTGTTTTCCATCGTCGNACTAACTTGGGTTCATGTTTTATGAGCTAGCCCAGCAGAACTTTTGTTTTTACTTCATTTTATAATTTTTACTTAAGCATACTTTGAATACCTTGGGTGTAAACACAGTTTGATGGGAATAAAATTACATTATTTAGAAATGCGATTCGCTATAATATATTAAAGACAAGCATTTTTTACAGAATTTAGAAACCAGCGATAGGTGGTAGAAAACATAGATTTCGATAGCTTTTACTGAGAAGAAAAAGATACATTGCTTTAAAAGCAACACAGGGTGGAAAATTCGTAATTGAGTGAAAAGTTTGTTTTCCATCGTCGTTATCTAATACTATTTTTCCACGTACTATCTGGGGATACTATTCGCCAACTAGCGAATGTTTACACGGGACTCCCTATTCTATAGTCAAAGCAAAACATGAAAATCCTGACAGCACACATCCTGAGTGCACAATACACTCCAGGCGCAAAAGTGAAGTCAAGAGACAAAATGCTACTCAACACGGTGAAACTGTAGTTTCAATGCTTAAAAGTTGTTTACACTCGCCGTGTGATGTATGTGCTCTATGCTGTACCATGTACATTCCATAGAATTCCATTTTATTGCCATCTACATAGAACGCTCAGGAAAGTATCGTAACCGAAAAATGATAAAGACACAACACAAGTGTGGGACAGAAAAGTATAAAACCTACTGCTGTTTCACATTCTCGGTGCTTTTATGAATTCATATGGTCTTCTACCAAATCGTTACAGCGTCAGCATCAGATTGAGGGAAGCGGGTTGTGTATGCTATCCTACAGGCGCTTTCTAAATTGAGCGCTTTGTGCAAACAGCAAAGGATTAAACACCTCGCTGTCTGCGCCGCAAAGGACACCACAAAACACTAGTCCTCATCCTCCGTTAGCATTGGCACACCGTCAAGCTTCTTCAGTGTGGGTAACCGCTTCGTCACTTCCCGTACATAGACTGCTTCGTCGAGATTTTCCACCAGCGGGTTACCGGCAAACACCAGATCTTCGAGCGTTCCGGAAATGGCCTGTAGTTTCGCTAGCTCACCCCAATCACGTACCGAATTGTTCGCCATATAGAGAACCTTCAGTTTACGCAGACTTTCCACCCCCTTCAGTTTGTCGATCAGGTTGTAGCTTATCCAAAGTTCTTCCAGCGTTTCGCCTACAACTTCCTTGGGTCAGCGTAGGTGCCGAATATATTGCCACAAATTAAACGAGAAATTAAAGGTTAGTAGGTGAAGTTCGTGCCCTTCGAACGGTAGTGTCACATACGATACCACTGAGCGATTTGATGTAGTTACGACCAAGTGCAAGTATTCGCAAGTTTTTCATCCCGTTCAAGCCGGTAATTTTTTCTATCATATTTGACGACAGGCTTAACTTTCTGTAACATTCCATTTTCATTACGCGGAGCGATTTGATGAAGGAAACGATACAAATAATGCATTACAAATTAATGATCCTTCCAAATCTTATTTTTTTTCGTTGTTTGTTTTCTCTCTCTTCTAAAAAAGGGAAAGTGAAAAAACGACACTTACTGACAGTTCGCCAACGTCCCGAGGGTACCATCCATCTTCTCTATCGGTGGCCAGCGGAACTGTAACTGTATTTCAGCTGCTTCGACCGGATCCTGCCCATCGTGTTCTTCCTGCCAACGCTTCAGTGCTTCTTTAATCGTGGTGGAACGGGCCATCTTCTTGCTGACAACAATCAGCAGCAACTGCTCATCGCATCAAAACTTCAAATCTTTCCAAGTCTACTAAGCAGCTCGCTCACTCGCTAGCGAGAGGATACGCTACATTAACATCCGTAGTGCAAGCCACCACCAACTGTCAAACGTACCCTCCACAAACAATCGTCGCCGCCTACTCGGAAATGCGATTTTTCGTACGAAAGCACCGAAGTGGGAAGCGATTAATTAATTGCTCCTTGAACGTCCATCGCAACTGACATGCCTCCGGTGACGACATGCATGAAATCCTAACGGCAATCAAGTGCAAAACTATTTCCGAGTTTATCTCCCTACGTAGAATTTCATTGCCCTCCCATATGGTTTACCCAAAAAAAGTAGGTATTTAAGACACACATTAACGAGCCCACGGTTGTGTATCTTCCAATTGCTGCTGGCAGATAGAAAACTGTCAACTGCAGCAGTTGTGTGGAAACCAAGTGTCGGCTTAAGAGACAGAGAAGCAGTCACACAATAATGATGACAATATACGCCTTCCGTACAACCGTGTAGCTTGATGGTGGATGATGATTTTTTCCCAACATCTAAAGTGCAAAACAAATTGCGATACAAACTGCTGCTGGTGTCAACTTGGAGAACGTTATGCGAAGGAGTTAAGGTCCTTCCCTAGCACTCCCTTGTAGCAAACAAGCGTTGGAGGGGGTGACTGTAACTTCCAACTTTATTGCCTTTCTGTGCGAAAATTTAATAACATCATTTCGCCCTCTTATGTCCGTGACTCAAATGAAGGAAGATATATAAGTTTGGTTAAGAAGGCTTCAGAGTCACTACTGTGAGAGAAAAAGTAACAAAATCATGTACAAATCTGTTGCGACAGTGTAGACAGTCTGTGAAATAGTTTTTCCCTTGTTAAGTGAAGAATCTTTTCGCACATTCTACACACAGGCAAAATATAATACAGATGTCATCTAGCAGTTCTGACTAGCATGCGAAGTAGAGAAAGTTTATGCGTCGAAAAAGTCTGCTTTTGTACTTGTGATCCTTGTTACCCTTAATACTGATCGGAATAGAAGAAAATTTACTGGCAACATACATTAAATTTATTTCCATTTTTCACATCCTTAATGTTGGCATATATTTCTATCTTCTTGATAATCGTTCTATCGTGAACTTCTGTAATAAGAACTGCATATGAGCCAATAGCAAAGAAGAGAAATTAAATCACAAGAAATATAACACTTGGCAACACATTTCGAAAATTTTATGCTAACAGCATCAAAATTTTGCGCTAAAGTTCACTTAACTATGTGTGAAATCACATAAAATCACTTTTTGTCCAAAATGGAGCGTAGCAGATGTCCGTATTGCGTACTCATACATCGTCATAAACTGAAAATATACTGAAAATGAAAATTTCAACATTCTTGCATGAAACTACTGAAAATATACTGAATGAAAATTTCAGTACTGAAATTTGACTGAAAATGAAAATTTCAACATTCTTGCACGGTTCCTCTTCGTCAGTGGACAAACTTAGATAACTATACCCGTCACAATAGCGTTTGCCATTAATTACCGGCGAAAGCGTATCTCAAAAGTGACAGATTTATGATGTGTCGCTAGGCACAGCAAGCCACATCGTTTAAGCTCGGTACATTGGAATCGTAGTAACCGCAGACAGCCAGCATGCTAGGCAGCGTTCGCACCAGCAACGAAGCGTAATGAGTACAGAACTACACTCGCAAGCACAGGAGGTTGACAAAGTGCTGCGTGATATAGCCCTCAAGAACCTACAGCTGCGCCGACTCTCTAGTGTCCTGCTGGTGGACTCCGAATTTCTGCGCGTTTGTGACAAATTCGACGAAGTGAAGCGTACGCTCGAGCAGGCAAATTGCGAACAGATAGATCGATTATCCATCGATAGTGAAACGGAGGATATCATTTCGTTATTGGAACTGAAGGTTAAAATACTGCAGCGTTTAGGGCGAGGCTGTTTGGTACGGATAAGCAGATACAACGACGCACGAAAGGTAGACCCACCAGAACTGCAGGAAACAAAGTTCAAGGAGCGGTTAGAGACGTTAGTAAGCATATTGGTATGAAGAAGAATAAAAAAGAGTGCAAATATTATATTCGCTGCCCTTTTTTTGTTTCAGCGCACTTAAACAACTGCACAGAACACACAAGCACTTTCGACAGAATGTTTTAGATATCATTTGGGCTGTTGGCGATATTTATCAACTACAGGAAATTGAATCCTTGCTGAAGAAGACGGATTTTCTGCATGGTATTGTTTGTAAAAATCATCGGAACTGCTTGCACGTACTGGCATCAACCAATCTTGATCACACTATTGAGCTCAGCTGTGTACGGTTGCAGTTTGCAGCTAACTCGCTTCTAGTTCTCGCACTGATTCAGTTCCGTGAGCTGCTCGATATAATGGACAATGAGGGAAGTGTTCATACAATGCATGCAAAGCTGCAGGAAGAGATACGTCGTTCGTTGAATGATATCCAGGTGAATGAGGAAGAGCTAGCATCACTTCGCCAGAAACTGTTCACCTCAACAGACAGTCTCACAACGCAGCGAACCATTGCCATTGAAGAACGAGAAAAACATGGACTTGATCTACAGGAACATTTGCGCAATATCGATCTACTCGAATTAGATCGGAAAGAGATTGAAGAGCGTGTTACCCGATTAATCGAAGAGAGGGAGATAATCCAGATGCAGTTGGAAGAGCGACGACGCCTACTTCAGGATGGTATGCGCGAGATTGTCCGCTTAGAGCACCTGATAGACCAGATCGAGCGGGAAATGTCGGAGCGTACTGTAAAGTTCCAAGAAGAAGCGCAACGTCTCGAGCAACAAAGACTGGATATCCTCAACGATGATACCCTTAGTCCCGAAGAACGATCCGCTTTGCTGGCTGAATGTGATGCAGAAATGCTTCAACTGCGACAAACACACACCAGTGACATCAATGTACTTGAAGTTCGCTGTGATGAGCTGAAACGTCTGTCCAAATCTCTTGCCACTGATGTAGAAACATTTCGTGATGAAGTTGCACAAAAGCACCGTGACCAAATTGCTGAACTAGAACGCCAAAAAGCATTTGCTACGACTCCCTCTCAGATAGCTTTGTTAGAGGCCCAGATACAGCAGCAGCAGGCAGAATTTAACGAAAATCTTACAATGTTGAATCGTGCTCAGAATCGCACAGAATACTTCTTCGACGAGCACGGACGATACTTTCTTAATGAGGCGGGTGAACGAATTTACAAACGCGATTCTCGAGCTTCTGAGTACTGCCTAGGGCCGGATGGTGAATGGATTAAAATTTCTTCCGCGGCCAGCCTCCAAACAGACGAAAATGGTGTTTACTTTATAGATAAATTCGGACAGAAAATTTACCAGCGGCAGCACTTCACTGACGCGAATGGGGAATACTATTTCGATGAAAATGGCACACGGATGTACATCGAAACACCAACTAAGCCAACGTTGAGTGTATCGAGCGAATTTCCCTCTCCATTCCGGCGAACCGAACCGCAACCAACGACCAGTTCGCAGTCATCCATTTCAGATCAGGAATTTGTTGAAGAGTCGGAATCAATGCAAGAACTGCGAGAGCGAGCTGCTACCGATGTGGCCTATATTGAGAAAACCGTAGGAATTGCACTGCGGAAAGGATTGGCAGCTCTGGCCCGAACGAAACCGGAAGATCCTATCGGTTATCTGGCGGATTACTTGGCGCTATTTCAACGGAACGCGTTGGAAACAAAGCGCCGACAGCAGTTGCTCGAACGACTTGGATTAAATGGAAGCGATTGTAGAACGGAAAGCCGGATATAAATATGTTCAATACGGAAAGGATTTTCTTGATTGAAAATAACGCCAGTCACAGCAAAGGGAAACAGTAACATTTTTCAATTATTGTGCAACACAGAGAAAAAATTACAAAATTTTCTATAACTTTGAAATTATTCAGTTCATTAAATTTGAGGCATCGTAATGCCCTTAGCAGGATTTTATGAAATAAATTATTTGTACAAATTTAATATAAAGTGTTCGAGCTACACGGACGATTAAAGTTACCAATCAGAAATAAATTATTGCAAGTATTATGGTTGTTGTTCGAAACATGTCAAATACATGGTATATTAACAGCAATACGTGTGGTTCGCGATTATTTGCAAAACACCCTCAGTATTTATCGACATATCATGTTTTCTTCAGGCTATATGACACCTGGCGGTGACACACACAATATGTCGTTACACATTTCANGATTTCAATAAACGATTGGATATTAACGGCAATCGATTGGAGTCAGAAAGTTATTTCAAATCCATAAATCACCCAGCTATTAAATCTGTTGTGAGTCCTTGACGGGTAGCAAACCTCAGATATTCATTAGCGTTCTCTGGTGTATTTAAGCATTGCCGTTGTATTTTTGGTCCATCCCACCTTTCTCCCCAAGGTTCGGTCACGTATGTCTGGAAACAGATTCGCACGTAAAACCAGGATAACAAATGTGGAATGGGTGCTAAACGAAACACCCTGTGAGAGGACCCCGAATCGTGGCAATCGCCGGGAACGATCGGGAGGACGATCACTCCCGAAGT
Organism: Anopheles parensis; assembly: GCA_016254315.1. NCBI lineage: Eukaryota > Metazoa > Arthropoda > Insecta > Diptera > Culicidae > Anopheles > Anopheles parensis. Next base: position 791,692 of record CM028124.1, read on the forward strand.
GAACGAAGAAGGACACAGAACTTTAATTAAAAAAAAACTCTCTCTTTACATACATATACACATCGATACATATACACATATATCATACACAAACGGAAATGTCTCAAGTCAAGTGAGCCAAGACAAACGGAAAATAGATTTGTATTATGAAACCATTCTTGTGACAAGACAAGATTCGTCAAAATTTTTGTTTCGTTAAAGCTGTATCAAAGCAACCATGGATGTGTCAAACTGTTCAAAATCAACACAAAAAACCGTTAACAACTGTCATTGCGGTTAGCTTGAGAAAAGATTGTGTATTAAATAATTGATTAAAACATTAAAATGATTTTCTCCTGCTACGTAAGTGATACAACGGACGATCTGGCATAACAAATACGACTCCTTTGAATTATTTCTGATCCTTTGCCATTTATCACACGAGCGCGTGTTAAGTATGCGAAATATTTGTGCAAAAAATATTTAACCGTGTTTTTTTCTATCTCTGTGGTGTTTGCCAAATGTTTGGGAATTGTGGAAGAAATTTCAGAGTACAAATGGATATGCGAGGCTTTTTGTTGATCCTAAACATATGCAATATTATGAGCGAAAACATGAAACATTATTCATAAATTAATGTTTTTACAAAAACACTTGCTTATTCCAATAGTTTATGCACTGAAATGCAACAAAAATATGATATGCGCTCCGAAATTGGTACCTTTCCGTGAGAAAAAGCTGACGGAAAGTTGTTTGAGAGTTTCGGGTTTCCGTTTGAGTATAAGGATGCAAATCTAGCCTGCTTGTTTGTAAACTTTCGTTTCGTTAAATTTGATTTTTCCAACAGATCACAAACTTGACTGTCATAATACAAATCATCCGTTTTTGACAACTTGTCTTTACAATTTGTGTATGATAATTGAGGCTAATGGGTTGCAGTTTACCAGCGCAGATTTTGAAATGTTTTGTACAACCAACGGGATTGAGCTTCTGCGCGCGGCCCCCTACCATACGCAATCAAACGGACAGGTGGAAAGATTCGTAGATACGTTTAAGCGAGCGTTGAGGAAAATGAAGGGGGAAGGTAGGACAGAACAAGAGGCTTTAGATATCTTCCTAATGACATATCGTAGTACGCCACACAAACAGTGGATCAGAAACAATCTCCTGCGGAGTTAATGTTTGGTCGTAGAATGCTGTTAGCTGTAGAACTGTTGCGACCACCGATGAAGTTAGGCATAGGTGCGAAAGACTTGCTTAAGGGAATATCGATAAAATGGTAAAGTGTACGCGAAGCAGTATTTCCGTAATATGTGGAAGTGGGTTCCCGGAACAATAAAGAAACTATTAGGTACGGTGATGTATGAGATCATAACGGAAGGTAACCGATCGTTGCGTGTTCATATCAACCAGTTGCGAACGCGAGTTCCTGATGATCGCGAGTTTGAAGAAGCCGAATGAAACGAATCGTTCGTTTCGCATGTTGGACGTGTTGTTGGACGCTTGGAATATAAATATACATAGATGGAGTAACACCAAGTAGAGAAGAGATCGTCGAACGCAACACACAGGTAGCTGGATCACCTGATAGCGGTCGACGTCCTCAGTTCCATCATCTCCATCGTCGTCATCAGATTATTTATCATCGCCGTCCTCAACCGAACAACGATCGGCAACATCTCCAGGGTTTGCCACAGCCGTCAGCGGATCGTCGACGCCGGTACAGCCTCCATGTCACTCTACGAGGATTCGTAGACCGCCTCAGTGGATTGAGCCATACCGCCATACCGTATTAAAATGGGGAGATGTTGTATACGGCAATCAGGGTTACCTGCCGCTGGCTCGTCCTAGTCAGCAGCCTAGCTGGTCTTGTTGTTGTACCATTATTTTCTTGTACCTTTTATGTTATTGTAACGTAATAAACATAAGATTTATAATTGTAGTTTCCAACAGTTTCAGTTTCAGAAATTGTCTGCAAAAGAATCAATCGATTGCAGAGTACATCGTAGAGTTAAAAGTGCTCGCACTATCATCAAACGTGCTATCTCACGGAAAGCTTGCGATATTAACTAGTGGCTGGTGTCCGAGGTGAAGGATTGAGAAACAGTCTTCTTCGATAGTCCGAGTTAACATTCTGCAATGAAGAAAATATCGCCAGAACGTGGGAAGCTGCCGGTCGAAAAACGAAGCGTCGGTTCGAAAGTGCACCTAAGCAAGAGAGCAAGTGTTACAGATGTGAAAGATATCATAATCCACAGACAAGTCCTGCGCGTATGTGGTAGTGTTTCATGTGTAAAAAGTATGGTCATGTGTCGTCATGTTGCCGACGAACAACTGTGTATAGACTGTGGTGCGAGTAATACGATTATACTGGAGAGTGTATATCGAGAAGAATTTGTAAAATCATGAAAAACGATACAGCCACCAACATCCCAAACGACATAAAGAAAAGAGGAACAGCAATCGATCTAACAATAGTAACACAGGACATATCAAAAATTACGGAACATCACATAGACAATAGCCTTTACAAAATATCACAAAATATCACAAAATATCACAAAATATCACAAAATAATACAGTTCAATGTAAATAAAGCAACGAAGCTAGAGGAAAAAATAATTTATAAAAAATCCAAAATATTAGAGTACCTGAATAAGCTAAACTGTGATAATGGAGAAAGTTGAAAACAAATATCCAAAATAAATAAAATAGTAAAAAAATAATAGTTATAAATTGAAACATATGCCTAAATCATGATGGAATAGGGAAATAAGAAAGGCGTGGATAGAAAAAACAAAGCCAGAAGACAATTCAAGTCCATGAGAACGACAGAACATCTAATACAGTTAAAAAATCTAACTGCAAAACTAAAATTTGAAATCCAAAAAAGTAAGAAAAACTACTTTGAAAACACGATAAATTTAGTAAACCAAAACACATCCACCAAAGAACTTTGGAATCCGGTTAAAAAGGTTAAGAATAAGAACAGTGAAACTACAAAAGCAGAAAATATAGTACACAATGACGAAAAATTTGCAAAACAATTACTGGACGAAACATATGGCAAAAACAAAGGATTCCGTATAGACGAAATACAATTCCCACAAAAATCAACTGATAGACCTAGAACTATGGAAGGAAATCGCTTTATAACTTCTACTCGTGCAGTAACGCAGCGTTACTGCAGTGTTGGCATACCGGTTTTTCTAAGGCAGTGTTGTAAAACTATAATTTACCCAATATGAAAGCTCTTTCAACAAACCCTGCATGATCACTAGATTGTTGTGGTTTTTGTTTGTTGTACAGGATCTAAGCCTACTTCAACTTAGAGAAATGTGAACGGAATATACCAAACGATATTTTACGGTAGGACGATGCTAAATAGTTCATAGTAGGCTGGCTCAACAAATGGTACAAGTGGTACGGTTTCCAGAGTGTGTTGGCCATAAGTGTGAAAGTAAGCAAAAGTTCAAGAAAGCAAAATCAACCACATTTTAACAGCAGAATATTAGTTTGAAACAATTCCACGAAGCTTTGGCATTTTTTGAGTTGCTGAGCGGGAATTGTTGAATGGTAGCGGCGCAGGTTTGTACACCACAGAACGGGCGATCTTCCGGGCTAAACTTCTGTACACAGGACAAACTGTCTCGATACGAATTAATAAAGCCAAGGAAAGTTAGCAATGGCTGGCCAAGACCTCTTCAAATTGTAGTGAATATAAATAAAGAAGAAGAGTAAGTGGTGATGCCCATCCAGGAGAAAAGGAATTTGATTAGACATTTTATTCAACAATTTACTATTTTCAATGGTTGTAGAAAACGAAATACATGTCATGCGCTCCGAAAATATTTCTTTTCCGTGGTCGATCCTACAATGGCACATCATGAAAATAAAACTGAAGAGACCCGAAGTGAAACTTAAACGGAATTTTCTAAGCCTTCCATCAACATCTTCAATGTTTGAATTTTCCCTATTTTGTCGTTTGTAGTAGAATTATTGTAAAGAAATTCTGACGGAACCAAGATAGTAAATTGGACATTTTAGATGGTTGAAAAGAAGCAATTAAAAACCACGATGGCCGGGCTGATATTGGCCATGACCAACTTTGGAATCCTCAAAACGAACGAATAATTCTCAAATCGGATATTAGGAACTCGCGGTGAAGGGTAAGGAATCATTCGATTTGATGAAAATTGTTTCACAGGTTAATTTTCTTTTTGGTTGTAGCAATTGAAATTCACTTGGTATTCGAAGCAAATTGGCATGTTCTGTCATTCATATTAGAATTCATGCCACTGTATGTATCCCGTATCGAAAAGATGCCTGTAAGGCTGAATTGCACCGTAAGCATCACAATTAGTATCGTCAATGTTTGACAATATTAAAAGTAATCAAAACGCTGCGTTTGAACGGTACAAGGGGAAAAGTTTTAGAGAATGTGTCTGCTAAGTAAAGTACAATAGTGACGGTTCATGAAACAAAGCAAACTAACAAAATCAACAGCATTTTATCACCAAAATATTATTTTGAAGCAATTGCACGTAAATTTGACGTTTTTGAATTGCTGAGTGAGAATTGCTTAATGGTAGCGGCACCGGTGATCTATGAAACGTTTGCCGTAAGGACTGGTGATAAAAACACATCCAGGCCAAACCTCCGTACGCAGGACTGACTGTCTCGCTATGGGTAAACAAGGTTCAGAAAAGCCAGTCCCGATACTTTTTGGTGTTGTAGTATACCACAAAAAAGAGGATGAAATCAATACCAACTGATGTCCGTCCAGGAGCACTCCTCTCCTATTCCGTCCAGAAAAGCAATAGCTGGTGAAGATTGTGTTAATATTACCACGACCGAGCTACCGAAGGGTAAGGAATTTTAAAATTTGCTTAGACATTTTACTCAACGAGCTACTATTTGTTTTTGGTTGTAGAAAACGGAATACATGCCATGCGATCTGAAAATATTCCTTTTCCGTGATCGATCCTTCAATGTTAGATCATGGAACCCAGATTGAATAGACCGCCAGTGCACCTCAAAGACTTACCCTCTTTTTGTGATTGTAGTAAAACTATTGTACGCAATTCTGACGGAGCCAAGTCCGTCGGTCAAAAGGATAGAAAATTGGAAATTTTAGATGGTTGAAAAGAAACAATTCATCGATGGGCAGACTGGCATTGGCCATGTTCAACTTTCGAATCGGCAAAAAGAACGAATAATTCTCCAATCGGATCTCAAATCGCATCGGTTCCTTTGGTTATAGCAGATGAAATACACCTGATGTTCGAAGCAAATTGGCATATTCAGTCTGTAAGGCTGGATATCACTGTAAGTACCGTAGTATCGCCAAAAATCAAAAAAATTTCAGCATGATAAAAATACTTCAACTAGACGTGACGAAAACTCCATAGAACATATCGGCATTACGTAGATCTGTTGTGTAGCCCTGTAACCGGGCCTATTAACTAGTAATAAAAAAAGAAAAATACAGCACCAGGTGTCGACAATATTACATATGAGATGTTAAAAAATCTAGATATAAAAACTACAAAAAAAACTTAATAAACGAAATAAACGACATGTGGCAGAGAGGAAAAATTAAAAAACAGTACAAAACAATAAAAGCGATAGGGATCCCAAAACCAGGAAGAGATCTAAAAAAATAGAGAACTATAGAATAATCGCTTTAATATTAACACTGCTAAGGTGAGCAATTCAGCAGTACTGGAAAAGTTAAACAAACATTGTTCAATAAATAAAATAATATCAGAAACATCATTCGGATTCAGAAAAATAAAGATCAATTCAAACATTCTATCTTTAAACTATCATTATAATTGTAGAGTTAAGAAATTAGTTCATAAGTATAAACTAGGTTTAGATTGTAATAAGTATGTAAGTATTGGTAACGCAGCACACGCATCATACGGTCACCCGTAATGTGCGTACAGGCAGTTGAATAAATGCCACGAACGAGTACAAAACAGATTGGCGACGAGGATAAAGCCAAAAAGTACAAAAGTCAAATGGCGAAACAAGTGATCGGAACAGTGCAGCCGTATGTGTTTGGAGAGAAAATAGAAAGTTACCTGGAAAGAGTGGATCTTTTTCTGGAAGTGAACGACGCTGAAGACGACAAGAAAATGGGATTCTTACTAACGATTGGTGGCGCCGAATTGTTCGATGTGGCAAGGAAAGTGTGCTCGCCCAAAAACCCTAAGGAGATAAAGTGCGATGCGATGTGCGAAGTGCACCTAAAGCGCAGCACAAATGAAGTGGCGGAACGTTACAAATTCCGCTTGGTGTTTCAAAAGGAGCTATCGATCAACGAATACATTATCGAATTGAAGGCGGCCGCACAGTTGTGCAATTTTGAGTCATTTCTTGAAAAGGCGCTACGTGACCAACTAGTAGCCGGGGTCACCGACCAGGAGTTGAGGAAGAGACTTCTCTCAAAAAGCATACTCACATACGAAAGTGCGTGCAATGTGGCATTGTCCTGGGAAGCAGCAAAGCGACAGAATGATGAGATGAACCTAAATGAAGCACAAAAAGAGATAGCAACAGTGCGAACCAAGGCG
>CM028124.1:811433-839373 GCA_016254315.1 Anopheles parensis
GAGAAGAAAAATGGGCAAATCTTTATCGGACATTATTGGTGCTAAAAGTCAGGCTAACTAAGCTCTAAAATATTTTAATGAATTTTTGCAAAACAATTCGGCACAAATTTGAAGTTTAAAGGGCAAAGTTTTAAAGAAGTTCCAACACCTGGGATCTAATGATGACGTGACACGTCATCCCATGTGACATGATTTGTTGTTTGGGGTCTTCAGAAACAATCTCGATTTATTCTAATTAATAAACTTTCCTATCAAGATGAACCCACTGAGAATGGTTGTAAGTGTAACCGTCCAAAAGGGTTGCAACTTCTATGAAGAAAACATAATCTGAAGAAATCTACAAACAAGTGTCATTTATCATCAACCAACTCGCGATGGTTTTGTGTTTAAAAGATGTAATTATTTTACAACAATAAAAGAGAACACAGTAACAATATTTAAAGGAGAAAAAACACAACATAGCATTACTCAGATTAGTGATGTTTAACGTTCTTATCTAAAGCTGTCCACCTTTTTTTCTCAGACATTCGCCGGGCAACGCTTTTGCTAAATTACACTAATGTCCGACAGCAAAACTGATGCAAAACATTAAAGTCTCCCCGAAGAAACATAATTATGGAAGGCAGCAGAAAAAAGACTCATTCGAAATCGATCCATTCGGCTATTCGGTGGGCCGAGATTGTGCGCTTCGCTGAGAGACAGACAGAACGTAAATGATGATATTCCCCTTCTCTTGTCCGTTGATGGTTATGATGTTACTGATTATGTTACGATGATTGTGCTGCATTGGTGATTAGATTCGTTCGTTGCCTGTTGCTCGCACAGCGTACAGGATCTTACAGCGCAAGGAAAAAATAAAACTAAATGCGCCCAGAAGTCTCAGGAGAAAAAGAACACATCGGATAATCGAAACAATGGACGTTGTCTGGTAAATATGGCAGTAAGGGGTGGCTGGGAAATTAATCGAATGAAATATGCATAAACAAATTACGCAGACAATTGTTGGGTAGCGTAACGAATAACTGTGTGTACGAGAAAAAAGTGGAGTTTCATTAGGTTTTTTGGGGGAACGCTTAGAACGGGTAATTTGATATCGTGTAATTGACAGAATAGAGTTAGTCATAAAAAACACACATCTGTATGAGGGTGTGATGTCAATTTGATGGTAAATTTTCATCCCGGCACAATTACCCTTTAATTTTGCGAAAAAACGAGCAATACGGTTGCCATACAAAGTTAGGCTTTGACACGGTGATGGTGGTGCATGAAGGAAATCAGAAGGGGGAAAAAAGCAACAAACCAACCCCCCCCCAAATAACGCAAAGTGCCGTGAAAAGGAACACGCGCCGGCACGAATAAATTACCATCATTATAGTAAAGAAATTACGCGGAAACAACAATCGAACGGGACGCACCGAAGACGAAACCGTACGGCGACATCGATTGAAACAATGCACCGTTTAGGATGAAGGAAACAGGAAAGGGAGAAACAAAAGGGAAATTAATTGTTTCCGATGGTTCGGAAAAAAAGAATAAACTAAAATGTAGTCAAAGGAAATCACCGCTATCGAAAGGGGTAAACGTGTCTTGTAGGTTCAATAAACCTAAAACTTCTTCGGGAAAATTCCCGTGCGAAACATTCCCGATGGACACGATGTAGTCCTTTTTCCCGTTAGCTTTCCATCACGAAACAATGTAAAAGGGAATGCAGATGGCTGTACTTTGCGTGACATTTTTGCAAAAAGAATAGAAGAAAGTACGCAAAATCTTCTTCGAATGTCACCGACCTGGCGCGGGACAAGCCTTAAGGGGTTTAGCATATTTGATGGGTGTCAATTTTGTTACCATGTTGCAAACTTTCCGTATCAAGATCAGTTCAGCTCCGTGGACATTGACATCTGTTTGGTGATCAGTGACAAATTTAATACTGCATCTTGGAGCTCTTACTTAAATAGTTTAAATTAAGAGGTTTTAGAAAATTAGTTTTGTGACATAAATTCAGTTGCCCAATTATACTCAATTTGCTTTTTTATCATAAAATTTAACAGTTTATTTTTAACTTTATTATTTATTCAGAAAACCAAACTTTAAAATCCCCTCAGACAATTAAATAAAAAATTTCCTCAAATTTTTTTTTCCTTTTCACACTTACTACTTAAAAAAATAAAAAAATACAAGCGTGAATCGTGCCNCAATTTGCTTTTTTATCATAAAATTTAACAGTTTATTTTTAACTTTATTATTTATTCAGAAAACCAAACTTTAAAATCCCCTCAGACAATTAAATAAAAAATTTCCTCAAATTTTTTTTTCCTTTTCACACTTACTACTTAAAAAAATAAAAAAATACAAGCGTGAATCGTGCCGTGATTGAAAAAGACTGCGCAGCAGACCAACATTAATGGCACCTGTGTTCAAAAACCATTTTCCAAACACATGTCACGTACTGAGCGAATGTGCGGGTGCGTAGCACATACCGTTTTTTTTTGTAAAATTGTTCCAATCATTTTTTTCCCCAATTCTTCCGACAAACTTCCTGTCCAAAAAGGCATTAGGCAGGGATAAATGAACACGCTATTCGAGCGTACTTTGCATGGTGGTGCGTGGTGCAATATGCTGTAGTCACTGACAAAATTCGAAATGATACCCCTTCCCTTGGCCCTGATGTGCTTCACTACAACGGTTGGTAAAGGTTTTGTGTGAATGCTACCCGATGACCATCATCACATACAGACGCACACCCTTAGCAATTAATGGCTAACATTCGACACTGACCACGAATGCTGGGAAATGAAAAAAAAAATGAAATACTGGCCGGAAGCCATTTGCAGGCGTGGAAAGATAATGGAACGTTGATAAAGTACACAACGGGAATGACAAACATCATACACCGATTCACCTGCGGGCGCGATGATCAACACTCATTTCAATTAACTCCAAACTGTCTGTGTACTTTTGCTGTGACCCATCTGTACCGAAAAGCGGGAGAATTTTTACTTTTGCACACTGACGTTTGCATAAAGATGGGAAAAGTTTACAATTAATAACAGATTATGGTGACATTAGGCAATGGAAGCAGATGTTAACATGGAGATTCTTGTTTTCTCTCATTTTTATCCATATTGTTTCGATGCACGAAACCTCAACAAACTTTCCTTTAATGCAAAATGTTTTGAAGATAAATCTCATTTAAGATTAAATAATAAATTTCCTTTGAAGAGTTAACAGTTGAAGCGTTTATGAAAAACAAAAAAACTGATTAATGTTGACAAAGAAAAGCATTTAGCTATCGTAGTTCCACATTTAATTCTATTATCCAATTCGATAAAATTAAATTTATTTTTTTGTACAAAAATTTACCTTTCTTGTTTATTTACTATTCGGTATTTCTGTTCCAGTTGAAGAGCCCAGAAAAGCACCAACCCCATCAAAACTCACTAAAAGGTTTTCGGTCCAAAAAAAGAAAACATGCAATTTCCCATTTTCTGGCAACGAAGCACTCTCGTTTGCATTGAAAACAGACAACGCAGCAAGCAGATGAAGCATTCGTATAGCTCAAAAATGGCTCACTTCCGTCCAAATCCTTCCTCAAGCGGATGGACAGGAAGTGCTCACAGCCAAAAAAAGGGGAAAAACGAATCTCCACGAAATTGGGAAAGTTTTATACGGGCATAGTGCAATTGCACCAAGCAGTAGGCAGAAACTAGATGAAAATGCCTTCCAGTTGCTTATTTTTTCGACCGTAAAACAACGGAAAATAACACCCAGGCCTGGTTAAATGAAAGAGTGTACTGCAAAGCAGCAAAACAAAAAGCAACAATCACTTCCAGCCGGTTACATCCCACAGGTTTAAATGCTTTTGGTGATGAATTTTTGGTGAAATGAAAAGCGTAGTGTTGCAGAATAAATATTACATTCACCACCAAACACAAAGAGTTCCGCCGTCAAACGTAAAAACTGACACAGATGTTATAAGAAGGAAGGAAATTTATAGCAAAAAATTAGTTGAAACATACTGTTGCAGTGAGTTTGTTTCCCTTTTTTTAGCTTTGAATTTGCAATTATCAAAGTAAGTTATAGCTGGTTAGCACAACACGTTACGAGAATGCAATTACTGTGAGGTGAGCTTGTCTATACGCCGAAGCGATATACAGAAAACCCATCGGGGAGATCCCATGGTCTCCTGTTTTGGTGTCTGATCTAGTGCAGGGATCAGCAAACTTATCAAGTCCTGTTCTTATTTTAGATAACAGAAAGAATCCTTGAAGTGTGGACCAAGATTTATTTTTTTATTATAAAACCACAGCTAGCACTTACTAATAAATTATATGTTTCTAAAATTTACAAGTTTTCCAAAAGTGATGTACTTCCTTCTCGTAATATAGTCTTTTTGTTGAATCTTGTAACGAGCGCTTTTTCTTTTTTCCACCATAATTCAATCTTTTATAATTTAAGATGTATTAAATCGTAAGGCAAAGTTTAAAAAAAGGCTTAAAACCGTTAGAATAACTAAGAATTATAAAAAAAATGGTGTTACGTCAGGATTCTGGAAAACTGAAATCAGAACAAATAATGAAAAAAATGATAAAATGGTAAGTAGATATAGCGGAGTTGGTATCGTGGTGACGAGATCTTGAGTTCTTTTCGAGGATTCCAAAATTTTTGTACCAAGCCCTACTTTGTCGTCACCAGATCTAATGCACAGAAGACTATTATTAAAATATAATATAATATAATTTAAAATATAATTTAAATAAACTTAAAAAAAGCAGCAGCCCGTTGGTGTATGTGATAAACGGTGAGGGTTCAAAATGACAGGACCGGGAATCAAATCTCATTCGGACCTTCCCCCGTAGAAAGGACTGACTAACCTGTTATGTGGTAAAACTAAGTCTAGTAAGCCATAAATGGCGGCCATGACCATTTTAAGGATCGTTAATCCAACAAAAGAGAAAAAGAGAGAAAAGTATATAAAAAATCACTTTGCACAAATATGCAATTCGATATGCTGTAGCACACCATGTTGATGTCCGTCTGCAAAATAATCATAAAACCATATTAATCGCCTAGTGTCGGTGCACCCGCAATAAAATCGCTATGCACTGTGACTGTAGCCGTCCGTTTTTTATTTTTTTGTTTTCGCTTATTTCAATGTTCTATTCCAATCACTTTCGGCAAATGTTCGTAACACTGACATTGAAGGAGATGCAAACAAAAAAAACCTGCGTTGTTCACAAAGAGAACACTCTCTTCGTCTACTTCAAGTGGTACAGAGAATCGGGTCGCTAACATGCAACCCTTGAATCGAGTACATGCTGTGGTGTGCAAGCATAGAATTACGATCTAATTTCTGCTTCCAGCATAAGGTTAACCGTCTGCCAGCATCGTCATGCTGATGAAGGGGGGTCATGGGAGATAACATCGGTCCATGGTACACTTGTCATCAGTGTTCGCGAATGAGAAGGATACTCAAACATAACAAAAAAAACCATACACTCATATCCACTAAGTTATTCACTGTTGAATTTTATGCTTTCTGTTCTTAATGTTTGGGTGCGTTCATATTCTAACGCTGCCTCGTTTTTTTAAGCTCTCAGTTGTACCAATTCGAAAAACGACAACATCATTGCTTGTAGGTAGAATCGCAACTGTTATCGTTCTAAAACAATGATTATGAGAGAAACGTGATTTTTCTTTCATCTTCAGCACGTTTACAAAATAATGAAAGCAAAAAAAAACCACGAAACTCATTCATTGTGTATGACCCCAGAAACAGGTTACCGTAAATTTGGCAACAGTTTTCTTCTACCAAGCCGCATCATGAACAATGGTGACGACCTTTACCGACTTCGCATTCCGTAGGCGAGACTGAAGTTTCGTTACAGATGAATATCGATTTTTCTCTCCTACAAAAATAAAGAAGACTTCAATAATAATATCGTAAGTACCCACGCAAATGCTACGGAAACTCAAGCTTCATTGAGGTATCGTCCTGAAGTTGATGGAAAGTTGATGAAAAAAAACGTTTTTATTGATTCTAGAAAAAAATGCATTATTTCTCAGAACAAAAAAATGCTGATGCAAATGAAAATTGAAATGATTGTCCAGCTTCAACCTTAATTTCCTGTTGCCATTCCAGTTCATTTGATTAAGCATTGATGACAGAACAGTACATAATTACAAATCAATCAGCTTTTTTATATCCAATCACAACTAAATAAATCAGTGAAGTGAAGAAGCGTTCGGCATAGCGGTTCGTTGATCCGAACGTTGGAATGGAATGTTAATTCCATAGAGCATAACACGATAGTTTCGAACATGGATTCAGCAATTTATAGTTATTCGATTATTTAAAAGGTTTAATTACTACAACTTTCGATTGATCCGTAATCAACATGTTCGACTGAAGTGTCCCTCAAATGGATGATTATAAACGTACTGCAAACAGCATGTACAAATGTAACAGCCAATTAAATGGTTCTACATGTCACGTGTTTGGCATTTATTGGCGCATGATGGACTTAGTTTATTCAATTGTTTTAATGTAATCATTTGTTCAAGCAGATATCTTGATACAATTTGAGTTATAACGACCACTACTGAAGTCTTCTTATTTAAAATATATGATCTCTACAGTAACAAAAAAACTGAGATGACAATTATTAAATAATTGAATGAATAATATTGAACTTATTTAATTATGTCTGTAACTAGCACCTGGTGTGTTGTACCGAATGAAACCCTTACGTAAAGCGGACATGATGTAGCACGTGCTTTGCTTCTCATGTTCTGTCTGTCGTCTTCCATTTGCCACACATTACAATGAGATCTCCAACATACAGTGCGCATAGTATGAAATTTAGTATCAATTATCGCTCATGATGATTGTCCCTTCTGCGAAATGAAGCCGTTGGAGTTCACGTGCTGGTCGTTAACTCTAGAGTTTGCATGTGATAAGGTTTGCTGTCCTACTATCGATACCTTCGATTAACATCCTACTGAGTTATGAGAGGCTGCTGAACTCAAGCGATTAATTAACGAACGATGGTAATCGATCGCAGGTAGAAACCTACCCGATGAACATTATTTCAAAATGCTGCTTTTCATTAAAGCTGCATTGTAGGGGTTGTATTTTGTTAGAGGCAAAAACATCTATTATCAAAAGCTGCTTTACAACAGTTATATTAATTCTGTTACAGAGTGGCAGTATAAAATAATTAGAAACAAAAAAATAGGAATCATCACACCTTTATTGAAAGGAACATTTTTTATCGACACTTCTTAGAGTAATTTGATGCGGATTGCTTTTTTCCCGAACATTCTATGAATAGAAAATAGTACGGGAACCATTAGACACCCTTAACATTTAAACTGGAAAGAAGCTTAATATTTTCTTTCCTCTATCATTATGCTACCTACAGGTTTACTACCTGTTCCAGAGCAAAGGATGAAATGTGCGAAACATTACAAACGAATGCAAAGGTTATCGAAACGAAACCATATGGAAAATTTCCCTCGGAAAAAAGGGCTCTCAGTGCTTCAGGAACGAAGCAACAGCTCGATATTAATAAATGGTTAATAATAGGTTTGGTCTTTTCTTGTAATACTGTTTAATAATTAAACAAACAAGACCCTTTTTGCTGTTTCCTACCGAAGCATAATTACTTGCATTAAAATTTAATTTAACACATTAGCTGTTTCCTTGTCGATAAGACAGACAGACTGAAGAACCATATGGTGTGGCGATATATTCTCATCGATAAAAGCTATTGAATGGAACAAAGAATAATGTTTACTTGTTGTCCTTTTTATTTATTTTTGATGTGTCGTTTATTAAACGTCTAGCCCACGGATAACTTTTCTTTGACTTTCAATAGCATGAAACTTGGTAAAGCACGAATGCATATGGAGGGCTATCAGTATCTGCAGCAATTGTTATGCTTTGAATCTAAATATATCACCCACTTTCTTGAAATTAGCCGACTCGTCAATGGAAAACGTGTTAAACAGGTTAAAAAGAACTTTCAAGGGCGACAACAATGGGACCATAGCCGTGTCTATCTTTGTTCTGGGAATCACATACATTAAGTTTTGTTTATTTATTACATTATTTTGTCGGTTGATTAATGCTCTACTCTAATCCAACAGAGATATTAAGTGCAAAGGCATATTTGTGGAATGATTTAAAACAAATTACTTCCAGATTTTCAAATCTCCAATGATTTCTTGGATACAATTCTAGTTTTCTAGTTTCTCCAATAAAAAATTGTATTTAAATTGCTTGTAATAAAATTCAAACATAGACTAATTAAGTCGATTAAATTTTATTTAAATAGTTAGTAGTTTATCAAGTTTTTTGTCAGTGTATGTAGCAATGCCGCACTGATATGGGTATGGATCCGAAGCTTCTTGAAGAATAACATAGCCACTCCATACCCTACCCCAACGCAATACGTCCATGGCGTACAAAATGGTAACATATCTCTCCAAATATCTGAGCTTGGGTATACGGGGAAACCCAACCCCCTGGGAAGATGGGTTACATGGATAAATTGAGCGGAGGAGGACATCCAGCGTCTGTTCTCCATGTTATGAGCGGCTAGATGTCCTGGCATCCTGCGGGACTTTAAAAAGTTGGGACGCGTAAGCCCTCCGACGAGCCGGGGGCTGGGGGAGAGGTCTTACAAGCCACCCCTAAAACAACCGCAACGAAAAGTAACTGATATATTTCGAATTGGAAAAAATAGGATCAATGCGACGAAGACAAAGTACCTGCTTGCCGGAGGCTCTGACCGTGATAGAGCCCGACTCAGAAGCAGAGTATCAATTGACGGCACCGATCTCGAGGTGGTAGAAGAGTACTGATACCTTTGGAACGTCCTTAACTGCGAGCAACAACATGAGCAGCGTAATCCAAAGGGGCATTGTTCAGGAAAATCGTGCCTACTACGGACTCCATAAACTCCTGCGATCTAGAAGACTCCAGCACNAAAATAGGATCAATGCGACGAAGACAAAGTACCTGCTTGCCGGAGGCTCTGACCGTGATAGAGCCCGACTCAGAAGCAGAGTATCAATTGACGGCACCGATCTCGAGGTGGTAGAAGAGTACTGATACCTTTGGAACGTCCTTAACTGCGAGCAACAACATGAGCAGCGTAATCCAAAGGGGCATTGTTCAGGAAAATCGTGCCTACTACGGGCTCCACAAACTCCTGCGATCCAGAATACTCCAGCACACAAGATATATCGCACATTGATACGTCCGGCAGTCCTCTACGGGTACGAGTTCTAGACTATCCCTACCGAAGACGCCAACGAACAACAGGTACTGAGGACTGTCTTTGACGGTGTATGCTAGCATGGCATGTGGAGAAGGAGAATGAACCACAAGCTAGCTGTGCTGTTTGGCGGTGCAGATATCCTGACGGTGGTCAAAGCCGGAAGGATGAGAATGTCGGACTCATGCAAACCACGAAGGTGCTCGTCAGCGATCCGTTCGCCACGAGGCGGAGAGGAGCACAGCGAGCTCGTTGGCTGGATCAGGTGGAGTCAAACCTGTCGGAGATCGGATGCAGCCGTGGATAGAGTAATACAGCCCTGGACCGAGTTTCCTGGAAGCGTATTGGCGATCAGGTCATGTCTCTGCGACGTGTTCGACCATGAGCAGACCAACAAAGAAGAATTCATCAACAGGTTAATGTTTGCTTAAATCTTTAAAGAATTAAAATTCTTCTGAGAATCTTTAATCTTCTCTTTCTTTAATCTTTAATCTTTTGAGTGCCAGCTCATGATTCGAATGACTCTTCACTGAAGATTCATGTGAATGATTATTTTCAAAAGATCACAACTCTTACAAACAGTACGAACAATAACTTGAACGGTATAGAAACAATTGCTCAGGAGAAATTTCCTTAAATTTATATCTTTGTAAATAATGTCCTCCATACAAAATCATGTAACTAAAAAACTATGTTATATGCTCGTTCGTTAGATGTCGGAACAATAATCAACCGTTCTCGTAAGAAAAACAACAAACGACCACACTCACTCTTTGAGGTGACCGCTTACTGGTAACCAGGCAAAATAAAACATGGCCACCATCACAATAACGTGTAGCACCACATTTTCCGTCGGTAAATCCCAGCAAAGCCAGTTACCGGTGGATTTACTGATGTTTTCCCTTGGCCACAAACCTTCGTTTGCAAAGAAAAGCAAAACAAAATCGAAACAAGGAAAACAATACCGCACAGGATGCGAAAAAAACGCCACCTACACTGTCAACGATCATAAGTCATGATCTCTGGTGATTGGGAAGAAAGAAAAAAGGACGGGTATTTGTGATTTCGACACATACGACACGTCACAAATTTATCGCCTTTTTCCAGAGCAAGTTGTCCCGTGCGCGTCTCCGTTTATGGCATAAACGAGCATCTGATGAAATAATCTTACCTAGTACAGGCCACTTTTTTGAAATGGTTTATTGCTTTTCTTTTTCCTTTTTTGTGACTGGTTTTTATCACGTGAATTGTTTTTTTCTCCCTTTTTCATTCGTCCACCAAACACTGTAAGAGGAAAATCGCTTAAACACGTACGATCTCTCAAATAACGGCAATAAAAAATGTTGTCACCCCTGGAACATGGCATCTTATTCCAATGTCGCGCCCGATTTTGCTTCTAAACGATTGCCAGATTGCTAGGGGCCACAATCAGCCATGAAGAGGGAATTAATGCAAACACGCACGCATACAGAAGCGTAAGGAAGCATGAAGAAAAACTTGAGTTACGAAATAAAAGTAACAAATATTGCATACAAAAATAACAGAAAAAATCACAACATCTACCTTGAGATGGTCGTTGTGAGGAAAAGTTGAAAGCAATTTTATACAAACGACAAAGCACAGTTTTCCCTAGATTCTTATCAACACGGAAAAGCGAAAAAAAAAGAAAAACATCGCCCTTTGGTCGACATCTTCAAAGTGCTGATTTGTGAAAAACTGCGATTGATACTTATCAGTGAATGAAGTTAACGTTCCAGACTACGTGGGGAAGAATGTGAAAGACCAGAAGAAAAACAGGTGCTAAATTAAGGTTTTCCCGGCTGTGGTACGATACGAACCGGTGATGGATCGACGAGGTCGCTCTTCTGTCAGGCCAACTCCTCGCGCACCAGTGCTGACGACAGTTTAACTTCTCATGAATGTTGGAATGGTGGAGCAACGAGAAAAATGCTTCAATCTCGCCCAGTAAGTAAGCTTCGAGGGGGGAAAAATACCAACCATCGGAAGTGGAACAGCAATTTATGAAACGTGCCATTCCTTTAGGCCGGATTAGTGGGTTTAACTTCTGTGCGTAAAACTTACCGAAACCAAGGAAAAGGCAACGGAATGGAATTAAGCATAGCAGGAATTAAGGTAGAATTTTCTTTCAACACGATCTTCAGTAAATATAAAAGGTAAGGTCTTTTTAGCTTGATGGTAAGCTATTTCTAAATGTTTTGTTAAATAACCACATTCATGTTCAAAGATAAGATTATTTAAATTATGCTTTTTTATTTTTCTGAGGTTATGTTTCAAATATTTAAACCGATTCAAAAGATTTCATAAATTGTAAAAAAAATTCGAGAGACCATAACGATTTTAATTTTGCAACAAAATATTTGAACACGGTAATCAATAACCAAATCAAATCAGGAAAACGAAACCTTAATCATTGTTCAATGTTCACCAACTTTTACCCATCGAAACGCTAACCACCTACCTGCACTTCCGATTCTTAAAACCACACACAGTAATGGCCGCAGCTCAACATCATCATCACTAGCAGAGCATTAACCGCAGTCGCATTAAAACATTCTGCTGAGTGAGATATATTTCGTAGCCCCAATTGAGGGAGCAAGTTATACGAGAGTGTATCATCTGCCCCGACCAAAAAGGATATGCCAGCCATTTTACAGTTTCGGTTTCATACCGCATTTCTGTTGGCCCCGGAAGCCTTCTCTGCATTAAGCAAAAACTTTGATAACGCCCGTACAGGGATGGGAAACTACTAATTTCGTGCCTTCGGTTATCAGTGCAAAAGCTTCAAAGAACCAAGCAACTGGCGTATGATAGGAAATGAGCAAAGCAAAGCTAAGAATCCCGTACACGAGAATCAATCTCTGCCATTATCCTGGCTGATGGGATGATGGATTTGTTCGAAACCGGAAAGCTCTTCTACGGTGCAATTATTTAACGAACCTTTTGCGTTGACCGTAGCGTGGTAAATATAAAGTTTCTGCCTTTCCTTCCACTGCTCACCGGTCCGGAAAATCAACTGACCCGTATATCAAACATTATTTTATGTTAATCAAAGCTAAATTGATAATGATAGGATGAGCAATGTGGTATTTTCTCGTATTAATCAACAAGGTATAATTTGGCTACTGCCTCTATATGGTCTATGTGTTATTTCCATAACATTCCTTCTTTCATATGGCCATAAATTGCAGATTCATTGTTGGTAACTTTAGAGTTCAAACTGACACTTTAAACAAAAAAAAATAATACAGCGTACCGTACAAAAAGCACATCGAGCGGATTATAAAATATTTAAACTTTTAGCCATTCGAAATCATTATCAATGCCGCTGCACGTGGGAGCGTTTCCGGAAAAAAGTTTCGTCGGAAGTTGTGAAATTTTCCCCCCCAAAAAACCCAGCACACGGATAAATGCTGCTAGTTCACGTGGCCATTGGAAATTGTTCCCACCTTTGCCGCAACGAAAATCAATAACTCGTGCAATGGCTGCGTGGGCAAACTTTTCAATCTTTGTTGAAATTCTAAAAGCATCGCCAAAAACCCTCATCACTTCATCAAGTGCTCAATGTATGGTCACATGAAGCTGACAGATAACAATGCTGTTGAACGGAACGGGAAAGCTTTATTTCCAAAAAAGTAACTACCGAACAAATAATTCCATCGATCATGTTTGCCAACCGATAGCTTTTCAATGGCACGCGAACCAAACTGCACGCTGGTGGAAAATGGAAGCTGGAAAATGACACACAAACACACATGGCCGGTAGGCAGCGGACTCGCAGCTTTCAATCGTATCCAAAACTAAGAATAATGGACTATCGGCGAGTGCATTTTATGAATAGTGTGGCTTACCCGGGGTCTGCAAATATTGAACATCTATTGAGCTTTTGAACATGGAAGTGCCCCAATTTTCATTGTGAAGTATGCCACTGCGTCTCGAAATTGGGGTTTTGATCCGTTGAGCATAAATGTCGACTATGGCTAAATATTCCTACTAAATTCAACCAAACCGGTTCTTTCTATGTGATAGGTAGCATAAATATAAATGGTTACCAGCAGTATGCAAATAGGTAGAGTCAGAACTTGAAAACATCATTACAGCTTTATCTTTACGCATTCGATATAATAAAATATTGGTAAAAAGGACGATATAGTATGGTTTCATGGAATTATTTTTTTTAATTAAGTATTTTTATAAGAAATGTTGAAAATTAAGGAAAAATGTAATTTGTCTTCTAATAATGAATCATTGGATAAGCCTTAAAGTGCGATATATACACAGAAGCTCAAGAAGCTTTTTAGGGTTTTTTTAAGAAAACCTTCCTTGTATATTAAATGTATAGCGTATCTATTTGAAGGTGTAGTCAGTCCAGAGTAAGTAAAAAAATATATAAAAACATAAATATTTACGCTTTACTAATGGTTTTTCTCGAAGCGCTGATTTGTAGCCGAACTTTTTTTTCGCTATTTTGCTCATAAAAGCAAAAGAAACCGTTTTAAAAATAAGATAAAATTAACAAGCACCAGTAAAATGTGTGAAGAGTATCTGGCGTAATTTTCCGGGCAATCGGTCTACAAAACTTTGAAAAATTCTGAGTATCGATTTACAAAACGTGGTTGAGAAAAACACGTCTGAACATTGAACATTCTATGCTTTTTTATTGGTTTGGAGATGTTTTCCTTTTCAGTTAAAATTTCGATATTTTTCGGAATATTGATCTGAAATTTTCATGAGATGTTCTTGAAACTTTGAGCTTATAGAAAATGCTAAAAAATACCCTCCTCAAAATGACGATTTGTTTAAAAGCAACGCAAGACGCTCGTCTTGATCGGTACTACAAATTTATCGTCGCGGCACCGCTATCACAAAATCACCGCACAACTAAGTGATTCTGCCCCTATATGTATAACAGTGATTCTGCCTGTTAACTACATCGAATCATCCAGCCTGTGAAGTGTACAGCAAGCGATAAGGAAGGCCTGGTACATTCAGTTCAAAGCAAACAGATGAAATGGAAAAGTCCACCAATCCAAAAATAATTAACCAGACCAGACGGGTTAATCTATTTGGAGAAGTACGGGAGTTTTGGACATTCTTGAAACTCATATTCTAATGAGATAAATAGACATTTCAGTTTATCTGAATAAATCTCAGTTGAGTTGCGAATGATCTCGAACAATTTACGTCGATCTTAACATTTCAAGGACACAGAATTTGGAATCGTTGATACACAATCCAGAGGAATTGAAGAACTCCGGAGCAGTAATCTGGAACACCGGAGTAGAATATGGAATTTCCTCAAAATGTAATCCGGTTTTCTAGCGATGGAGTTCAAGTGAACTCATGAATCCATCCCGGATTTCCCATCAAAAGTAGAAACCGGATTACGAGACGCATGCAAAAATATCAAATCTGGTTTTTTGATCTTCACGCTTCTGTTTCATTTAGAAAACAGACAAAATTGAAAATTGAAATGCCTATCAATTTATAAGTTTGAATAAGAATTTTAAGAAGTACAAAATTTGTTTAATAAATCACAATAATCAAACAAATTTATATAACTGTCCATGAAGTGCTCTGAGGTACACTGGAAATACAATGAAACGTACCAATACATGTTGCAAAAATTAAGAATAAAATAAAACATCCGAACTTCAACAAAACTTCAACAAACAACGCAACGAAAAAATTCAACCTATCTCACACACATGACAACTCTCGCACCATCGACAGCACAGTTTCACCGAAGCGTTCGTTGAAGTTTAATTTAATTAATCCGACCACGGCGACGGATCTTCAACCGACAAGTAGTAGCCATCAAGGGAGAAGCCATTCACAAAAAGACAAAAGACCAGGAAAGGCGAGCATCCCCTTCGTCGATTCATCCAGGCGGTTTACACAACCTAAGATGATATCGATTGAACCCCGACCCGGGGAAAAGAAAACCGTAAGAACACCCTTGCTTACTCTAACTTTTTCTTTGTTTGTTTCCGTCTTCACTCAGTGACTCTTGACCGCCGAAAAGGGAAAAGATGCGTGCGTCTTTTCAAAACCTCAAAAGGAGAAATTTTCTTCTCCAAAAACGCTGTTTGCACGTCTTTTGCTTCGCATCCGTTCGATGAGATCATACGTTGTTGTGGATGTGCTCACCGTGTAAGGTCTTTCATAAAAAAAACGTTGCCGAAAATGTACCCATAAAAATGTACTGCCCGTATACAATCGTCTGCATTCGATAAAAGCCTGTGTGTTGCCCTACACGCACATACCTATTTCTTATACATCATCCACGGTGGGTTAAATTCCGACGACATTCTAGCGCGCTCATGGTGAGACTGAGTGTCAATTATGCTGCTACCAAATGCGCGCAACAGAGCAGGCAAAAGGCGAAAGAACTCGTACAAGTTCGCAAGAATTTATATGTCTCTGGCACACGTTGGGGTGGTAATAAAATTATCCAACCCTGGCATTGCACTTCGCTATGACTCGACCCGAGACGGTAGCGACAGAAATTGATCGCAATAAAGCTGGATGCTGCCGGTGGTGTAGTCGCGTACGAGTGAAAGCTCAGTAATTGCACACCGTACACAGGAATAAATCAAAATATTTATTGATCCAATAGAACCTGCAAGCGAGCAGATGACAGTGATGATGGGGGGTGAAACGGTGGAACGAAGAATGAGAATGAATTTCGTTATCATAACCAATTGAAGGAGGTCACAATATTGCTTTTTAATATGGTTTTACTAATAGATGCGTTAATGAAGTGTCTCGATGTAGGTTTAGTGTTTTTTTTCTTGTGGTTAGTTTTATGACTAACTATGTGGCTATGACTAACTATTTCTGATGATTTTTAATGCAGTTGGTAATCATACTTTTAAAAACTTGAAACCTTGCTGAAAGTTGGAACACAACCAGTGGACCTGAAAAACCGGATTGCTGAAGCCTTACAAACGTACCAAATGAAATACATTTAAAAAAATTTATCAACCATCGTAGCGATTGCAAGATTTTGATTAGCCAAACCTTTTAGCAGTTAAACGTACTTTTTAAATCACAAACAGGGGGGTGGGGGATAAGGGAAACACATTCCAGTTTTTTTAGTCTCTTAATTTAAATACTTTCTTACTCTCTCTCTATCTTTTTTCTATTGCCTTATCGCAAAAAAGTAGCCGGACCAGCCCTCACGTGGAACCGAGTTCTATGATTCATTCGCGCTGTCGCTTTGGTATTGGTGCTGTGGTTGGCACAGATTATCCATTTCTTGACGGGAATCGTATGACATCTCTCATCGCATGATTTGCGTTTTGTTTATTCACAGCTTCAGTTTCATCTTGTTCTGATAAGGTTTCCTCTGGGTAGCCGAAAGGAAAACGTCATATGGCTATACTGCTAGGTTTCTGAGCTGTACGGCTAATGATGATTTCTTATCACTCAGGCGGAACTTGTATGTAGTTCAGTTACTCTTCAGGCTTAAATGAAAAAAAAATCTTGTTAGTACATGCACGGCACTACAGATGACACATCAGCACGATCATCTTGTTCTAAACAATAAAGTTTCGCCACAAACTCGAAATGCTGTGTTGTCTTAAAGAATTGTTCATATCCTTCCCCAAAAGGTTGGCTGTCTTCTTCATCGAGTTTGTGGTTTATGTGTGCTGGGAACTTTTCCTAAACACATTCAAATGAACAAACCGGAACGGTAACGATTAAAGAAAATTAAAACCATATACAGAGCTTCTTCGTATGTGAACGGAGAGGAAGTTCATCGCTTGCATCCCGCACTGGAGCAAATCCATCCATTCCTGCGGGGATTTTTCAAGCAGCTTCTTCTTTGATGTACGTATCATCTCACAACAAACAGTCACCCCTCTCTTTCTCTCTCTCTATTTCTCTCTCTCTCTCTCTCTCTCTCTCTCTCTCTTTTAAGTAGATATGGTGTGAAACGACGGTATCCAAAAACGCCTGTTTGATTGTTTGTCTTTCGTCAACATGTTGCGTCGCTCTTGCTACTTTCATACCGAAAAAAGTCCTACAAATGACTCACACTGTACTGGGTGACACATTTTCACCTTGAACGGTTACAGAGAACACTTGTATAAATGATGGAAAATTTAACAAATGTTTTAAAACTGCTAGAAATGTCGTCATCATTTCATGCGCATTAGAAACATTGTGTTTCAAACATTGAAAACAAAAAGTGACTCGTTGGAAACCTTTCAAAGTTTTGTTTTTCTTTTGTTCGCTGATGTTTCTATAGCAGTAGCGGAAGCCCCATGAAAACTAGGCTCTTCTCCGCTTGCTTTACAACAGGATTAGTGTCAGATTAAATGCGTACCCCCATTTCATTCCCTCAACTGTGTGCAGCAAAAGCTGGTCGTAATCATAACCGTGTGCAGAAATAAGAGCAAACTGAACTTTTGTAGTACAGTAACATGCTATCAGGTAATACATATTAATCTTTCAACAAACCGTGCTCTTTAGTTATACGCGCAAGAACCCTATCGAAACGATATTCAAGTCATGACAAAGTTCAGCAAAGTGCTTTACAAAATCATCAACTGTTATCATATATTCAGACTGGGAAGAATTAAAAAATATATGTCAATATGTATATCATTAAAGTGTTCGACAATCTACTACTAATTCCGTGCAGTAAATGAGCTTTGCTACAACGACATTAAAACTTGTGGCTTCGAATTAGGGACTGTTTCTTGCGCTTAAAAATTCTCACGAAAAATATATATAAAGTTGTTGCTAAAATACTTTTTGAAAGATACTGTAAAACTCGTGTATCTTTTTCTATGTGGCTACCTTTGTGCATTCTTGTGCTGGCTTGTGCTAACCCCTAGCAGGATAATTAGTCCTGCCTACAAGAAAATAAGCCGGATGGAATTTTGTATCGGTCCTTTTATAAGAAATCGGCACCATTATCAATGTACCACCAGGCCCCTATAGTAAAATCCTGCTTCCAAACGCGTAATATAAGAAACACTGTAAACAAATTAAATTGCTTTTGGTAAAAAGATTTCTGGCAACATAAACTAACAAAAAGTGCTAAAACCACAGTTTAAAAGCAGAAATTTGGTGTTTAATGGCAGAAATCGTAAATGTCCAACAAACAAAATGACTGTGAAGTCATGGAAAGATGACGCACCGAATGCAGCATTAAATTTAGTTAAAAAAATGTACAGTGACTAAAATTTTTTGGTGATGTTAATTTCGGAGGCATTACAATGTGTACGATAGTTCCTCAAGTAGCAGCCGCAACAATGAAATTAAAATAACACGCAGCGCAATCAGACTGCTCGCTCTGTGGCGCTGTTATCAAACAAACTTTAGGCAATACCTCATGCAAAAAATATGCAAATAAAAAAAACTTTTGTTTCTTTTCGCAAACCACGGTCTGAATTTGTCTATTTTGATACTAGCCTCTAAATCGCTAATTCTTTCGGTGCAGATTAGACGATTTCACACCCAATCTGCTAAAATCTTTTGTGGCGTCGGCCACAAGTAAGTAAATAAAAACGAGTTTGGATAAATTTACGACAAACTGTTATATGTAACAGGTATTTTTCTCAGTCACTTAATGCCCCCTACAGATCCTTGCAACGTCTGTTCAAACATTAAACGTTAAGTGATATTTTAATTTTACCATCGCGGCTGCTAATTAAAAAACCATCGTTCACATTTTAATATTAATGTGCCAAAAATTTATTCACTGTACGGGATAAACTGTTTAGACTGTGAAATGCTGCTGATAAGTAGTTATGACCCGAATAGGTGAATAATAGTTATTGTACTTTTGAAAAAAGATAATAATAGGTACGAGTCGAAATTAGGTTTTGGGTGGTTCTATTGTGTGAAGAAGACAAGCCGACCATCGGACTTCCTAAAATGTTATTTTTAAAGTAACTAATATAGTACATTGATAAACAAAATTATGGTTATGATAAAAATTAATCTGCAAGAA
This sequence comes from Anopheles parensis, assembly GCA_016254315.1. Lineage (NCBI taxonomy): Eukaryota > Metazoa > Arthropoda > Insecta > Diptera > Culicidae > Anopheles > Anopheles parensis. Next base: position 830,703 of record CM028124.1, read on the forward strand.
TATGGAATACAAATTCTTATACAAAGATCTTCTTTACAATGTGTTATTCCTTTTGTATTAATCATTTGCATTTGTTCTTAAATGAATTTAAAAACAAAGTTTAAAAATTTATCGTAAATTGTGCATAATATTGTTTGAAAACAAAAAAGCCTAGTTTACAAACATTTAATTAATGCTAAACTAATAAAGTGGATTGCTAAATGTATCGCCAATGTTTCCTGTATTTTTGAATCGAAAACATTAAATGATATATTCCAGCATTGGTCAAAACTTTTACCCTTCATTTAAATCCTGCTATCTTCTAGCAGCTGTATACCAACCGAAGAACTAGAGACAAAGTTCTTACCAAAAATCTTACTTCATGCGACAAAACCATCAAGTGTCCACACCCACCTCCAGTTGGCATGTTGACACCTTTTCCCCGCTGTTTTCCATCCTCCGTTGGTCGATGGAGGTTGCGTCTGCTGTTGCTCGACCACAACGAGAGTTTTCACTTTGAAACTCACCGCTGGTGCAATTCGGTTTGCAGTGCAGAACGTCTAACTTCAGGGCAAACGATGCAAAATCTCAAGAAGCAAAAAAAGCAACGTGCAAACGAGATACTTTTGCAGACGTATTTTGGCTTTCTCTGGCACTAATTTTCCCACCTTGTCTGTCAGTTTTCCTTCGCTCATCCTTAACCCCTGAGCCAAAGGGCACGTTCTATTTCGGTTACTCGACCGATTTCGATCCATGCATTATAAACTGTCTGGGATAAAGCGTCTGGTTGAATGCCACCGAAGCCGATCCTTCGCTCGTTGATGCTACAATGCATTTGAAGTGCAATGCGCATTGCACAAGTCCTTTGACAAAGATGATCAAAAGACAGACGAAGAGACGAAATGNCTCGACCGATTTCGATCCATGCATTATAAACTGTCTGGGATAAAGCGTCTGGTTGAATGCCACCGAAGCCGATCCTTCGCTCGTTGATGCTACAATGCATTTGAAGTGCAATGCGCATTGCACAAGTCCTTTGACAAAGATGATCAAAAGACAGACGAAGAGACGAAATGACTAAAAAAACTTTAAGCTCAAGTAACACTTAGCTCACATTCTGTCTCCGGTATAGATTCTGGGAGCAAACTAAAAACATTCATTTCATCTAAAGGCTTTAGAATTCTGTTAAGGTTATGGTAATACACTAGATAGAAGGAGTGCAAAAGGCAACCAGTATTGCATCATTTTGCGAGTTTTAGATTAAAAAAAGGGATTTGGTTAGGTGCAATGGAAAGCTTATTTGCTATAGAATTTTGTGCACATTGAGTAAACAAACATCGAGTACGAAAAAATTCCTTATCAAACGTGGATGGATGTTCTTTTTTCTTTGTACCCTGTCATAGGGGTACCCCCGGCCAGGGGTAGCAAAATTCTACTAACAGTCTTTTGGACAGCACTTTGGCAGGAGAAGTAAGAAGAGCCTTACAAATACGGATGAATAAGTTTTAATAAAAATGTTAACAGTCATGTTACCAGTCCCAAAATGTTCTAGTTTTCTCTGTGAGTTAAGACGTTCTACACTTATTTCGCTATCATCCCTTGGAAATGGGAAAGTTTCTAGAGCTTCGACTATGCAAATCAAAAATTCCTCCGTATTTAAATTGGATCACGCATCAAAACAAACACAAACATGTCAATATTGAACGAGTGCCAGCGCATATCGTAACAGAACCGCTCAAACATTGTGTACAGCACACACATAAAGGGCGCCCTAAAAATCAATTCGTATATCTCAATAATTTCACCCAACCGGAGGAAAGTCACCCTTAAACATCTTTCGAATAAAAGAAACACGTCAGAAACACACTTTCCCCGGTCTAGAACACTTGATGTCGTTAAGTGTCGTTTTTCTCGGCAATCGTCAGTTGGCAATGTTTTTCTCTTTAGTAAACGTTTAACATTAGCCACCAGCAAAGTATGTATCGTTGTCAAAAAGGTAAATGTCCTTCGCAATTTATTGATGTGTGTGTATGTGAATACAATTAGAACATCTAACCAGCAAGGGTTTAGGGAATAGAAAGGAATACGTAGCAGAACTGACGTGGGAGCGATGTTTTGATGCATTTCCATTGTTTTGATCCGGCCATTCTTCTCGCAACGTTATGCGAGAGAGAAAGAGGAAAAGAAGACAGACTGAAAAGGTTGGCATGATTCGTGAAAGCAAGAGGCAATTCGAGAAAAATTAAACAAAAACAGAAGTAGAAAAAAACAGCAGACGCTACCGAGACGACCCATTATTTACGCCACGAGCGTCGGCTTCCGTTTCCGATTCCCATAGCAACGATATTTTAGTGTTGGACTGTTTTGTGACCATCGTTACCATCGTTATGGCACGTCTCGTTTGTACTTTATTTTAACAACTGCTGTGTGTTGCTGTAAAAAAATCATATTATATTCGTCAGCACCATGTATTCACGTTAGTACGAGAAGTATTCTGCTTCATTTTGGAGTATGCATGCTGCAAACATTTTTCGTGTAAAATGGCAAATAAATCACCATGTAAAAAATGGCAGTGACTAACCTTTTTCTTTACGCCTACAATAAACCACCGTGTTTTAATTCACACAACCACTGATGGCGTTATTCCAATGCACTTTTTTATCAACACTTTCCACAAACGCTTCACTGCACACACACGCACACTGCTCGCGGGCCGCCCTACGCTTAGCGCTTTAAAATGGATGCTGACCTGAAAACGAAGGCAGATTTTTACGGTTAAAATCGCACCGGATGTATCCAAGCTCAATCTCAGCTACCACCGCACAATTCTTTGCCTTTTTCCCAGTAGGGAAACAAATAGTTAGCAGCAAACAAATCACTTATCAGCCACGGTATTGATTCAAATATTTTCTTCCCAACTCTCGAAGGACCTGTGCTTCATGCAAATCTGGTAAAACTTCACTTTTCTCGCACCTGCTTCTTTCGTCTGCTTCACAACACCACCACTTTTTGGCTCACGAACACAATGGTTGCTATAGAAACGGCTTGCCGCATTGGAAATAAGCGACAATGGAGAAATGCTTGAGCTGCTGCGAATACACTTCCGTACGCGTAGAAAACTTGGGGAAAACTGTTCGTGTCACGGAACGTTCATGCTTTACAGCGCGCTGTGTTTTCTCCGGGAAGCTTCGTACCAAGCCGAATCTGGGCCCTTTCATGCGTACCGAATGTGTGTAGAAGTGAGAGCATGCATGCATCGGCCCAGATACTGCGTACTCTTTACTCTAGTGTTTTTTTTTATGTCGATCAAATCCACCTAGAACGTGGTTGAATAATTTTCTTATTCATAGAGATATCTTTTATATTGCGAAATTTCGCAATTCTTCGAATAAATATATAATTGGCGTTATTTTCAGCCTTTTTTGCCTGTTTCTTACAGACAGGCATTGAAACAACACATTTTACTTCTTGATTATTTGCTCTCTGTCTACATACTGCTAATCATAAATTTCTAAAAGTGTTGTGCGATGTGAATATTTGTTATTTTTATGTATTTTCTGCATATTTATTTCTTCCACTCTCCTAGAAAACGAATCATTTGTAAAATTTAACATAATTTTTAAGAATATAGAATTAACTGGCAACACTTGCTAGCACATGCTGATGGGAGACGTATTTGTTATTGTTTATATGCTGCACTGTTCCATCTTTACATAACTGTCAACATGCTGCGACCGAATCACCGGCTTCAGTTAATTTTACAACGTTTTCGTCATGCAAAAACGCACTGGGTAAGATACAAATCCGCTGCATAAAGTACAACATATTAAGCTGCATTTATATGTTCAATTTCCCACCAGTCTGAACAGCAAAAGAAACAGTTCCCGAAAGACCGTGCACTAGAAAACTTTGACGAATTCTACGGCTCCGTATTCGGGGCACGATGGAAAAGCATACGGATTGCGCTCCAGTGCGAACACAAATACGTTGCACTGGTGAACCAGTTCGGAGACACGGAGGAAACTATCCAACAGCTACAGTCGGATGGTGCCATTAGTTTGCGCGATATCTATCTAGCGCGGAAAAATGACTTGGCGGACGGTAATCAGCAAATGTTTACCGGAGGTAAAGTGTTTCAGATGGAGGAACGTGTTGCAGCATTCCGAGATAACCGAAAACAATCGGAAAGGGACAATCTGTACCGTGCAGATCCCACTGCTGCTCCTAATAGTATAAAAACATCCGACACTGACCTCGACCAAATACCATCATCGGAAGCAATTGGAGAAGATGTTGTGGATTACAAGAAATCGCTCGATAAAAGCTTGAGAGACGATTCGGAAATCGACTATGAACGATTGGTTGACCCAACCGTTGGAACAGCGGCTGCGTTACACGAGTTCGTCCCAGCGTCAAAGCTAAAAGGCATGGAAGATTATGTGTTCGAGTCGGAACATTACAAATACTACAGTAACAGCACTGATTTTCCGCTTAAAATTGAAATGGAAGAATCGTTCAATATTCCAGAACAATTGCACCTTTACACGTACGAACGGGCCAACGTTTCAACCTTCCGGAGTCCCCGTAAATGTACAACCGGTGTTTTATCGCATTTCCTGTTCGATGGTGCTTCCTGTTTACCGCCACTGGTCCTTGATGTGCAACCAGGCGAACGAGTGCTTGATGCATGTGCAGCACCCGGTGGGAAATCATTGCTTTTGCTGCAAACCCTTCTTCCCGGTACGATGGTTATGAACGATATGGCCGAAAGTCGGTGCAATCGTATCCGCCAATTAATGCGCCAGTATTTGTATGATTTCGATGAAAAGTGGAAACAAAAACGTTGCTTCATCACGCAGTGTGATGCACGCAATCTGCAAGAGCACTCTATGTACGATCGGGTGCTTGTGGACGTTCCGTGCACGAACGATCGCCACTCGGTAATGGAGAACGATAATAACATTTTCAAACCATCNCGCGTGAAGGAACGTTTGCGGCTACCTGAAGTCCAGGCGAGCATATTGAGCAATTGTTTGAAACTACTACGGCCCGGAGGAACGTTGGTGTACTCTACTTGCAGCTTAAGTCCTGTGCAGAATGACGGTGTCGTGCATATGGCTTTAAGCAACGTTTTTAGTGACGCCGGATTAACGTTTACGATCAAGTAAGTTCGTGTTTGGCTTATATCAAAGAAGCGGTAATGTAAAAGAGCTTTACGTTTTGCAGGGATCTCAGTCTAGTGATGCAACCACTACAGGATATCTTCAAATTTGCAAATCCAGCGACGCTAAAGTACGGACAGTTAGTGCTCCCATTTCTACCGGCTAACTTTGGACCGATGTATATCTGCAAAATGGTTCGTAATGAGTAGCAAGTTTACATCGAAACGATGCTGGATTTATTCGTTAGCTTATAGTAAATGAAGATTTATACTTTAAGTTTCTTTTTCTTCGGTTTGGCTGCGATCGGTGCCGGAGCTTTGAAAACGGTACTGAAAGAAAGAAATAAAACGGTGAATTATTATCACACATCTTAAATGTCTCGCTGAATCGAGTCTAGTCTTACTGGCAAGTGGTACAAATGGGACTGAATTTACAGAAGATGGACAAACACACGGAACAAACGTAGCCGATGTCGATCAATTCACGATGGCAGAAACAAGCTGCACGGTAGTCAACCTTTACCGGCGGTGGTAAAACGAGTTTACAGCGCATCTGCGGATCTGGCAGGAACACCCACTAAAGAAGGAATGAAGTAAGTGTTATTAGGTGGAACGTGTAAAATCAAGATCGAGACAGCAGCTAACCAAAAGATACTGAAGAAAGCCCTCCAGCTGCTCCAACCGAAGGTACTGTCCGCCGGTAATATCGCAACCTTGCTGAAGCAAACTAAGTGCCTTATCGAGCGCACAAACATCTATGACGACACCTTGCTTTTGTGCTGTGAAAAACACATTCATGTAGGTCATGTACTGTGAGGCACACTCGTTACTTCCTGTGACCACGAGTACTCGTGCATTAATTTTTGTGCCGGGAACTTTGTTGCGATTTATCTGTAATCATATAAGGTGACGGTTGTAGTAAGATGAGAAACCCAGCTGTGCACTGGCCAATATACCCTTGCAATGTAACACAGTGCCATCGACATGCTGCCGGCCAAAAGTGATTCCGTTGGGGTCGTTAAAGGTGGCGCAGTGTTGATTAGGTGCGCTAGCTTTTGTTTGATGGTTTTCTCCACAAGTGTAAATACTTCATACTGTCCATCGACCTGCCGGATGTCGAGCGGCTTCCCGGGTGTAGGATAGAGGAATTGTCTGGAAAACCAATTGTGAATTAAGAACAACACCACAGAATTTACAAATTCTCTTACGTTGCATGATGATGACAGGCCAAAACGGCTAGCTTATTTTGTGCCTTTTGCATAAGGTGCGCATTTGCAAAAGCAACAATCGAGTCAAGGCACTGCGTGAGATTGTGAGGTTTTTCACGGATTATTCGCTGCGATGGGTTTGTATCCAGCACAATGACCAGCAGGCTAGCGTCCTTGTTTTCTGTAAAATAAGGAAGAATAAGCTTACAGCACTTTATCAAGCAATATATTTAAAAAGTTTGAAGAAGTTCATACCATCCATCGTGTTATCTCGTCGGCTTTTAAACTTTGTTTATTTGCTTTGCAAAAAGTGACAGTGACGCCTAAACTACGGTTGCTTGCGGGGATAGTTGTAATGACATTTTGGCAATAATACATATATTAGTTTCAAATATTGCTCATCTGTTTGCTTAACTTATTTATCATTAATTCTTCCATTAAAAAAACCAAAACAATTGTAGTTATAAATCATACTTTTGTTTCAAAACCACCCGTAATAAATTGTCCATGAATACTTACCACAGTTCTACTATTGTGTAAGCTGCGTACGTGTCAAGCATGTTTTGAAAACGTTGGCTGCGTTCTTTAATGGAACATGTTACGCAGCCAAGATATAGAAATTCAAATTTATTTCACTTTTTATTCAAATTAAACATCTTTAAAAGTTGTATCTCAATCAAAGTGTATTAATTTAGGAGGTGAATTTTTATCAATCTGATAGGGCGCCATTTTGGTGGACATCTGTCAGATTTTGTTTACAAAATCATATGGGTTGCCTCTACCTAAATAAACAAGCTGGCGCTGAAAGTAATGAATTCAATTCGCTTCAAGTTCAACTAGCTTGTGTTTACAATCACAAAACCTTCTCGCACACATTATCGAAGATATACCGCCGAAAAAACATACTTTCAAATGATTTCTATGCAAAGCCAACTTAAAACAGCCGAGCAATCCGAAGGTATAAGAGGCCTGAAAGTAAACACGCAGGAAACACGATACAGTGTTTTCCATGACAATTCAAAATTGTTATTTGNGTGCATTTCGTGTGTTGCTGGAGCCTTCTGGATCGCAGGAGTTTGTGGAGCCCGTAGTAGGCACGATTTCCCTGAACAATGCGCCTTCGGATTTCGCTGCTCATGTTGTTGTCCGAAGTTACGATCGTACCAAGGTAGCAGAACTCCTCTACCACCTCGAGATCGTCGCCATCAACTGATACTCTGCTTCCGAGTCGGGCTCTATCACGGTCAGAGCCTCCGGCAAGCAGGTACTTTGTCTTCGTCGCATTGACCCATTGAGAAATTAAACATCTTTAAAATTTTTATCTCAATAATAAATGCTATGGTATGAACATCAGGTTGTGGTTTTATATACACTTGAATTAATCAGTAATCGAAAAAACAACTATTTTGATATGTTTTGAACTGTTTATTAAAAAATATGAAAAAAAAAACTTTCTATCACAAACTATTGCATGCGAATGCGATCTGGGAAAAGAGTGTTTTTAAACAATGTTTTGCATTACTCAATCGTATAAAAATCACTTGCGAAATTTCAATGAACCCCATTTTAAATGATAGCTTATAACAAACGCGTTTAACCGGAACATGGTTTTAAATGGAAAGTAGCTTAAAATCGAAAGCATTTAAACCGCTCGTTCGTTCCTAACGCAACATGAAGCTTAGCGTGAAGATTCTAATTCTATTCTGTTGCTGCTCGGGAAGTGTAGCGTGCTCTAGTTCGAACAGATGGCCATCCCACTCCAGCCGGAGGTGGACGTTAATGTTGGCACCGCGAGAAACTCTTGTGGCTTTTGATCATCTTCAAATGATACCTGAAGGTTTTGTAGACAAAATTAGTATGGCTATTGCTAAGCAAATGTTTGAGAAATTGTAAACAATACTAACCCAAGTGTTCTGCAGAAGTTCCCGATGATGTTGCGTATCGGAACATATTCCCGTCAAATCGGAGTTAAAGTCGATCAGCAAACTGCGACATTCCGCTTCATCTCGCTGCTCGTTGCCAGCCACGTTGGATGCATTTTTACGCGCTAATTCCTGGCTACCGCTCAACTCTCGCTCCATGCGTGCTTCCAGATCCTTGCGCTTGCGTTCCGCATGAAACTGCTTGTTTTGCCAGATCTGGAACGCTCGTTCGAAGCTGCGCGCCACCGTAAGCGTGACGGTTTGGGCCATTTTTCGCTTCTGGCACAGGAAGGCATGGCACACGAGCGGTCCCTCGAGATTAATCTCTTCCGCCGTACGCCGGAAGCACATCTCCTTCACTTCGGCTTCCGAACCAAGCGTGCAGCCAACGAACGCGAACA
>CM028124.1:840277-852593 GCA_016254315.1 Anopheles parensis
TAGGGTAAGTGCGCCAGTTTTCGGCAGTGTACCTATTTTCGGCAGGTGTGTAATAAAAGCTAAATTATACACAAATGCGTTATAGAACGCGGTCAAACACTTTTTTAAAACGTAAATACCAATAGATATTCTCCAAATACGAAGTTTCGCTTCATTTAGCCCAATATTTACCGAGATATCGCAATTTTCATAAAGTGTTAACAAATTTTCGTCCAATTTGCTGTCAGTCGATAACTCGGCAGGTACTGGAAATAAGAAACCACTGCATAAAAAAAATGAATGAAGCACTTTTCTGAATGATAAAATGATTCTAAAATTTATGCTATTTTTTAAAAAATTTTAAAAATTTGATAAATCATTTATTTTTCACTTTAAAGGCTGCCGAAAATGGGTACATGCCGAAAGATGATGTTTGACAGCACAAAACTGTGTGATTTTGTATGCAATGACAGCGTGGTCTACTAGATTAAACATGAAAACTGCAAAATCTGACAGCAAAATTGTCGAAACGGGCAGCATAAAATAACATTTTTAACCACTTTGCGGCCACAAAATTAGCAAACTAAGAGTGAAAAAGTGTTTAAACTTCAATTTTCTAATCATTTCAATCGTTTAAAACGTTTCACGGTCCTTATTTACGCTGCCGAAAATAGGAACATAACCTGCCGAAAATAGGAACATTGCTGCCGAAAACAGGAACAAAACCAATGTTTACATTTTCACAAATATTGCACATAAAACGGATTAGAATCACGAAAATAAAATTGCAGAAAGATACTACGAAAGTTTATCAACCGAAATAACATCACTTTTAATCACAAATATTGCAAATAATAGGTGTTTTTTCGTTTTTTCCAAAACAGCTGCACTAACCTGCCGAAAACTGGCACACTTACCCTATATTAGTTTCAAATATTGCTCATCTGTTTGCTTAACTTATTTATCATTAATTCTTCCATTAAAAAACCAAAACAATTGTAGTTATAAATCATACTTTTGTTTCAAAACCACCCGTAATAAATTGTCCATGAATACTTACCACAGTTCTACTATTGTGTAAGCTGCGTACGTGTCAAGTATGTTTTGAAAACGTTGGCTGCGTTCTTTAATGGAACATGTTACGCAGCCAATATAGCCGATATAGAAATTCAAATTTATTTCACTTTTTATTCAAATTCTTCTTTTTTTTTCTTCTTTTCTGGCCTGCTCATGGTCGAGCACGTCCCGAAAACATAGCCAGGTCACTAATCTGTTTCCAGGAAACTCGGTCTAAGGCTATAGTCTTCCATCCACGGCTTCATCCGATCTCCGACAGGTTTGACTCCACCTGATCCAGCCAACGAGCTCGCTGTGCTCCTCTCCGCCTCGTGCCGAACGGATCGCTGACGAACACCTTCCTGGTGGGGCATGAGTCCGGCATCCTCATCACGTGCCCCAGCCATCGTATCCTTCCGGCTTTGACCACCGTCAGGATATCTGCACCGCCAAACAGCTCAGCTAGCTTGTGGTTCATTCTCCTTCTCCACACGCCCTGCTCGCACACACCGCCAAAGATAGTCCTTAGCACCCGCCGTTCGAAAATAGCGAGTGCATTGGCATCCTCCGTTAGCAGAGTCCAGGACTCGTACCCGTAGAGGACTACCGGACGTATCAGTGTGCGATATATNGTGAAGATTCTAATTCTATTCTGTTGCTGCTCGGGAAGTGTAGCGTGTTCTAGTTCGAACAGATGGCCATCCCACTCCAGCCGGAGGTGGACGTTAATGTTGGCACCGCGAGAAACTCTTGTGGCTTTTGATCATCTTCAAATGATACCTGAAGGTTTTGTAGACAAAATTAGTATGGCTATTGCTAAGCAAATTATTGAGAAATTGTAAACAATACTAACCCAAGTGTTCTGCAGAAGTTCCCGATGATGTTGCGTATCGGAACATATTCCCGTCAAATCGGAGTTAAAGTCGATCAGCAAACTGCGACATTCCGCTTCATCTCGCTGCTCGTTGCCAGCCACGTTGGATGCATTTTTACGCGCTAATTCCTGGCTACCGCTCAACTCTCGCTCCATGCGTGCTTCCAGATCCTTGCGCTTGCGTTCCGCATGAAACTGCTTGTTTTGCCAGATCTGGAACGCTCGTTCGAAGCTGCGCGCCACCGTAAGCGTGACGGTTTGGGCCATTTTTCGCTTCTGGCACAGGAAGGCATGGCACACGAGCGGTCCCTCGAGATTAATCTCTTCCGCCGTACGCCGGAAGCACATCTCCTTCACTTCGGCTTCCGAACCAAGCGTGCAGCCAACGAACGCGAACACGTGGTCATGATTGGCATCGGCTGAACAGTACGAGATTTGATAGATCGAAACCTGCAGCAGCGTTTCACCGGTACCGGTGTCAATCATCTCGATGCCTTTAGGTGAGATTGAAAGTGAAACACGTTGCAATTTCTTATTGCCTGAAACAAAACAGCCGAAAAGAATATTTCGGTTAGCTGAGACAAACCTTTTTGGGGATTTTATGCTATCATTACTAACCTTTGGCTGCTGTTATGATACTTTTTACCGCTTCCGCCGTGGCATTCTCGGACCGTGGAGTCGGCACAGGAGTATTGCCCAAGTATTTGACACTGTAGCTGATGGCTTCGTTCGAACCGTCCTCCAGTTCATCGTGATTTTCGGAAAAATCGCGAATACTGTTCGCCAGAGCGAGCTCTTCACACAATTCTGGAAGAGAAGAATAGGAATTATGTTTGAGTTAGTATCATAAACAGTTTTAGAATTCAAATTTAGAAAATTCAAATGAAGTATAGCCAATTATGCTTCCCTTCGATCGCTTGCACAACTCAAACTACCTCAACAAAATGGTGGCAAGTATTATTAATAATTTGTATATTAATCACCCCTTGTCGTTATCGTTCCCGTTCGCTAACGCATCGAGTCTTTTAAATCAGGTGCAGCTGCATGTAGCAGATTGACGGACAGGTTTTCAATAAGAAATTAAGGCTTCCCTCCCTCTCTCTCTCTCTATGTCTATTGCACTCGCTCTCCCCACCAACAGAACGACCCGTTAATGATAACCATTTGCCAATCCCAAGCTGGTGCCAGCCGGTCGCGCCGGACATTGCAGACTGATAGCTTGTGCATAGCGTTGCATAAGCAACATCAGCTGCAACTTCAAGCGCATTATTGCACATTTATGCTGCTGGGATGTGATAGCAGCACTAGATTCATATGGACACTCGGTGAACGCTTCACCACTTTGTTGTCTCGCTATAATTGAGGATCGATGGAAAACTGATCGTTATAGTATCGATCGAGAGTTAAGGTGTTACTGAATGTGAATTCTAATCGCAGACCTAGTTAGAGCTGTTAATATGCAAATGATTATGATAATAAAGAAGGGTAATGAGTTGAATTAAGCGAAGAGAAAGTCCTGCTATATCGCCATGTTTATTTTTATCTCAATATGATCTTTTCATAAGATTAGATTTTTTGTTAGAAAAAATTATATTTTGCTTTTTTTCATCTTTTCTTAATTTCTTAATAAACTTTTTTCTTCTTAAAAAAAATATATATTAAAAAAACTTAACTTTACTGCAACGGCATTATTTTAATAAAGGATTTGTATTTTTTGTTTGAGAATATTTGAGTTTATGTTTTTAAGATAGTTTTCATATAAATTTAGGTATTTTTATAATTTTGTGTGGTTTTAAAAACGGACACATTTAATATAATAAGTGTTATAGGTATTTTTTTTATTTATTATGGACCGATTCATAGACATCTCTTCCATTGACCCCAAAAACATCGAACGATACGGTTTGCAGATACTATTGACTCCTAGTGGCGTTCCGATAAGCAATTCTTGAGGCCAAGCCTGAACATAGCAACAGAATTCTTGGCAGATAACTTAAGCATATGCCCGGCAGAAGGGAAAAGGTGAACAAGCTTAAGTTAACCTTAACCATTACCATGGCGCGATTATCAATTTGAGGCCAGTGACTTGAGCCAGCGAAGGGAACAAGCGTTGGTGTAGGACTGTCGGCAAAACCATCATCGGAAACATCGACAGCTTTCCATCGATCGACACCGGGTTGTGTGGCGTCCGACAACCATTGAGCTGAAGATTACATCGACCGAAGACCGTTGCTTTGCACCCTGTGCTGTCGGGGAAGCGCCACGGGAAAGTGCGCACGAATGTGCACCAAAGATATCTGTTAATGAACTCATCGGACTCATAAGCATGGCCGAAACTGGCCAAAAAAAAGGCCATCCGAAGCATTCGCAGATTGGCGTTACGTTATGTTACGGGTGCTGATGGTTGTATGAATTTCTCCACCTTCATATGTAATGCTGATGATTCGGTTTCTCTCAGTTTCCCATCGACACAAACTGCAGGCCGATCGATCAATCGGCCTTGACGAAAAATTCATTCGTAAATAAATGGTTCAGAATATTGGACACGGAAACCGCCACGAAAGTCTGCCCATTAAATGAGTGGAAAAAAATGAAAAAAAACACGTCTGACGCATCACAGAATGCTAGCCATTAAGGCACATTAGCTACCATTTCGTGCAACTATCCTCGACGATAGGAATTTAATGCGTTATGCGATCGCAAAACCAGTCCGTGAAGCGTCTTCACATTTTCGGTGATTACGATAGCATTAAACCACCTTGCTCTAATATCTCCGAATTACGCGTTCACGGTTCACTTCGTTTAGTTTAATAAGTTAAGCTTTGCGTCACGAAAGAGAATGTGCTATTACTAGAGCTCAATCTGGCAACAATCTATTTGGTCCGGTTAAAGTTAAAAAATCCGGTTAAAGTTAAAATTTTTAGAAGGAACTTAACTGATGAAATAAAAATTTTAATCACCTTCGATCGTCATATTTACTATTTGTTCAAATATTCAATGTAATGAAATTTAATGCAGAAATTTTATTATTACTTGTTTGTCACAAAATACCCGTTTTGAGGTTCTGCATTTTAATTCGTTTGCAAAATTGATATAAAACAGATAATCCTAATTCTTTTACATTAATATAAATCATCCCTATGATTATTTATTTGTTTATAAAGATAAACTGTCGATTTTTAGAGTTTCTTTTTGTATAAAGTGGTTAAGGGAACTGTTTGAGGACAATACAAATTACTTGAAAATTTAAGAAACATGTTTTAAGCGAGTAAGCAGCATTTAAGCTCTTCAACAGCTGTTTAAAAGTTGTTAGAACTTTGAAGCTGTTTATCGTTTGAGTTTGATAGTATAAAATCTTTATACAAATTGTACATTTGAAACTATTTTGCTACTTCTCTTTTACCATCTGAGTAAATATTTAAAAAAAAAGGTTCATTTCTTCATTCGAAAATAGTTAAAGGCTAAAAGATGCAACGAATTACCTTCATTATGTGCAATTTTATGGTAAATCAGTCAAACAATTATTCCTCCACATCTACATCTACTTACTCTTGTGCTTGGAGCTATTTTTCCAAATGCTCTTGAAGAAGGCCATTCTGCGATCGTGAATGGCGAGGGTTGCTGCTGCGAAGGACGCCGGAAAAAGCACCAATTGTCAAGACCACAGCAATGAAAATCACAACTATAAGCGCGTACACGCCAGAGGTTATCCTTCTCTTTCAGAACGGTTTATCGATGACGCGTGCCGTGGGTTGTAAACCGATTGGTCACGTTTTGTAGCGAAGGAAGGTTACAACTGAGACACTGTGTGTGTTTTTTATCTCCTCTCTATCACTAAATACACCTGTCACGCGTTCTTTTACTCTTAGTTGGATTTGTTGAAGAATTACTTTTTAGTACACTCACACTTTGTTCGATTCACTATAGTGAGAAAATTCGCTCGAAACTACTCACTGACGAAAGGAAGCAAACAAAAATGTTCGTTCGATCAAACGATCGTTTGGGGATGTGCAGTCAATGAACAAGTGGCGCGCTGATCGGATCAATGCATATGGCGGCACAATTGGATCAAATACACCACGACACACACACACATACACGCACTTGTGCACACGCACAACAGGTGGCTTTTGGGTTGGGCTCGGAAAAAGTTTCACTTTTAATTTATGGACTTATAAATCAATGGAACTCTACTCGGGGCAGCTTCGCACTGTTGCACCGTTTTCTCATGCTGGAACAGTTTTGGGCTTTAGCAGGATTTTCGTATCGTTTGCGCACAGTGTCATCTAGATTTATTTGTTCTGAAAATAGAAGAAAACATGCATCTCACTATCGTGCACTTTCCACAAATTTTCTATGTAAACAAGCTTTTCACACTAAAGCCAGACCAAAATAGATCACGACTACTGCACGTGGTGACAATGTCCATCTCAGTAGTAGGCTCGTGTCTCCCTTCACCCACCGTACGGAAGTAATTATCTTCAAGCCTTCACTTTCGATCACGTACCCGCAGCTGCAATCACACCAAACAACTGAGGCAACGTAAAAAAAAAACCAAAAGCTTCTACAGATCATGCTCACTGGGACAAGAATAACTGTTTGCCCTTTGTTCCTTCATGTCCGTCGAACAAGATCGCGATGAACGAAACGCCGTTCGATCGATAAGATTAAATTCACCTAATGGCTGATTAATGTCACACCATCAAACCAAGATCATCTTTTTAGCCACAAACAACCGAACACTCTGGAATGAAGACGAACCAAACGAACACTAGCGAATCCGTTTTCTGTGTCTGGTTTTTGCTTTACAATCCCCACCACGGCGCGGGAAATTCAAACCCCCAAAAACGCGGTTTGCTCAGCGAAGCATGATCGATCGCGATCACCGAACGCGAAGTGGAAAACGAAAGGAACACGTGCATAGTGGAATCGCCAAACCACCGATTATTCGTACGCTTCTACGCACACTCAAGGGCTGTGAGTAAAAACAAAAAAACACCTCTCCGAAGGAAAAACCCCATATCATACATTTTCACTTACCGTTTGTGTGCTTTTTCACGTTTCTTCTCGTTCGTTTCGTTTCCCGATTTGGTACTAAAATGGTCGTAACCAAGTACGAGATAGGCGGGCGTAACAACCGCTTGTTCCGAAGCGTGTCCCTACGCGTTGACGAGCGATCGTACAATGAAGTGGATGGATGCTGTGATTTTCGCGCAAACACCGATCCACGCGCAATCGGGTGGACTTTTCCGTGTACACTAACACACACACACACACATCCAACTAAGCGGTTGTGTGTGGAGCGATCACGATCGCTCGTCTACTAAGATGAATCTCGTTGTTTGTTTGTGTTTCGTTCGTTGTCTTTCTCTGTCTGATTGATGCAAACACATTTGCACTGTATCAATCTTTGGAAGCTTTTTGTTTTCTTTTATTCTTCTACTCCATTAACATGTTTCCTTTTGCGGAAAATGCAACCTTTCGCTGCGTTGTGTGAAGCATTCTTTTATGTTGTAGTCTGAGAAGTTCTTTTTATTCTGTGACAGATCAATTATTTGTTTCAGATCAAACGAGTTGTTTCGTAGCGGTTGATTCTTTTAATTGTTTTGAAAAACGGTGATGCATATACAAGAGTATGAATGTTTAGAAGGAATATTTCTCTGTATTTAATGTAATGGACATAGTTTGTAATGTTCACTTAAATCGTTTATGTTTTCAATAGTAAATTAAATTGATTTAATGCTTACTAATATGTTTACACAATAAAAATTAAATAAAATGTTTTAAACGAATTAAAAACATAGTTAAATTTCGAAGCAGCCATTTTCAAGAACAATCAATTATAAATTACTTTGTGTTACTGTTTCTTATAGATTGTTTCATTTTAATAGATAATTCAAAAGCTTAAACAACAATCAATATTTACTCAAATAAGCTACCAAATTTTTATTATAAAATAAAGTGTAAAATAATGTTTTGTTTGTTGGCCGCCAAGAAGTTCAACAAAATGTTTCAGTTTCATTTTATCTTTTTAGCATTTATGAAATTTAATAAATTATGTGTGCGTTTACTTGTGAAGTTCCTTCGTTACTGTACAAATAAAATTACAAATAATAAATTTCTTTCTTACATTAAAGGTAGAAAGATGTCCAGAAGCACTCATTATAGCTTTGAAATTCGCTATTTGTTTGAAAATTCAACCGAATGTTGACATCGCCAGGCATCAAATTATAAGGACATCAACACAAACATTTAATATTAAATTGATAACTATCTCGTCTTTTATACGATGTCACAGCCATGCTTCTAATCTGAATTTAGTAAGAAAATAATGTAACACCAAAATATCTTTTACGAAAGAAAAAATAGCGAAAATTTGTATTAACTATCATAAAAAAAAACTTTTACTTTGTTTTTCAATTTTCCAAATAATGCTTTAATATTTGTAACCGTATCAACGTTAATAATGTAATAAAAAATAATTTTTAACCATAAGGTAATTAATAGTTACGCTGGCATTATGCTTGTTAGTAATGGCATAATCTCTTTGCTTATTGCTCCAAATCATCCGTGCCCTTCCTTTTTCAACGGAAAACCCCAAAATAAACGCAAAGAGGAAAGTGTTTCTATGGTACATTTTAAAAACTGCACCACTTTGACTTTCATTCGCACGTTTGCAAAACTGTACAATAACGCAGCGTTGCTTGCATAGTTGCAAATGGGTTGCAAACCAGAGCTAAAAGCAGGAACTGGCAATGGTGCGACGGTGCGCGTGCGAAGATTTCCATCGGCCGTAGTTCAGTTTTCCAACCAGCTTAGCTTATTTACTATGCGATACGAAATAACACTCTCATCGCTTCCGCATTACATGACGCAACTAAAGGTGGTAACTAAACATGAAGACAACAGCGTAAAAAAAACCGATATCATTTCTTTTCGGTTAAACTGCAGGTGGATATAGCGTACGATTGCTACTGTCCCTGTGTCGCAGCACAATGGAAGGCGGAACGGAAAAATTGCCTCCATTCCATATGTGGATTAGGCTAACGAAAAGGGCGCCACCGTCCATCAATCCATCAATCAAAAAGCCCTTCGGCCCCGTTGGACTATTGGAGCGTGCCGGCGGGAGAACTAGAAAACTGAAGGAAAACGGGAGCAGGCTTACAATTCTTCGAACCGCAGAGTCTTCAAAACCGGTCAAAGATCATTTTCCTTCGCAGAAACCCACTTGCGAAAGGTATGATTACGCTTTTTTTTCGCTCACTTTTGCTCTTTCTTTCCTATTCGCATGAACCCGTCTCGTGCACTACTTTGCCAACGGGGGGGTTCGAATGCACAATTATCGGTCTTTGGCGCGATCAAGGCCGTCGCTGTCCGCTGTTCGCCATTATCAGTACAGGCACGGGCTCGGGATGCGTTTTTGCTAGTGATTATGCACTGTGGGTAGGTTTATAAGTTCGTGGAACAAACGATCATACGCTGTTGGTCTTGTTTGTTGTGAAAGGGTCTCGTGCTTTTTTGTGGTAATTTTATGACTGATTGGTTGTTAATTTGATCTCATTTAGAATTATTTTATAATTTGTACTGGGGACTTTTGTATGAATAAAAAATTTTGGTAAGTATACTATATTAGTCTTTAATATATTAAGCAACTGTATACTGTTGCAAAACAATAAAATTTTCTTAGTTAATTTATACCAATCAACTATTCTAAATATTTCCATGGGAGACGGAATTTATAAAATAATATTTTACATAACGAAAAGAGTAAACAAACATTACACAAACCAAACAGGACTATAAGTGTATAAGTGTTGAATAATTATCCATCGCACACCATTTAACACACATTACTAAAAATATTAACTTTATGAGAATTCTCTTTATTTAATACTACCAGACTACTAAAAAGAAACCTTTCACCCACGGAAAACTAATTTGTGTCTTTTTCACAGTACAATACAATTTCTATAAACGTATCAATCTTCATAAAGCTACCCTTAAAGTGCGTCGAACTAGTTCTGGACTGATGCTGATTAAATGCTTCCCGCGTAAAGTTGTCAAACACCCTGATCCCACCGTAATGGTTGGTGTGCCATCACACATACACTCATCTATTCGCACTTCTCACAGGTTTGAACACCATTTTTCTAGTTTTTTTTTGCTGAGTTTTTGCTGATTTTACGGTTTGCATGAATAGTTAAGTAGTGATCACTAACACGGTACGATCACATAGTGAATGTACAAGTGCAATGGTCACAAGATTTCCTCCTTCAGTATGGAATGATGATGCAATCGGAACAGTAGATAAAATCATCATTAGGCTTGGGCTTCTTGCGATGAGGCTGCACCATTTTCCCGGCCAAACCCGGAACATTGCTCGATGACAACAAATGGGTCTGATGAGTTTGCGTGTTTCAGGTAAAGTGAAACGAAAAAAGAAATGACTAGATAAATTGTCCAAAGATGAAATTGTGACATTCTCTACAGAAAACGGGTATATTAAAAACATAAAATTAAATTTCATTTTTATAGCAAAATTTCCAGAACAAAGTTATCCTTCTTTTATTGAAGTAAAATTAATTCTTCTCAACTAATAAAACAGTTTATATGTCATAAGAAGCACTTGTTGAAATGTTTTAAGTCGGTCTTTTATGCGGAAGACTATCTAGAAGGGGTTGCAGGGTTGCTGAATCATCTCTCAGATCCATTAAATTGCAGAACGGTTTCTTAGGGCTGCTGCTACCTTTAAAGGAACACTTCCATGATTGTTTCGAAACTATCACTAGTGAACAGTGGCTAATGGTATGTAATTTTGTCGCATGGCCCTACCGAAGGCCAACAGGTCGTATCGGGAAGGTGATCGGACACTGATCCTGAAGGTGTGGCCATTTATGAAAGGGTGATCTTAAGCATTCTGCCTACCAGAGGCAGCGATAATGTTGCATCAGATTCATTGTTTGAATGCGTACGTGATCAGTGATGAGAATTGAATTTGTAGATAATGTGTAAATAAAAAAAAAATAAAAAAGATGAAAATACAACCAAAGTATTTGCATTTTTTTATGCATTTTTTTTTCTTTTCTTAATTCTTTCAATAAAAATATGATTTATAGGAAAAAATAGTGTAAACTACAAATATACTCCTGTAGTATCTAGATGATGTGAGTTTACTCAGTTGTGTACATTGTTGAAACGCTGGATTTACCATTTCTGAGCGGTCGAGTATTTTTGTTATGATTTGAATTTGGTTTGTAAACAAAAACAAGTACTTTCTAAAAAAACATCCCACTTCCTTGAAAAACAAATTGCGCACAGTGCGTCATAAACTTAATGGATTCATAACTTGAATCATCACAATAAGTGATAACTTTTTTTGTAATTACTTCCTCCTTCAAAAACCTCGAAAAGAAATCATTTCTACCAACAACGGGACAACGGAAAGATAAGGCGCATGCGTTTCCTGTGTTTATAGTTGCAACAGATCGCAAACTTGATCAGAATGGGAAAGCTGTTTGTATTATGTTGTCCCCCTCGCACAAGCGGCTCCATAGCTCAGCTGGTTAGAGCGTCGTGCTAATAACGCGAAGGTCGTGAGTTCGATCCTCTCTGGAGCCAAGCACACCGTTGCCTTTTTTTAGGGAAGATAAAGCATGTGTTTTTATATTTTCTTTAACATCCATTACATCTCATAACAGAACAACTTGGAATTTACATAATTAAAGCGACTGTTCCATGTTCAGGGAAAATCCCCTCGGGAACTTCCACAGTTGCACAACACAACCGGAAAGAGAGTAAGACGGAATTAGATTGGTTGTTTATACGTCTCAATGCACCAAAAGCACCGTAAACAGTAATTTCATAGATTTGCGACGCATAATAAACAACACCGTTTCATTCGTCACCTAATAATCACCTCAAGAAGACGAATAATTGTCCAATCACCCAAGGTCCCGGGTTTTGATTAGGTTTTTGCAAAACCATCATCCCACTGGTCCCATGTGGTTTATTATCGGTGGGCGAAGGAACCGTCGTCTTTCTTCCTAAACAAAATATACGTTTTTTCCATAGTTCATGGTCTTTACGTAACGGAAGAAAACCGTCGGTTCAAATTCCTTTGCCCGTGTTTAGAATGCTGCGCAATTTGCACATCATTGAAGAGTGGTTTTGTTTTGTATTCCAGCCAGCAGCATTAAGTTGCGGCAAAACTTAATCAACACACAACTTGTACTTCATTGCACATGGGATCTCTTTCGTGTCAAGATCGTGGTTTGAATAGGGCATGTGTTCTGGTTTTGTACGCTCTACACAATTACTGCGACTTTGCTCGTGGTCGTTGATAAGCAACAACATATTTAGTGCCTGAAATTACCCATCCGTTTACAGCCGTTCTATGGCTTATGTTCA
>CM028124.1:852624-895513 GCA_016254315.1 Anopheles parensis
CGCTCTACACAATTACTGCGACTTTGCTCGTGGTCGTTGATAAGCAACAACATATTTAGTGCCTGAAATTACCCATCCGTTTACAGCCGTTCTATGGCTTATGTTCACTGACCTACTCCAACAAGAACATGTGCCGTTTAATGACGGATGCATATAGCCATCAGCGCCTAGATTCATTTCCGTTCCAAATCTTGTGAGACGTTCGCTTCCTTAATGCTTGTGCGCATCATGATACGACAACAAACATCATTGTGTTCCCGCTAGAGATGTGCAAAGTGAGTAAAAGTGAGCCTCAGGAGATTTTCAAATTTTTAGATTTTTTTAAATTATTTTTGTTATTCTTTATTCTATTTTCCATTCAATCCATTATTTGAGTGAAAATAAACTTATTTTAACAGAGTTGCATTCAAATACATCAATTTATAAATTTTACTAAATTTCCCAAAAAAATTATAGATTTTTTTAATGTTTTTATTATTAATTTTTAATTTAAAGCATAATTTGAGTGAAAACAAGCTTATTTCAACTAAGTCGCATTCAAATATATCAATTTATAAATTTTGCTAAATTTCCCAAAAATAAAAGCTGAGGCTGTAGCCTTATGAGCAAAGGCGAATCAAGCTTCTCGGAGGCCCTAAACGGAATGGTAGTTGGGGTCCAAAAACTAAAGAGAGTCGCACTGTCGATAAACTTAAATCAATGAGGTTTATTTTGCATTGATCCACTATGACCGATCGGATGAAGGCAAATTATGAAAATGCTGACCGTCGGGGGGGAGTCATTTTCGGAGGCCCTAACTGAGAATCCTCGGGGCCCCTAAAATTCTGGTTGCGATGACGGTGGAAGGGAGGGGAGGGGCCCCATAACCGACGAAAGAAAATAAGTAAATTATTACAATATTATAAGACATGCATATTAAACTCTACAAGCCCCAAAAATTTCGTGGCCCCTTTAGCTTTTATGGTATTTCCTCTTTTTGCAACTCGACTCACCACGGCTACATGCTTACACTCATGAGTGAGTAAAATGACCGAACCCTTAACTTATACGTTTATGCCCGGTTTTTTTTTATGACTCCGAAATGAGTCGTTAAACGAGCTGACGCCTAATAACGACTCATTCACTCTGAGTTGACTCATTAAAAAAAGTTGTTCTTCTCATCTCTAGTTCCCGCGCCAATTTCGCATCGAGTCGTGCTGAAAAGAAAGCAAATGATAGTGAATACACGAGGTAATTTGTTTTTCTTGCAAGTTTCACTTTATTTCCTCGATTAGTTGTCTAATTACCATGATCAAGTGTATTTTGCTGCTGACCGACTATTAATATTATTTGAAACTGTCCTCTATTACTGCTACTTTTCGTTCACTTCGTTTTGTTTTCATCATGCGTGTTCGCTTTTGTTTCGTTTGCAAAAATGATTTGCCCCATATGTTCATCGTTTGCTTTTACATTACCTATTATTTAAAGAAATTATAATACATGTACAATGTTTGCGCAGTGTTTCGCACGACAGGATGTGGGACATTATGTTAAGTTTTGTAACAAAATATAGCCAAGGAGGGAAAATCTTTAAAATAACTTTTTTCTTAGAAACACATTTCGTTTCCTTTATCATTTTTTTACATATTACAGAGACATTTCGCGAAGCACTTTAGTGCGTTGTAAAAAAAAAAGGATAAACGACTAAAGCTTAATGCAGAAACCAACCAAATTGCTTTCTTCAGACACTAGTCTCAGTTTTTTTAGGGTGGCAAACGGCCCCTTCACACGACTAGTCCTTTTCCCTCTTTTTATGCGATCAAAGCTACACATCTCTTTGAGGAGTATTGGCATACGTTTGCTTTCACTGTTTAGTATGACAACATTCAACCATCCAACACGACAGTACATTATTATTTCCCTAATATCAAAGGCGCAGTTGCACACACACGCGAACGTCACTGCGTCACCACGTACATTGTACGCATTGTGGATTATAGCTGGTTTTGTGTATGTGAGTTTTACATCTTTCCATTAGATACGTTAGCATATGCATGGATGCGTTTACTGCAGCAGTGCAACACAGGGAAGATATTGGTTGGTTTGCTGTATTACTTGGTTAACTATCTATGTATAGTATCAATTGATAATATTATTTTTTGTGTTGTTTTGTTTCCATAATAGTGACTCTCCGTTTGGCTATTTGAGTTACAGTTGCTGTAGGAAAGAACAGTGAATTATATCGTTTTTCAGTGCAATTTTTCATCCATTCTGTCGCCTTATATTGTTTGGTATTGTTGTTTTGTCAAGTAAGTATTGTGTCAGTGTTTCTAAACTGTGCCTCTCGACTAAATGACACACTGAATCAATTTAACTGCCCACAAAAATAATTCATCGAAAGATGTAGCATATGGATAGGTTTAGATTTGTTTGTCTTTTGCACCAATTTCTGTTCGAGATTTAGATTGAGAAGCCCATAAAAGCAACGTAAAAAAGTTATTCCCCGAGGAAAAGAGCAAGCATTAGCATAGCATTAGTGAAACAGTATTTTAGAGATATATTTTAGTCCTAAAAAGTGTAATGTAAAATGAAAAATTTGAGCATTTAATGACGGTATGTCGCTAACGAGTTTTAAATTAGTTTTACTTTACACACTGGTTAGTAGCAGGTCGAATTTTAGAGCGTGGTAGAAGAAGATTTGTTTATTAAAAGCATAAACGCGCTTTAAAGCACACTAGCAACATAAAAAAAACACTTCTTAAAGCTGCAAACACAATCCTAGCGAAAAGGTTTGCCAAACCTTCTGCCATGCTTCAATCTACCAATATTCTTTAACGGCGTGAACATTTGAGCGATTTTGTTTGTTTTTTTTCTGTTTGTTTAATGTAAATAGTCGCTCTTGAAACATCTACAGTGTAGCAAGCATAAATGCGTTACTCTTAGCTTTTTCTTTTTGTTTTGTTCCTCTCGTTGCGTTATGCTTTTTTGCCACAAGCGTTTTACAAATTTTTTTTTTTGCTTAATTTTTGTTTAATTTTAAGTGTCTTTTTTTCTGTTTGGAGTACTGTAACCGTCGAAAAGGTTGTATATTTTTCTGCTTTCTTGCGCTTTCCTAATATGAAAAACAATTGCAATTAATAGAGTTAAATTAAGCGTGTTTTAATCGTTGTGTAGTGTGACAGAAAGTGTGTAGGAATCTTTTACCCATGAACGGAAAGGCAACGGAAACAGTTTGCTTCCAATTCTGAACACATGTTGTTCGAATACGAACAAAATTTAAACAAAAAAGGTATTGTTTTTCAGCACAGGATGATGAAAATAAGAGAAAAACTAGCTATTTTTGAACATCCTACTACGAACGATCTTTTCTTCTATGCTACCGTAACGAACAAATGCGACTATATAAATGTCCAAAAGCAACAATGCAGCAAATGAGCTTTCCAAAAATCACTAGCCGCCGAAAGACGTTTCTATCATGTGAACAGATCTAATAGCCGATATCTGAGTCGTTAAATGCATATCGATTTTCAATAGTTGGGAGAAGGATATTATGATATCATTGCATATCAACTGTGTCTTCCCACCAAGGAGATGTCTTCAAAAGTGTTCCGTTACGTTCATTTTGCAATATACTTGAAAAAAAAAATTATAACTACCTTCAACTCTCTACCTTGTTTCCTTCGTCTGTTTGGCATTCTCGTTTGCATTTTTGTTTCATTCATTGTTGCTACTAGTTGGCAAATGACCGACTGTGACTGTTTCTATCTTACGACTACATTGGTGTAATGCTACGTTTACAAAGTTATTTATAAATTGCATTATTTTTCTCCCTAACTTCCACATACTATTTCTTCTTTTCGTGTGCAGGGCGGTGCTTGCATTGCCTACAGTCGCTTTATTAAGCGTTTTATTAGAGGAAGATAGACTGCCTTTGCTCTTACGTTTTGATATACCCACACGACGGTATTGACGTTTTGATTTTCTCTCACAAACACACCGCACTCCTGAACCAGCGAGGGTAACGACGTGAGATGCTTCCGTAATTTGCCGATCGCGCCCATTTTTTCAGTGAAGCATAATATTATTCGAAAACTAGGACATGTAAAAAAAAGTACAATAATCTATACAGAATGTTTAGAATGTATGCGCAACAAGTGAACCTCGCCATTCGATCACATCATTGATCGGGGTAACCACATCCTTTTCTTTAGCAATGCTTATCTCTGTGTATAAATAGTGAAAATTATCTTTGTACAACTTAACCGGAACTTAACGATACGCGGTGTTTCCTCCAATACAACCTATAATATAATCTCGGATATAAATGTCTTCTTTCGTTCCCGACCATCAGAGGAGCGACCACACCTTTATCAAATCAATGTTCGCTCCACTACCAGCAGTTGTTCTGTTTTGCATTGCAAAATAAATACACCGAATATCAGGCTAGATCGCAAAAAAAACCCGTCTTTGTTGCACCGATTGCAGTCCTCCTTCGATTGGTGCTCGATCCTTCCATTCATCCCATTCTACCGGTTGATGCGATTATATCGAATTCAACTACTAGAGCACGCACTGGTGGTAGTTTCACCTGAGCTATGAAGAGATGTGGATGACTTTGTATTTTTGCTGGAAGAATCGCCCTATCGGAAGAGGCGCTACACCTTGTTTCACTTTTTCTTGCCACCACCAGCCGCCACGCTCTCCTGATGTCATGCGGACGTTTCGTTCGTTTCCTGCCAGCCCTCGCTATCGTCGTCACTCTCGGAAGATTCCGACTCGGAAAGTTCGATGGCAACGCGCCGGGCCAGAATCGACGCCACATCATGCAGGCCCTTGTTGCGATCGTTTTCCTTCGCTTCGTGATTTTGCTTCTCAACCTTGCGCAGTTTAATACCTGTGAAATGTTGCGCAACATACACGTACATTAGTGTAATGAACGGTGAGTTCTGGAGTGGGTATTTGAATAAAAAATTACCGTCACGGATGGCCTTCATTAAATCGCTGCGCGGATCATCATAGGTTATCTTCTCTTGCGGAGGAATCTTCTTCAGTTGGTGCATTTTCGGCATATTGTACAGATCACCGTTTGCCAGTGGAGCCTTGGTAGGGCTTAACGGTCCGTCCAACATTGGCGGTGGTGGTGGTGGAGGTGGTGGTGCCACATTTGGTGGTGATTGTTTGGGTGATAGCTGCAGGAGGATGAGGAAAAGTAGTTTATAATATTAAAAGAATGCAAACAACTCATACATATGTACAAATATTAGAAGAAATGTATTTTAAATGTAGAACACTCTGAATTCATTATTTCACTTTTAATCCCAAACGACATTAACAATCTTTCAATTTAACAATAACAGGGTAGTAGTCAGTTCTGCGTATACCAGCGGCTCCAAGGAATCCTGTCAACATACCAACTTTTTTCATATTGGTCAGTTTCATAAAGAACTGCCGGAAAGATAACAATCACAAATTTCGCAGCATTCTTTTCAATATCTAATGCTTTTTGCAAAAAATGTACCGAAATATACTTGACGGAGAATAGTTTAGACACTAAAGAGGTTCTTGATCGACGAAATCGACAAACGGAATATCGGTGAGCATGATAAGAAATTTAAATAAGGGAATTAGACGACAATATGAATGATGAATACGAATGAAGGAATACATAAATATCATTCAGCAACACAGGTAATGTGTCACAATTAATTCACAAACAGAAAACAATTGAACATGACATGAATGAAAGACTCGAATCAGGTGAAGGGAATTTTCTTAGTTGACACAAAAAATACACCTGCATACAAGCAGACAAACCGATCCATTGATTGGGTACATAACTGTCCCACAAACGACTTACCTACCAACGTAAAGAATCAATCGGAAGAAGACGGGGAAAGCAGACGTACGAAGACGGAGCTATTAAAGAGAGCTTTGGACTGTAATGTGAAAGCTCATTAGCCTTAGCACCGCAAGCAAAGGAAGCGAATGTTTACAGCATTGCTAACGACCGTAACTATCCACAGGATGAGGATGCCCAGGGTAGAAACGACACACTTACCTGTTCCGGTATCGGTGGCGGTGGTGGCAGATCGTTCATCGACATCTGGTTCAGCTGCATGTTGAGATTGTTCAGGTTGTTTATCTGCTGGTTTAGTTGGGCCAGCGCAAGCTGATTCTGGTCCATCATCGACTGCACGACGACGTGCTGGTGTTGATGTTGTTGCTGCTGCTGCGAACCGGTCATTCCCAGCTGCGGCGATCCTGCCCGTGAACCAGATCGGTTCAGCAGCATCTTAGCGGCAATGTTTGTGCCACCGTTGCTCATACCATGCGGTGGCGATTGCAAACCTTCCGGAATCGGTGGTGGCGGTGGTAGATTATCGCGTCCGGTCGACAAACTGCGGCTGCGCGTCGGTGTGTTCGCGTTTGAGGCATTCGGTGTGCCACCGCCACTGCCGGACGATGGTGGTGCCGGTGGTGGCTGCGATGGGCGCGATTTCGACCGCGAAGGTGTGCCGGGTGCGTACAAACTTTCCTGCGACATCTGGTTCGCACCGGAACCGTAAATCGATGGATTACCGTACTGGTCGTATATTGGTTGCTGTTGCTGATACATGCCACCGCCCTGCTGATGCTGTAGCTGGGCCGCCATCTGCTGATGCTGATGGTAGCCACCGCCCGGTGACGGTGGTGCATAACCACTACCGTCAACCATTTCGTTCGGTTGCTGGTAGCTTCGCCGTAGTTCGATGGAGTTCGGACGGGCTGCACCGCCGCTATTACTTCCGCCCATAGCGGAGGATGAGCGTGAATCGTAGATCATGCTTCCGCCACCCGCCATCGCACTGTTGTAAATTGCCTCTTCCTGCGAACCGATGATCGCGTTCGGTGTGCGGTAGATGACATTATTTGGCATCAGCGTTTCACCATGCCCGATGGCACGCTGGCGTTGCTTTTCCCGTGTGTTATGCGGTGCACGTGGTCGCTTCTTCTGCCGGCCACCACCATCGGCGCCACCCTCGGCACGCGGTTTATGTACCTTCTTTCCACGATCGTGCATCACACGCTCCGTATCTTTCAACATTTCCTGTCGCCACAGCTCGAAGAAGTAGTTCGGATCGGTGTAGAACTTGAGCCCATCTTTACCATCATCTCGATAACAGTTCAGCTTATCCAGCGGCGGTGGTTTATCGCAAGTCTAATCAAGAGGAACGAAAAAACCAACATACATTAGTTTGAAATGTTCTGTTAATGCGTAATGGGCTCATTAAATCACTCACCTTATACACCTCCAGCATCGCCGAAGGCATCGTCGCCCGGGAGAAGATCTGCTGGTCAAACATGGTGGCACTTTTGAAAGCCTTCTTCATCTGTATGTCTTGCAACGATACCTCCTCAACCGTGCTGTCCAGCTGGGTGACCTTTATCGCGAGACGATCTATACGTGCCTGGAGCGAGTTGGCCCGCTCGGCCAAACCACCCGCATCTCGTGCCAGCTCGCCGAACAGATCTTCCGCATGTTTCGACAGTGACGATAACTGACGGACGATATTGGTGAGTGTCGTGTTGGTTACAGTTTCCAGCTCGGCCGGTAGCTCTTCGCGCACGTACACCGACCGTGCCACGAACACCGGCTGCACTAGGCGCTTCGGTAGCGGCATCTTGTTGCGTTGTCCAGTATCGTACCAACGGGGAGTATTCAATTAACTACCTCTCGTTGTTGGTTTAACTCCACACCACTGTGTGGATGATCGTGGCGGGTGCTTTAGCCACACAAAATCGTAGTACGTGTGGTGTGCCACTACTGCACAGGAAGCACTACTTTCGTCAACACCGGTAGTTAGTGATCCCGGCTTTTAATGATACCGCGTTCGCCAACTCTCCCACCCGGTTTTTCTTTCTCCGACCCTTTTCTCCGTAGGAAGAGTTTCTAATGAAATTTCCACCGCACGGATGTTGATGATTGGATCACGTACTGTCCTACATATTACTACGCACGTGCAATTCTGCTACACAACAAAAACCTGGAAAGAAAAGCAAAATAGAATGCAGAAAATTACCACAAAATGAACGATGATCAGGTACGCTATTGGAGGTGAAAATGTTTCTTCGAGTGAAATCGAACGTCATACATCGTGCGGTTTTGATGTCTAACTTATATGGTTAATTATTTTTCCGTCCCGTACATTGACGTTTATCGTGCAACCGGATGTTGCTGATCGTGATCGACGATCATCAACCGGCCGAGCCGCGGGCTGTAAACATCGATGGCAAGATGGTGCGTGCGCTGCTACAAACATAAACGAAACGTAATCTAGGTCTCCTCCCTTCATCGCACGGTGCACTTTCCTACTGAAAACATTACGTTGAAACACCGCAGGGTGGAAGTGGGTGATTATGCTAATTGAATACTGTCCCCATGCGTGGCTATGTTTTTTCACGGCATACGGGATCAGCTGTTTAATCATATTGCGAAAAACAAGGGACCAAGCCAGTGTCTAGTGTTTATCTCGCGACAGGGTGTGATACATGCAAATCACTGCGGGCGTTGTTCAGAGTTCCCCTGATACTGCAACGCCGCACCTCATAGTATGAACACCACTGTACAGATGTATTCCTACTTCATGAAATCGATTCAATTATACCATGCGGGAGCAAGAGTAAAGAGAATAAAACCTTTTCGTTTTGGCTTGCTAATGCTTTTGCTTTTCCGCTGCTTCTACAGACATAATGTACGAACAGTAATGCAAGATAAATGAAATAACGAAGTACGAACAAGATGAATATGAGATGATGACCGTAAACGGTTATTTTTCAATTTAAACAGCAATGTTGTTTCCAACCGACTTTCAGTTTGACGAACACTGCCTCCGCTTGGCCGCCGCCAGCATCACATTGATACAAGTGGAACATATGGAACCGTTTAGCGCGGTATGTTTTTCTCTCTCTGATATAGCTGAAGCACACACATCGTGACAGATTTTTAAATTGAAAATGACAATTTTCACTGTAAGAAATAATTGTGCTAAAAATAAATCTAAAAACTTTCCCGAAAAACTATCCAATTGAAAACACATGTGTAAAGACGATGTGGAAACGAATGAAAAGTATTTTTATATTTTTTGTTTTCTTTCGCAGCAAAGATCTATTTTTTAAGACAAATAATATTCTTCACGTAGATATTACAAAAAAAAATCCAAATACGATAGACTGTTATTTTTAGTTGAAAATAATTTTTCAACAACACAAGCAAGAAACCCTTCTAATGAATCTAATTATTAAGATTGTTTTTATCGTTAACGATGGAATTAGTGCCGCCACAAAAAGAAACCTTCCTTTACTAGTATATTTACCCCATACAACATTGCTACATGCTACAAGAAAATGGGGGAAACGCCTCTATCGTTGCAGCTTTATCTTTTTGCGCCGACCGATAACTTGGAATGCGAGCAAAATGTGTTCCGTTAAGTAGGTTGCCCCCGGTGTGGAATGCTCGTCGACGGTTCGCGACAACAACAACCACAACGGACGACGAGGACCGTCTTATGCTAGTGAGCAAAACGCGAGAGAAGAAAGCACACGACGCACTGGGACGGGGCTTTCGGTGAAGGCACGTGATTAGAGAGAAACCCTGTGGCAATAGTGACGGCGGTCGTGGCTTCGTGTCCAAGACAAAATTCGTACGGCCAGGTAGGTTCCGTATCTTGTCCGCAGATTATTGTGGCATACCAAACCCTCAGCGGTGCTAGGGAGACCAACCATATAGAGCAGCTGGGAACTGTTTTCATTTTGGTTTTTGGTTTTCGAACTGTGAGCTCCACCGCGCCCTGCAGCTGTAGGGTAAGAAGAAAGCACTGCTCTGTAGGGCAAAGAATCTGAGGCACGTAAGCACTATCTTAATATGTGGGATAGTTGATAGGAGACCACATTAAGAAATTTACCGTGACAAGATCATTTCTGAACTGAACGTGAAACGAGATAAAAGAGATAATGGTTGATTTACAGGAATTTTGAGTCCCATTGGCAAAGTAGTGGTAATGTTTGGTTAGTATTGAAGTTGGACTAGAATGTGTCCAGGTAGATCTAGACTAGCTGTACAAGCTGTAATCGACTTTGTTCAAAGTTTTCTCGAATAATGCACAGAAAGCTTTACAATAGATTAAATTAAGATAGCCTCGAACAAAATTGAATTCCGGTTACAAAAGTCCCAGAAATTGTGAAGTATTCCAGATATGCAGATATTCGCCAAGAACAACTTCAACATGAAAAAAAAAATGGTTCCAACTTGCAACTTTGAATTTCTATTCCACACAGCTTCTCAACATTTTTGACGTAAGACTATTATTATTAAAGAATGCAATAAACATTGAAGAGGATAATAAATGAAGTCTATTATTTTATCTGCTTCTAGATTATGTTATAGATAAAATAAATTTAGTATCATGGGAAACATGAATAATGAGCACACATAAAACGACAGATATTAAGGCTAACATGATAGTTATCATGCATTAGTTGGCGCTATGAAATTTACCTAATTTAGGAAATCACATTTCCTTTTCATTCTACGATTGAATACATAAGCGGATGTCTTGTTTTGATGGCGATTGCGATGAGGTTGGGTTGTAAATTACCTCATCGCAATGCAATGGGAAATTGCATCTTTAACACCTTTTTTTCTAACACAATTGCACGCGGGTTCCTTCCCGGTCAAGTGTATCTTAGCTGGATTCACATTTTTCCTTGTATTCTCCACTCCCAACTGTACATCTCATCATCATCGGCAACTTCTCGCCGATGATGTCATAAAGATGTTTAATTGTTTGCATATTTACACATTCATACTCGGTACCCGGCCATCGAGGCAAACACAATCCATCAGCACTTCTGTGTACTGTATTAGCCTTCTCCGTGCGGAAACCCACCCAATGCACTTGGCGATGATCGCGCTGATCAGTAGTCGAACTAGCGAGCCGCGACTCGTCTATTCGTGGGGCCCGTTTCGAAAAGCATTCCTCATCTTTCATCATAACGACCGAAAGCTGGTAAGCTGCGAAGGGCTATTAAAATGATACTCTCCAGTGAGCACAAGGGACTCTTAATACGTACACACGCACGCACAACAGTATTATTTGCACCGTTTGCCGACCGCTTTGTGTGTCGGGGACCTTTGAGTAAAGAACCGTGCCGCCCTACACCGCTCCACTCTGGGCCTTTCTGCAACCGTCTGGGTTGTGCTCACTGGCGCACCCGCGTAGTAAATCAACGGAACTGTGCGCAAAATACTTGAGAAAACTCTTCGGCAGTGTATGAACACTTTCTTTCAACAGCCGCCGTATGTCTGTGCCGGTTCGTTTCCGTTCGTGCTTTGGAATCTAGCGAAAAGGAAGTCGGAAAGATCGTTAAAAGGGTACACTTGGGGGTCTTATCCCGTAGAAAAATTCTCACTGTTTGCTAGTTGCATTGAGATTTTATTACTTCTCGGTATGAGTGATCATTTCGCTTGCAGCAGCCAGAATGACGATAGAAGAAATTCGTTTATCTTATCTACTTTATTAGACCGTGCTGAGATTTAGGTGTTGGTGGAGGTTAAGAAGGGTTAAGCTATATCAACATAACCTACCCAGCATAGTTTAAAATTTAATGATGGTCATTTCAAACAGCAAACCATACATTTCTAACCATTTAATGATTAGCTTAAATGATGTTGATTAGCTGCAAAGTGATTATTAAAAGTTGTTAATATGCATTCGATAAATGAATGATAATTTTTTTTATGATAAAAACACTTTTTTTAAAGATGTAAAACAATAAACATTTCATTTTGTGGAACGAATTTGTGAAGTAAAATGCAATAAGACACATCTACCATTGAAAATTCCTAAAACCTTTTTTAATAGAGTATCTAAATTTTTTAAGTTGATTAATTACCTGAGTCATAAACATACCAAAATACACAAGAAGAGTTATAGGTGTGTTTTCGAGTTCAACTGGNCGGTAGTTAGTGATCCCGGCTTTTAATGATACCGCGTTCGCCAACTCTCCCACCCGGTTTTTCTTTCTCCGGCCCTTTCCTCCGTAGGAAGAGTTTCTAATGAAATTTCCACCGCACGGATGTTGATGATTGGATCACGTACTGTCCTACATATTACTACGCACGTGCAATTCTGCTACACAACAAAAACCTGGAAAGAAAAGCAAAATAGAATGCAGAAAATTATCACAAAATGAACGATGATCAGGTACGCTATTGGAGGTGCAAATGTTTCTTCGAGTGAAATCGCCATATATTGTGCGTTCGGTTTTGATGTCTAACTTATATGGTTAATTACTTTTCCGTCCCGTGCATTGACGTTTATCGTGCAATCGGATGTTGCTGATCGTGATCGACGATCATCAACCGGCCGAGCCGCGGGTTGTAAACATCGATGGCAAGATGGTGCGTGCGCTGCTACAAACATAAACGAAACGTAATCTAGGTCTCCTCCCTTCATCGCACTGTGCACTTTCCTACTGAAAACATTATGTTGAAGCACCGCAGGGTGGAAGTGGGTGATTATGCTAATTGAATACTGTCCCCATGCGTGGCTATGTTTTTTCACGGCATACGGGATCAGCTGTTTAATCATATTGCGAAAAACAGGGGACCAAGCCAGTGTCTAGTGTTTATCTCGCGACAGGATGTGATACATGCAAATCACTGCGGGCGTTGTTCAGAGTTCCCCTGATACTGCAACGCCGCACCTCATAGTATGAACACCACTGTACAGATGTATTCAAACTTCATGAAATCGATTCAATTATACCATGCGGGAGCAAGAGTAAAGAGAATAAAACCTTTTCGTTTTGGCTTGCTAAAGCTTTTGCTTTTCTGCTGCTTCTACAGACATAATAATGTACGAACAGTAATGCAAGATAAATGAAATAACGAAGTACGAACAAGATGAATATGAGATGATGACCGTAAACGGTTATTTTTCAATTTAAACAGCAATGTTGTTTCCAACCGACTTTCAGTTTGACGAACACTGCCTCCGCTTGGCCGCCGCCGGCATCACAATGATACAAGTGGAACATATGGAACCGTTTAGCGCGGTATGTTTTTCTCTCTCTGATATATCTGAGGCACATACTTTTCCGTGACAGATTTTTAAATTGAAAATGACAATTTCTACTGTAAGAAATAATTGTGAAGCTAAGAGGTTGCTAAAAATAAATCTAAAAACTTTCCCGAAAAACTATCCAATTGAAAACACATGTGTAAAGACGATTAAATATCTTGGAAACGAATGAAAAATATTTTTATATGTTTTGTTTTCTTTCGCAGCAAAGATTTATTTTTTAAGACAAATAATATTCTTCACGTAGATATTACAAAAAAAAAAATCCAAATACGATAGACTGTTATTTTTAGTTGAAAATAATTTTTCAACAACCAAGCAAGAAACCCTTCTAATGAATCTAATTATTAAGATTGTTTTTATCGTTAACGATGGAATTAGTGCCGCCACAAAAAGAAACCTTCCTTTACTAGTATATTTACCCCATACAACATTGCTACATGCTACAAGAAAATGGGGGAAACGCCTCTATCGTTGCAGCTTTATCTTTTTGCGCCGACCGATAACTTGGAATGCGAGCAAAATGTGTTCCGTTAAGTAGGTTGCCCCCGGTGTGGAATGCTCGTCGACGGTTCGCGACAACAACCACCACAACGGACGACGAGGACCGTCTTGTGCTAGTGAACGCGAGAGAAGAAAGCACACGACGCATTGGGACGGGGCTTTCGGTGAAGGCACGTGATTAGAGAGAAACCCTGTGGCAATAGTGACGGCGGTCGTGGCTTCGTGTCCAAGACAAAATTCGTACGGCCAGGAAGGTTCCGTATCTTGTCCGCAGATTATTGTGGCATACCAAACCCTCAGCGGTGCTAGGGAGACCAACCATATAGAGCACCTGGGAACTGTTTTCATTTTGGTTTTTGGTTTTCGAACTGTGAGCCCCACCGCGCCCTGCAGCTGTAGGGTAAGAAGAAAGCACTGCTCTGTAGGGCAAAGAATCTGAGGCACGTAAGCACTATCTTAATATGTGGGATAGTTGATAGGAGACCACATTAAGAAATTTACCGTGACAAGATCATTTCTGAACTGAACGTGAAACGAGATAAAAGAGATAATGCTTGATTTATAGGAATTTTGAGTCCAATTGGCAAAGTAGTGGTAATGTTTGGTTACTATTGAAGTTGAACTAGAATGTGCCCAGGTAGATCTAGACTAGCTTTACAAGCTGTAATCGACTTTGTTCAAAGTTTTCTCGAATAATGCACTGGAAGCTTTGCAATAGATTAAATTAAGATAGCCTCGAACAAATTTGAGTTCCGGTTACAAAAGTCCCAGAAAATACGAAGAATTCCAGACATGCAGATATTCGACGACATCAAGTTCAACTTGAACATAATCAAAAACATGGTTCCAACTTGCCACTTTGAATTTCTATTCTACACATCTTCTCAACACTTTTGACGTAAGACTATTATTATTAAAGAATGCAATAAACATTGAAGAGGATAATAAATGAAGTCTATTATTTTATCTGCTTGTAGATTATGTTATAGATAAAATAAATTTAGTATCATGGGAAACATGAATAATGAGCACACATAAAACGACAGATATTAAGGTTAACATGATAGTTATCATGCATTAGTTGGCGCTATGAAATTTACCTAATTTAGAAAATCACATTTTCTTTTCATTCTACGATTGAATACATAAGCGGATGTCTTGTTTTGATGGCGATTGCGATGAGGTTGGGTTGTAAATTACCTCATCGCAATGCAATGGGAAATTGCATCTTTAACACCTTTTTTTCTAACACAATTGCACGCGGGTTCCTTCCCGGTTAAGTGTATCTTAGCTGGATTCACATTTTTTTCTTGTATTCTCCACTCCCAACTGTACATCTCATCATCATCGGCAACTTCTCGCCGATGATGTCATAAAGATGTTTAATTGTTTGCATATTTACACATTCATACTCGGTACCGGGCCAACGACGCAAACACAATCCATCTGCACTTCTGTGTACTGTATTAGCCTTCTCCGTGCGGAAACCCATCCAATGCACTTGGCGATGATCGCGCTGATCAGTAGTCGAACTAGCGAGCCGCGACTCGTCTATTCGTGGGGCCCGTTTCGAAAAGCATTCCTCATCTTTCATCATAACGACCGAAAGCTGGTAAGCTGCGAAGGGCTATTAAAATGATACTCTCCAGTGAACACAAGGGACTCTTAATACGTACACACGCACGCACAACAGTATCATTTGCACCGTTTGCCGACCGCTTTGTGTGTCGGGGACCTTTGAGTAAAGAACCGTGCCGCCCTACACCGCTCCACTCTGGGCCTTTCTGCAACCGTCTGGGTTGTGCTCACTGGCGCACCCGCGTAGTAAATCAACGGAACTGTGCGCAAAATACTTGAAAAAACTCTTCGGCAGTGTATGAACACTTTCTTTCAACAGCCGCCGTATGTCTGTGCCGGTTCGTTTCCGTTCGTGCTTTGGAATCTAGCGAAAAAGAAGTTGGAAAGATCGTTAAAAGGGTACACTTGGGGGTCTAATCCCGTAGGAAATTCTCACTGTTTGCTAGTTGCATTGAGATTTTATTACTTCTCGGTATGAGTGATCATTTCGCTTGCAGCAGCCAGAATGGCGATAGAAGAAATTCGTTTATCTTATCTACTTTATTAGACCGTGCTGAGATTTAGGTGTTGGTGGAGGTTAAGAAGGGTTAAGCTATATCAACATAACCTACCCAGCATAGTTTAAAATTTAATGATGGTCATTTCAAACAGCAAACCATACATTTCTAACCATTTAATGATCAGCCTAAATGATGTTGATTAGCTGCAAAGTGATTATTAAAAGTTGTTAATATGCATTCAATAAATGAATGATAATTTTTTTTATGATAAAAACACTTTTTTTAAAGATGTAAAACAATAAACATTTCATTTTGTGGAACGAATTTGTGAAGTAAAATGCAATAAGACACATCTACCATTGAAAATTCCTAAAACCTTTTTTAATAGAGTATCTAAATTTTTTAAGTTGATTAATTACCTGAGTCATAAACATACCAAAATACACAAGAAGAGTTATAGGTGTGTTTTCGAGTTCAACTGGTAAAGTCGGAGGCATTTCTAGATGCTTTTCAAGTTGAATAAGAAAATGTCTGGAATCATTCCGATTTTCTGGAACTCTTACATACTTAATTAGATTCTGATTCAAGTTTATTATTAAAAAAAACTATGACACTGTGTTATTTACACATTCTAGTTCCACTGTAACAGTATCCAGAATTTCTTAAAATTTGTAACTTGAACGAGAAACGCTGTAATATAACCATTAAAAATATTTCCCAATTTTATGTGTTTTTCTACATCACTACATGAAAAAAAAAATTTTTTTTCTTTTATTTCAGACATAGTTATAAATTAGGTATGCTTCTAATTGTGTGCTAAAGACACTAATGCTAAGTGAAGAACTCACTAAGGAGATGTGAAGATAGATCGAATATGTCTGCAATTTCATTAATCATAAACAATAATTGTGTGAATACCCTAGTGCGATCCGATCGATGGATACGATCTCTGACCATTTTTCCCCTTTAAAACGAAATCCATAATTATGTTAGTTTTTCCCGCAACCGTGTAGAACCGTTGATGACGAACTCTTGCAAGACATTTATTCTCCTCACTTTCACAATAATATCTTTTTGCTATCNTGAAGAACTCACTAAGGAGATGTGAAGATAGATCGAATATGTCTGCAATTTCATTAATCATAAACAATAATTGTGTGAATACCCTAGTGCGATCGGATCGATGGATAGGATCTCTGACCATTTTTACCATTTTTTCCCTTTTAAAACGAAATCCATAATTATGTTAGTTTTTCCCGCAACCGTGTAGAACCGTTGATGACGAACTCTTGCAAGACATTTATTCTCCTCACTTTCACAATAATATCTTTTTGCTATCAATCTCTAACGCTTTTTGACCCGTCCCGATCGGCAAGAAAGAAGTAAGCATTTCGTTCCGTTGGCTATAAATTAAATCAAAACCCATTCGCGCGGCACATTTCGTTGGTTGCGTTGGTTTTCCTCCCTTTTTGGCTGCTGTACGAAGTTGTGGAATTAGAACGCACCGGGATCGTGATAGGAAATCGGTGCCAATACCGCTAGCGGAGAAAGGTTTCGCTCC
Source organism: Anopheles parensis (assembly GCA_016254315.1). Taxonomy (NCBI): domain Eukaryota; kingdom Metazoa; phylum Arthropoda; class Insecta; order Diptera; family Culicidae; genus Anopheles; species Anopheles parensis. The sequence goes on from CM028124.1 coordinate 869,868, forward strand.
CTTTCACTATGAAACGAAAACCATTCCCGTGGGTCTGAGAGTTTACGAAACGAGCATCAAACAGGATGCCAAGGCTGGGTTGTTCTGCGTTTATCCCATGTACCGACCGGGCTTACGGCGATTGTGGATACACTTCCAATTCGAATTTGCCATTAAGATGTCGTTTTGTTTGTGTGCGGCTTTCTCCAATCGTTTTGGATTATTTATGTTTTTTAGGATTATGAAGCTCGTACGGCGGTATGATCCCTTCGCATTACGTTTCACACCTTGAGCATGGAATTATTATTGTAGGGTTTTGAAAGGGTGACTATAATAAATGTTTCCTAAAACAAATAAGAGATTTTGGTGCGTTTTTCATATTAGAACTAACAAAAAATACTTTTAACTCTGAAAGGATCAACGCAGTAAGTTCCTTTTGAACCAAGATGCAAGAAAATTCCCTCTTTATTTCCTACATAGTCACAGGTCGAAACATGAACAACACGAAATACCTCCCATCCTAGATTTCATCGTACATACGGATCTTGTTTTGTAAACACTGGACCATTTATAGACATCCATAAAGCTGAAGCGCTTTTAAATTCGATGCTAAATTTCTCCAGAACTCTCATCCATTTTGACACGCGACTATGCTTGGCATTTTACGTTTTGATGGAATGCGACCCGAACGACACTGAATGTTTGTTTTAGTTTCCATTTGTGATAGAATTTATGACTGCCGACAGTAAACAATGAATAATGTTCAATGGCGTTTGGGTTTTCCTTTTTACTAAGCAGCTGGAACATAATCACCATTTACTAAAAAGGGGAATATAATTTATTGCTAAATGTATTGAGTTTGTTTGAGGATTTAAGGCACTATTTGGATCATATTTTAAACATTGATTTTAGGTTACATCTTTAAGTCTAAAGTAAGTCTAAAGTAATAATTTTAAAGAGATATTAATCATCAAATTGAAGAAGAGTCCCGTGATCCCGTGGTATAAGTATTATAAGTAAGATCGAGATTTCATGTAGATCGATACCTTTATCTTAATATAAAGGTGATCATCCAGACACATGACGATAAAAAAATGATTAAAAATAAATATAATTATATATAAAATTATGAATTTTTGACGTTCATAAATATTTTCCGTAAATCGGAAACTAACTACTTTAGCACACATGGTACAAGTTCTCCCCATTTAAGCGCAATTCACATACAAATATCGTTTGATTAACACCGATGACGTAAAATTAGGAGGGATGATCATTCTTCTCGTGTACCTAAACTGTTGCAGTGCACTGTGTGCATGTGTCACCCGAGAACCGGATGGACATTGGCAACATCGACCTTAATAAACAGACACACACACACATGCGGAAGTGGCCGGTTATTTTTCGAACTTGAAACGCAATCTACAAAACACGCACAAACTCAATTTGAAGCTTCTCACAATCGTCAACTGTGGCACAAAAACCAAGGGGAGTTGAGCTCCTGCAACATTCCATGACCACATTCCAGTTAACGTACAATATTCTCAACCGCCGTTCGATGACAACATTCGCTTAGTGGGGAAAGAGCATCTGCTCTAGCCGTAACCTGCACCCAGGCCACCCGGGGAGCGTCCAACACGACAATGAAATGCAACACGACCGCGATGATATGGTGGACGGCTGGGGTGGGAAACCGTAAACCGAAAGCTCGCGATCAGCACCGACAGCTCAACCTCAAAATGTAAACAAATCGGTCTCGCGCCTGTGTCACCGTCGTTGGGTTCCGCATGCTCTGTGTCTCTTCTGTTCTAAAAATTCAGATGCACTTGTTCACCGGTGTGTGGAGTGAAATACGGATTGAAAGGTTTTGGGAATAAAATTAACGAACTGCATTTTGAGGGAGAGAGTATTAATTTTTTTTTTTATTATTTCTTTTTCACCTACTACACATTTTTTATTCCATCAATATAACCCCATTATATGCAATAAAAAATTACCTAGATTCATTCCACAAACATTGCACAAACTGGTACGGCTGAGGATGACTTGCGCAACGCATCGTTTAAAGACAGAGAGACTACGATTTTATGCGAACGCTACCTCGCGGCTTTAAAAGGTTTGGAAAGTGAATTTAGAGTGAACGGCCTAGTGATTTTCAATGTTAAAACGCATCTACCAACCGTCTGGTGCATCGGTCCATATATCGCACGTGTTACATATGGTCAGAAGAGCGCATCGTGCATCAACAAAACCCTATCGATGTATTTGTATGAAATCTCTCTTTTCTGATTTATTGAAAAAAAATTAAACAAACATTTTAATTTTTTTTACAACATGCATTTAATAATGTTTTTTTCTTCTAGTTTTTAAAGTCTAATAACACCGTAAAACATTATACTAACGTCATAATCAAACTTCCGGAACACGAAATCCCTTAAAACGTTCCCTCACACATACACGTTTTAAATGTATCGTTAATGTTTGGTGCATTATAAACCTTTAACACTGCGGTCCCAATCCCTATTCCTCACACAGTCGTTTTCACCAGGGTTTGAGGTTTTATAAATTCATGGATCATGCCTTATCTTAAGGGCAAAGCGTGAGATATGATGCGAGCCCAAAGTGCACCCAGCTCTGTGACCTTTCGTTGCTTGAGTTGATTGAACGGCGGGGACTGGCGGTATGAATGTAGACAAAAATATCTCATTCTTCACCAACACCACCCTCTCGAGACGGAACAAAACATTTGTAAGGGATGGGCGTTTGTCCCTTGTCTGGAAGGCTTGCACCATTTGCGGTTTAGCTTCGTTTGGATGCATATTTATCGCGAGTATGGTACATCAATTATTTTATTGTTTCTATTTTAGAACTTCAGCAGTAAAGTTCAGCACTGTGGCACTGCATTTCTGTCGCTCTTTTGCCCGCCAAGTACATCCGTTCGCTCGTGCAATGAAGGCGACGTCAACATAATTTCATGCATCATTAAGTACGAAGCACCTTCTCCCCACTGATCGGGGGGATTCGCAGCACAGGTGTGTGTACGGTGTTTGTTTCTCTTCTGTTCGTGTGCTACAAAAATGTCAACGTAAACGCGGTAGCACAACATGGTTACACACGGCCGAATGACAAACAAACATTTTAGTGCATTCGTTTTTGCTGCTTGCGATAAACACAAGCAACCAACAAAACAAGTGCGTTGGTAAAGCGATACCGTGTAAGCATTAGCTTTAAAACATTACATTTGACAAATTGTGTGTGTAACGGTCAATATGGATTTCTGAGTTCTGAGAAAGACTAGTTTTGGAAGTGTTAAGACATACTGTTCCAATTTTGTTGTAAGGATTCAACAAATGCAACCCTCATTAGAAAAAAAACCATATAATTACATTACTTCTCTGCTTTCAAGTGCTACAGGTGCACTAACGACCATGGGCTTTTGGCCAGAAGAACTGCATCTTTTGTTACATTGAACTTCATGCACCCGAACCTAATCGTGTGCACTAATCCTATTGTGAGTTTTTCTTTACCAGCCAAACATTCCTAACTGCATGGTTTTAGCAATATTCAATTATTCTCTCTATTCAAACACGCTTTCTATTAACTTGTAAAAAAAGCAATAGTTTGCTAAAGTACTCCAACACTTTCTACGCTTAGGAAACGATTTTATTCATTATTTATCTAATTTCCCATGGCATGGCCATTACCTCGCCAAATGTGAAACAATTAGTTGGTGCGCGGTTGTTAGATCAATTGAAGTGAAAACCACAATACAAACTTTCCTTTTCAAACACACAAATTACTTCCACTTACTAGCCATTGTACTTTAGGTTTGTTTACCCACCATTACGCACATTCGTTAGCAACGACTAATATTGGAATGGCAAAAGAGAATTTTTGGAAGTTTATGTTTTTCAAAAGATTTAAATGCAACAACATTAGGGTGTCTCTTAAGACTATTCACCTCCAGTGTTTGCACAGTGGTAATAAATCATAATGATGAACGGTCTTATAGTATTCCGATACGAAGATTACAAGATCAGAAAAATCTCATTAAAAAAATAGATTAAACAGATTGCAAAAATCTTTAAATCAATCTGAATGTTTCAACTTTGATTAACAATTATATCATTTTACATTAACAATTAATTTAAAAAAATAATTTTCTTCATACATTATTCCTGTAATCCTTCAAATCACAAATAATGTGAAGATGCAAAGGAAAGCTAAGATTGCAATTTTTAAAGTGTGGTAGAATTATCGCACCGCTGATGGCCTTTTAGTCATTATAATCTTGGGCTCAACCCCCGGTTTGTACCCAGAGCTTGATTATCAGCTGACGACGGAATTGTATACAATTCGCCAAAAAAGAGGCCTATAAATAGTTGTGTGTTTGTGTTTAAAGCATGACGGAATTGTGCTATTCGTGCTAAATAAATCCCCAATGCATTGTATTTCCCTTCACAGTCAGTAATCTGTCAAGAAAGAAACCCCATACACGAAATGCAGTTCTGAGTGCATTATTCTCGTTCCCCACTGAGAGGGAGAAGCGTTTTTCGTCCCCTATTCTGCCCCAGTTCCGTTTTGTTGAAAGACAAAAAGGTTACGGTTAATATTTCACACGTTCCAGCTCATTACACTTGCTAACTGTTTCACCTTCAGGAAGCTATGAGCAAACGTAGGAATTTCTTATTTCTTCCCCTTCTCGGTTGATCATTCGATTTAAAATGTGCTGTTGTGTGGATGACCTTGGTGACATACTGAGTGGGTAATTGAAGGCAACTCTGGGTGCACACAATCAGGAAGGACAGTTATTTAAACTGAAGCAATTCTGAATTCTGGACAAAGAAAATAAGCTGCACTTGTTTCTCACTTATGAAAAATCTGAAATAATCTAATGAAAACAGACATAGAAAATTACTGTTTTCTTCTACCACACAATCGTTTCCATTACCTTTAAGCGAACTGATTCGACATTCTTCAAGCACATCGTGTGTGGTACAAGTGTATTTCTTCGTGGCACATAAACACACGCAATCCAGATGGTGGATGCAACATGCATTAATGCAAACTTTAGTGACGTTTCGAGCAGATCCACCATTAAGACATTAACCGAGTGTATCATCATCCGTTAAACAGAGGAAAAGCATAAACAAGAAAATATACAACGAAGCCAAATGAACGGGAAGCTTAAATAAACCAGCCACATCGTGTCTGGGGAACATATGAGCTGTATCACTCCAACATTCATTTCCCACATCTTCTTACTGTTCGATCGACATCACTTCAATGTTGGAATAAAAACAAAACATAGCATAATCATACTGTTGATTATGGGGAAGATGATGTTGCATTTGGGAATGGGACCGACGGTGACCATGGGACGACATTAGTTTATTTATTTTGATTTCCTTCTTTTGTTNGTATCATCATCCGTTAAACAGAGGAAAAGCATAAACAAGAAAATATACAACGAAGCCAAATGAACGGGAAGCTTAAATAAACCAGCCACATCGTGTCTGGGGAACATATGAGCTGTATCACTCCAACATTCTTTTCCCACATCTTCTAGCTGCTCGATCGACATCACTTCAATGTTGGAATAAAAACAAAACATAGCATAATCATACTGTTGATTATGGGGAAGATGATGTTGCATTTGGGAACGGGACCGACGGTGACCATGGGACGACATTGGTTTATTTATTTTGATTTCCTTCTTTTGTTTACAGGAGTTTTACATGCGCACAATACCCAAGTAATAAAGCGATTACCGTTGGATATTTGAAAAAAAAAAAATACTTAGTATGAAGGGTGTCAGCTGAAAGTACATGTTAGTCAAAATATCGACCATGACCATAATGTGAATATCCACAGCACACAACTATCATGAGCTTTAGGGGGAACGGCCTTTTGTTTTCTTTAAAAATTATCACACTGCGGACTTATGTGGACTTAACCATCAATTAACATACGTGTATCAATTGCCAAATAGAAGTCAAATTTAATAATTTAAACCACATCAGTTACTAAACGCTAAAAATATTGAGTGTACAAATATCCATGCTTTTCCTTGCGTATTTTTGCAAAAATTTGAAATTTTTTTTGGGGAATTGTAAAACAACATTTATTCTAAGGATTTTCCATCAGAAAATACAATTTTTCTCAACATTCTGAAAACATTTGTTTCAAGAATGACGACCGGATTGTTTAAATTATACATTTTTCAAAATAGTTTTAACAAATATGGCACATATGACCATGATGTGCCACGAGAACTAAGTATAATTTAGGATATTGATTGTATAAACTTAGAGGCAAAAAATTCTTTTAAAAATAGTAATTCAAACGAATCAGCTGCATATGATTCCACTTCCAAATGGTTGTTTATTCATTCGAAGGATTTCGCAATATAAGACATTATTCTGGTCCCACCAAGTGCACGAAGTAGCACGATTGTCTGTGAAGGAATAATTCGCTTTGTTATCGATGGAGCTATACATATTAGTGATGTGAAAAATCCAGTTTTATCCAGAGTCGGAATATTCCTACTACAGGACATTCTGCAGTCAGCTCCGAATCAATTCCGAAATTTGGAGGATATCAACAAGATCATACAGAACGAGGAAAAGCACCCTTACTAATTTACCGAAAACTAACTATTGTAAACTCCTTAAAAAATGTTAGAAAATCTTTCTGAAAATTGTTTAAATAAAGTCGTGAAAGATAATGGAGCTCAATCGTAATACCAATTGAAATCTATGAAATACAAACGAAAGGTGTTTTAAAAACCAGAAGAAACCTATTCGAAACTTTGAGGAATACTGTGGAAAACTCCATTTCGAATAATCCCCAATAATACGAAGTTGACTCCCGATTCTGTTGGAGTCGAGTCCGGTTTTGCAACTCTGGAGTCGGAGTGGATTTATCCTACCCGGAGTTCACTAATAGATATCGAATGATTTTTAAAAAAAGTTCTGGATTATCCAAAAGATCCAATGTCGTTCTTCTTTTTGATATATTTGCCTTCTAAGGTTGTTGGCTTGCCATATTAATGGGCTTACTAAACATTTTTTTTAACACGTGGACACAGTATTTGTAGCAGAAAATTTACCCAGGGTCCAGATAAGATTCGATCCCCGGTCTTTGGTGTATTAGACCCAAAGTCACAGCTCTGAAAATGGTTGTAATATGAATAGTAAGCCATTTTTGCCATACTCAAAAAATCACACGACATGACGTTAGTGGACAAGTCATCCCAAAACTGCGCCAGAAAATAAATTGGAAAAAAAACCGTGTTTATTTTCCCGCGGGACACTTGGTGTGCGGTAGAAATTGATTCTTTTTTCTCTCTCACACTATTTTGTGGAGGTGAAATATTTTCCCCACCATTGTCATTGTCGTTCGCGGGTTTGGGGATAGGTGTGAATTTTCCACCCCATGGTAAACACACAAAGACCCCAATTTCTCTCATTACGCTCCATATCTAACTGAAGTCAACGTGTGGCCACCAACAGGAAAGAACAATTGAAATTGGACGGATTCCCTTCAATCTTCCAACACCTTCGCGTACACACACACACACACATACATTTGTCGTGTATATTTTGTACTTTTTTTGGGATGTTTCTCGACCTTCTTTTACCGGTTTTGGAAGTTTTTGATTGTCGTAATTTCGAAATTCTATTTTTTTGTCTAGACATTCGTATAACTACTACCAAACAGTAACCGTTATGGGGTATAATAGACGGTAGATTAAATTGGTTCCTTTTGCGAAAGTGGTTCACCCCCCGGACGAAATGGAAAATGAGGTGTCGCTTTTTTGTTGCTTCCGCGTAAACATTTCGTACACCATTAATATAGGGCTGGGGCGGTGCTAAGATCAAGGAAAGCCAAATAATGATCATTGCATGATGAGATTAGGCATTGCGTGAAACGCGTGAATGTTTTTTTTTGTTTGCATTCCCACATGTGCGCCACACTTGTGTTTTTTTTTAGAAAATGCTTCATTAAGCGCCGTGAAATTGTATAAAGGGAGTAAAACAGGAAGGAAACGAGAAAATAAAACAAAAAAAAGAAATATAACTGTTTGGTAAGCTCTCTACCACACAAACACACACCACAGAGTTAATTCCGTTGGTTCTGAAAATAATCGACGACACGCAAAATAAAACACGCACCCTGTCGGAGAATCCACTTGTCGTTTGAGTTCCTATTTTTTATGCCATTGCGATGAGAAATTGAGGAAAATTTGGGACCTCGGATTAAATAAAACTGATGCCACTTCAAAAATCCGTTCTCGGGCAGGCTCTTGGCATATACTGGGCGCAATAATTGCCATCTGCTTAAACGATTGCTTGAAACAAACTGAAGTGAAACCGTTCTTGGCTGAGAATTTTAAATGCTATCCATAAGAACGGGTTGGGAATGGGTTCAGAGTTATTCAAAAGCATTTTAATTGAAAAAGTAAATATTGAAAATGCTCTAGGCATAACAATAGTACATAATTTATCGCCAGTTGTAAAAATATATCAACAAAAGCTCAAACAAGAAATTCCTTATACTGCTGATAGAATACCATGAACATCCCAAGGGCAACTGAATAACAAAATGGTTAAAAATCCGGATCTATATTACATTGAAACACGTAGTAATTAAAAACAGATTAAAACTTTAACATTAGAAGCAAACCCAACGGCAAGAGTGCGAATCACTCGTAAGTACTAACCACACTGCAATTACCTACTCCTTCTTATCAGCAAAATGGCGTTTGCTTTTCGCAAGATAACACCTATCTTACTCACCACCGTACAAAGCCGTGGCAACTTGTGCTGCAAGTAGAACTCCTGATAGCAATTTTATCAACAAACTGCCTAAGAAAACCCATACATGCTTGGTACAACTCTACGGTGAAACGCACTATTCCCATTCTTAATGCAAGATAACAACACACAGACTGCTCGGTGATATTGTGACTCAGTGCCTTGGCCTTTCTTCCCTTTCCCGGGGGGCTAGTAGGGCCACGCTGATAATGCTCTTGTCTGTACGCCTCATTTTTTCTTCACACAGGGAATAAGCAGTTGGCAGATTATGCACTCAGCCAATCCAGTGCCGAAGCAACTCAAACCTGAAGGGGAGGATTGTGCCTTTCTCGCGCACAAGCGAAACTATTTGCACCATAGACGCCATGCGGCAAAATCAAACGAGCGTAACTTCTGGTCGAGGCGTAACAACACGAAAAATGGCGTATAGTAATGGAGGGTTGTTTATCTATCTTATGAGACATGCTAAACAAAACATTGTATTTTTTTTATACTACTTAAGTCAATAAAAGGAAACATATTCTCAATTGTAACAAACCGTCCACGTTTCCAATCAGTAAGGAAAGGCACAATTTTAAATCAACTTCTCTTTGCAATTGGCAGCCTGCATATTTCGATTGAAACAGTTGCTCTAATTGGAGGTCACCAGATAACCATCTATCCTTGATTTCAATTGCTGAGACCATTACCAAACCCAGACGGCTACAACCAGTTGAGTGAAGGAATCATTAACATTTAACACGAACATTACTTTTTTAAACCAAGTATTGAATGTCATTTTTTAAATTATGATAGACTATTCAAAAACTGCCGTTTAGGCAAAAACCAAAAAAAAAACATTTTACTTTGATGCATTTGGAGATCATCTCTTTTAAGGAAACTATTTTACCATTTACAGCCTTTAGTAATTACACAACCCCATTATGTCGCCCACCACTTAAGTTGCTCCACTGCAAAAGGGAAATTACCATATCGTGTGAAACGAGGGTAGGTGGTTTCATTTTGGTTGAACCGATTCGTGGCCTAAAAATGTCAGGCTGCGTGCCACGGCCTGCCTACGTATGAGAGGCTTCTTTTCACCTTTTGCCATCGTTAAAGACTTCATGCGTAAGCCGTGCTTCTAGTGTGAAGTATTTATGCTTTGCGGCTTAGTATTAGGTGCTTCTTTGCAACATGTATTCCCGGTCCCGAAGAAAAAAATTCAGTGATTTCTGTGGATTTCCCAAGCTAAACGAAACTTTGCTCCTATGCCATAAACCTAAAATGGAATACAAATTCCATTATTACTTAATGGATTATTATTATTTCTTATTCAAACTCGTAGTATATGGGCACAATGTCAGACGATGAGCTGACTCTTCAGGAATGTTCCCTACTATCGTACGGCATTAGAAAAGGTTCTTGACATTCTTTGCGCTACCACATTAAAATTCTTCACGCACGCCAGCGGTTGGCTCATAACCGGAAATGGCCAGCACCGTCCGTGATAAAACAAGTTAAAGTGTTTCTACAATTGAGAAAAAAATATTTAGAACCAAACCAAGCGATACTTACATTTTCCCATTGTCCACAATTATGTGGGGCGTTGTTCTCTTTGTAGTGAAATGATGTAGCCAAAGAATCCTTCTGATGCTGTTCGACGAAGGGAATGTATCGATTACAGAATGATGATTATACGTTATATTTCACTGTTTACCGGAAGCAATTTTTTTTACTTTTACTTTGAGAACAACCACTCACACAAGTACACTTTTTGCGAAACAATGCGAAACGGCCGGTTTTGACGTTCGGTGTTTCGATTTATTTCAACAACTGATAAGAAGAGACTAGTAGGCCGGAATTCATTTTTTCCAGCTTCTGTCGGATCCGTTCTCTTTCTTCACACGAAACATCCAAATATGGCTCGAGATGCTCTTTCCTTTCCCTTTTAACAGACCCACTTTCGCAAGACGGCTTGCAATGGTGGAGCTGGTGGTTTTGGGGAAGAAACTGATTTCCGGTTTTCCGGTCGATGCACAATTAATAACAGACTCACTTGAACCTCGTTTCACACAGCACTCCGTGGTTGTTGTTGTTGAAGGGATTTGTCGATTGAGATTTTTCAACGCACTTTTTCGTTTTTTAAACACAAACCTAGGAATATAGGATGAACATACACAATAATCATTTAGCACATATCACGTTAAATATACATAGCACAATTGGTAACACCAACAACAGCGAGTACGATAATGTAGCAATCGGCATGGGACCTGCTTTGGCTGTTGTTGATGCTAATATTGTTGTTCTGGCGTGTTGCTACGGAGCTGTCACTCCTTTTGCCAGGCAATGATAATATTTTCCTTCCACACGCTCGCTCTGCAATCCACTTTTCCGTTTCGCAAAGGCTCCTTCGTTTGCGTGCGCAACAACTTCACTGCTGTCACTACTGATCTGCTTGGCAAAGCGAAATCTTTCTATGAGCTGGCTGCCTAGCAGAATTGTATGGAGATGAAAAAACAGCACGTCACCGGAAACTTCTCACAATAATCTTTATACGAATGCATGATGTACCCAACAGCGACAGGAAATTGGGACGAATCCGCGCATACTCTACGCCCAATTTGGCGCTGAGACACCTCGATGACGACACATACAGACGAGAGACAAAAAGCAACACCCACCGTGCACATTCACCACGAGATCACGGCAAGCCGGATTTTGCTGTTGCTGCAACTGCACGTCGTCGGCGGAATGATTCACGGGGCGTACAGTTCCAACTGAAACGAGACCTTCCACTTCCAGCGAAGAATGCGTAATGCCGAATGCCGTACAACGTACCCAACAAATGGTATAGAATCGGACGGACGGACGGTAACGTTGTGGTGTGGTAATATTATTCACGATATTTCCTTACTTTATACTGCAAAGCTAGAAAAAAAAAACGCCACCATCAACAGATTCGGTGCCCCGTGGACACACCGAGCACATACAAGGGAGGGATCGTAATTCTTACCGACTACACATCAACCACCTTCGCCCGCAAACGCACGCACGGTATCTTCATTTATGGGCTTGTTCCTAGCGACGGAAATTGCATCAACGCTTCGATTGTGCATCAATAGGTGATGCTAATGATGGCGAAAATGCTTTTTCACAAAACTTATTAACCACGGGGACAAAAGAGATACGCACCCGATGCGACCTCCTCTGAGTGATTTTCCTTTTTCTTTTCTTTTTGCTTTAAGTCATCGTTTTCTCCCTCTCTTCTTGTGATTCATATGTAGTGATGGCTGTGCCGTTGACGGTGCAGTTCCATTGAATCAATCCGCTCCGTTAAATTCGAAGGCAAATCCGTTCCACTTTAATTTCGAATATAAATCGTGTTTAAAACATTTTAAATTAATTCATCGGTGCGAAAAAAAATGAAAATATTTCAAGAAAATTACTGTTGTATTTTTCAATACAAAATAAATAAAAAAAAACATGGTAAATGTTCTTTATGTTCCCTCTATTTATACCAGATTTCATAATGTTCCGAGTGTGCATCAGGTTAGCTCATTTTAAACATTCATTGACAGTATGGGAGTTTAGTGCCGTGAACAGATTTTTTTCAAAGTTGAAACATATTTGTTTTAATGGATTAAAATACTTATTGATTATGGGAAATTTAGTCAAACAATAAGCCAAATTAGTTTTGTAAACCACTACTTTGAATTGTTGATAATAAAAATCTAGCTCCTGGCGACTGATGATCCCAAAAGTCATCAGACAGGAGAAGCTTGACAGAAATACTGGCATCGGTACGAAAGTGATCATCAAAAAAAGCGGATTGTTCTGCGTGCTGACCATTAATCAAGTACGATCAACATTCGTAGGGAAAGATCCTTTGTTGAGTACGCGGACAGTAAATGAAAATCTAGTTGATACGGCGAAGGGACCCCGCGAAGGATTCGACAATGTCATTACGCAGAAGTAACAAGGAATTACTACAGCTGGGGAGGGATCCACCAGCACATTGTACAGCAGGTCCAGTCGGCACTGATATGTTACATTGGCATGCAACGATCATGCGCCCGCCGGACAGCCCCTACCAGGGAGGCGTATTTTCCTTAACAATCATTTTGCCAGAAAATTACCCATTCTGTCCACCGGAAGTTCGTTTTACTACACCTATATATCATCCAAACATAAACAGCAACGGCATTATCTGTCTGGATATACTTAGTTCTCATTGATCTCCTTTCCTGACAATTTCAAAGGTGTTATCAAGCATCTGTTCTTTGTTGTCTGATCCCAATCCCGACGATACAATGGAGCCGGAAATTGCCGAATTGTATAGAGCCGACCGAGAAAAATATACCGAAAATGCCCGAGAATGGACACGGGAGCATGCTATGTGATGCGAAACATTGCGACGTTAAATATCAACCACCATTAACCATTAACAGTTTACCATCAACTATCTGCACAAAAACGAAAGCAGCAAAACCATTGGCTAACATAGTTGTACAAAGAAGCAGTTCTGAGACGGTATCGATAGAACCATGCCTTGCACACTCGGCAAGCAGCAGCAGAAGAAACAAAATTGTAAAACAAATCNTGAATTGTTGATAATAAAAATCTAGCTCCTGGCGACTGATGATCCCAAAAGTCATCAGACAGGAGAAGCTTGACAGAAATACTGGCATCGGTACGAAAGTGATCATCAAAAAAAGCGGATTGTTCTGCGTGCTGACCATTAATCAAGTACGATCAACATTCGTAGGGAAAGATCCTTTGTTGAGTACGCGGACAGTAAATGAAAATCTAGTTGATACGGCGAAGGGACCCCGCGAAGGATTCAACAATGTCATTACTGACATACTGACAATGTCAATGTGAGGGATCCACCAGCACATTGTACAGCAGGTCCAGTCGGCACTGATCTGTTACATTGGCATGCAACGATCATGGGCCCGCCGGACAGCCCCTACCAGGGAGGCGTATTTTCCTTAACAATCATTTTGCCAGAAAATTACCCATTCTGTCCACCGGAAGTTCGTTTTACTACACCTATATATCATCCAAATATAAACAGCAACGGCATTATCTGTCTGGATATACTTAGTTCTCATTGATCTCCTTTCCTGACAATTTCAAAGGTGTTATCAAGCATCTGTTCTTTGTTGTCTGATCCCAATCCCGACGATCCAATGGAGCAGGAAATTGCCGAATTGTATAGAGCCGACCGAGAAAAATATACCGAAAATGCCCGAGAATGGACACGGCTATGTGATGCGAAACATTGCGACGTTAAATATCAACCACCATTAACCATTAACAGTTTACCATCAACTATCTGCACAAAAACGAAAGCAGCAAAACCATTGGCTAACATAGTTGTACAAAGAAGCAGTTCTGAGACGGTATCGATAGAACCATGGCTTGCACACTCGGCAAGCAGCAGCAGAAGAAACAAAATTGTAAAACAAATCTTCAACAAAGTGTCGAGCGGCATGAAACCACGAAATACCTATAATGTAAACCAAATTAGAGAGATAATTAAAAAAAATATGATGAAAACATATGTGTGATGAAAATGTGCTGAAGAATTAATGATTCTTTCCGGTTTAGAATCGCAAGCTTTGTACGTCTTAACTTTGAATTTCCTGACTTTGTTTTATTTCCGCTGGTGCATGGACGAACGATTCGAATTGCGTTTGGTATTGATACGCTATTACTAGCAATTTCCGTTTTTTTACTTATGATAAAATTAGAAAAGACTTAAGAAATTCAAACAATTGACAAAAATGTGAAAACCTTTTTGGTACTTGGGGAAAAGTCTTTTGTTCGTGAATTATAAAACTGTTCATTGGGTATGCTTGTCCTTCAAAGTACCTTCATGCAGAAGCCGACTGCCAAAAGCAGACCGTCGCTAGAAGTGCAAAGTAAAACAAAATATTATCACACAATCGTGGGAAATATTCCCGCAAAATACTCCACATGGTAATGAACTGCTTGTATGGTGTAAATCAAAAAACAGAAATATTTCATTAAATTCAGTAAAAAGCATAGAAAACCACCATTAATTTCAGCCTACACTCTGATGTTGCAGTCGGCCAACGGTATATTTACGTTCGATGAAACCAACACATTCGCACAACCGGTTGTCTAGCAGCGTAGTGTGCGTGTTGTGTTGTGTGATTCTCTTGCTTTACGGAGAACCGCGTTCACTTGCTCATTCAATTCTATTCTATTTTTCCACCACAAAGGTCGTGATTTCCTTTCCCGGAGCTGCGAAAGGTGTCCGTGAGTTGCGTGCGAACAGAATCGTGAAAGGGTCCGAATATTAAGCAGCAAATTAGGACTGTTCAGTTCAAAGGACTTACACCTTTGTGAGCCCCGTTTTTGGCGGTCATTCTTTTATCAGTGTTTTTTTGTTTACGTTTTTAAGCTAATGCTCGTCTGCTCGTGTTTTAAATCGAAAGAAAACACATGTTTGGAAAGGAAATTGTTTTATAGAGGCGCGTGACTTTCATTCTCTGACGTGCTCCTGTCCATCCCGTACGCTACATTAGGCATACGTACCAATTCTCCTCTCTTACGTACACTATCCGTTTCGCGCCTCGTAGAAGAAAAAAAGCGCGTGAAACATTGTGAAAGAGATCGTGTTGTTTATCGCGTTTTGTGAAGTGGTGAGCTGCTAGTGAACGAATACTTTGCGGATAGTGTACGTTGGCCCTGCGAGAATCTGTCTATCGCTTCACCATAATCACTCTCAACAGAGGTCAAACGCAATCGAGGCACGACTTAATCTTCCTCAGCGAGATAGCAGAACGGTAGCAAAAGCAAAAGAATAACCTAAGTGTACCGTGTAAGTGCGTAAAACAAGAGGAAAGAAAGAAGATGTCCTCGTTAAACCGCGAACTGTCCGAGGACAGTGCGTTTGCCGCTGGTCGCAACAGTTGGAATCGCCACTATCATAACAGCGTCGTGCAGCCTCTTTTGACAGGTAAATACGTGAACGAGATAAAGAGAGAGACAGAGAGAAAATGAGAAGATGCACTTCAGTGCTTTTTTTTTAATTCAAATTTATGATTTAAATGTGTAAAAAGAGCGCGCATAAACTAATGCAAAAGTGATCTGTAGGGATGTGCACTCCCTCATGCACAATTATTACAATTTCCATCACACTACTACGTACCGTAGTATCAGCTGTCAAACGGTCATTCGTACGTAGGACACGTGCAAAAAAGGGACTCTGTGATGCAGATTTTATTTCCTATTCATTGGCTCCTTTGATTGGGGAGGTAGTGTACTTTCGATTTCTATCATTCATGAGAACACACTCGCGAGGTTGTAGTACGGCTTCGGTGTTGTGATTGGTGCTATAATCTGTGCCTTCCTTTTCTCTTCTCACAAACTACATTTTCACGACCCGGTACACGGATCGTGTACTCGTTTTGTTGAATTATGACCGCGTGGTCTGCTTTTTGGCACGAATTTCCACCAGCTAGCGTGCCGGACGGCGAGTACAACTTGTTTGTAAACAGAATGTTTCTTCCCTTCCGACGGTATATTGATCGCAGCCAAATATCTGATGTAAACTGAACTAATCACAAGAAAAAAGAAGAATTTCACATAGGAAAAAAATAATAAAATATGAAGATTACAATGTGTTATATGAATTAAATAAATGTTTTATCTAACAGATCTAAAAATGTGCAGTTCATTACATTAATTATCAGTCGGATCATAAAAAGCACACACCGATAAGGTTAAAAGTGTACATTTATCGTTACTTATAACGATTGCGATTAATTTACCGTACAGCAAAATCAACCAAACGGATGGACAAGAAATTTGCCCTTCGGGGTTCAGTTAATATTAGTCGCTACGCATTGTTTATCATTAAAATGCGTTATCTTGCTTATCGTTTGTTTGGTGGCACATATTCATCATTATAAAACAATCATAATAATCTTTCTCGTGTTTATGTAGAGCACCTCTAGGGTTTTGTTGCATCTCATTCGACGTCGATGGGTTTAGGGGGTTGGCATTTGTTAAACATTGCTGATAACACGAGAAAGAAGTGTACTTATTCTTTCACTATCTTCATTCGTTGGCCTTTGTTTTACATGTCTACATGGCTATACATGTACTGTTGGTAGGTGGAAAGATGCCTTGAGGGTCAGTAAATGCATCTTACACTAACACTCTTCACGGCACGATCGTGTGTCATAATGCATCCATTGAAACATTGTGTGCAGATTGCGCAAATGGAACGCAAGAATGGAAACTAAGCGATGCCCAATATTGCATCATTTCTTCTTGCAAAAAAGTAGGGAAGTAAAAACTAGAATTAATTTGTAGTTAACTTTTTGGGTTCGTTTTTAAAATGGTCTGTTATCTGGATGATGCATTTTATTTCTCCCCATTAATCGGTTTATTAAATGCGATTAGTGTAAATCATTTGGAAAAGCGTTACTGGTTTACATCATCACATGATTCATGCTTCTTCATGTTTAATAAAGAGCGATTACAGGCAACGAATTTATAAAACACTTTTTCAACAACTTTTTTTTATTCAGGTAGAGCGGCCTGGCCGTATTGATTTATAAAATACTTTTGTTAATAATAGTAACATAAATAAAACAGCAAAAGAAAAAAAGGTTGTTTTTTGTTTAATTAATTTGGTCTTATTTAATTAATTTTGGTTAATTTTGGTCGTATTTAAACTAAGAGTCCAGTGAGTAAGTCAAACAAATAACAAAAATGTTCACCAAATATTATGTAACTATATGCTATGTAACGATAAATCTATATAAAAATGTTCAAAAAAACAGGATAGATATGTCATTAAGCATGTTTTCACTTCCTTTTACCAAATTTGTGGATTCAATATAATATAGTTTCCTAGTGACTTTAATATCTAAATGCAACAATTATTTTATGGAAATTTTTGTTAACATTTTTTTCTTTTAAGATAAAATTAACGACTAAATTCTATAATGTAATATTTGTAAAAGTATTTACATGTAAATTTAGTCAAAACATGAAATAAATTCTAATTTAATGAACACGAACTTCGTAATAACCAATAATAAACATCAACATCGATAATTCAAGTTTGTTCAACTATTAGAAATGGTGTTATTCAATACTAACTGGTTCTATTTTGAATGATCATGCGTCGATGGTCATAATTAACTGGTAACAAACATAATAATTAACATCCTTATGTTTATGAAATCTCATCATTGACGTATTTTGTGTAAACGATAGTTGTTATTGTTTATTTTTTCTAAAAAAAATTTCTTGCGTGTCATTGAAAAATGTGCATTTTTTAAAGATCAATTAAAATAATGGATCTCTGACAGCTGAAATGTTATATTTTGTACATTATTTCTAGATATGTTTTTCTAAATTTATGTTCTGCTTTCTGTATTTCAGATCTGTATCAAATAACTATGGCTTACGCGTACTGGAAGTCGGGTAAAATCGATGATCATGCCGTTTTCGATCTCTTCTTCCGCACGAACCCATTTCAAGGCGAGTTCACGATCTTTGCCGGATTGGAGGAGTGTTTGAAATTTCTAGACAGTTTCCACTACTCAGAAACAGGTATGTTGTGATACTGAACACAAAATGTTCAACACTTACTAACCTGTTCAAAATGTTGTTTCCAACCCATTTGGTGCAGACATCGAGTATCTCAAGCATGCCCTACCCCAAGGCATAGAGGACGAGTTTTTTGAGTACTTGAGCCAGCTAACGGCTAAGGACGTCACCTTGTATGCAATCGAAGAGGGATCGGTTGCTTTTCCAAGGTAAGTTGCCCCTGCATATGACGGCATTGTTTTGAGCTTCTAAACTTAATGATTGATTGTTTAATCCCGTCGTCGTGTTTGTTTTCTTTTTTTTCCTCCCTTCCTCCCCCAGAGTTCCCTTGATCAAGGTGGCAGGACCGTTGATTATAGTGCAACTGCTTGAAACGACGCTTTTGACACTGGTGAATTACGCAAGGTAAGATGGTATGGATTATACTTGTGGTGCGATATCTGTTCCAGCGAACAGGCCGGAAGTATTTATCCATGCCTTGATCGCAATTATTTTGCAGCAAACTTTTGCACACTTTTCAATCTTTCCATCAACCTTGTTTCGTTGCAGTTTAATGGCCACAAATGCGGCGCGTTATCGTATGGTCGCCGGGAAGCACATACACCTGCTCGAGTTTGGATTGCGCCGTGCCCAGGGCCCGGACGGAGGACTTTCTGCGTCGAAATATTCGTATATCGGTGAGCGAAATGGATCACGTGAATGATCGTAAGAAAAAAGATAGAAAAAACAACAGCTGTGTGATGTAATATCGGCGTGTGAATCGGTTTCTTTCGCTTAGCGATACTTTGCACCTTAAATTTCCCCATGAATCATGGCTCTTCCTTGCCCTTCGGATTGGAAGGATCGCGTAACATTTGCTTTGTATGTTAAATTTTTGTTCAGCACGCGATCCAACGAATCATTCACGTGTCAAAATGTTTTCCTTCCCCCGTGAAGAAGGTGAAAAGGGAAAGTGTTTATTGGGGAGGGCAGGAAAAGTTTCACCATTCCCCGTTCCGGGATAGCATCGGCAAGAGGTTCTACTCTGGCGCATATTGTATCGCGTTTCTTACGAAGCTTCTGCCTAGGCGGTTTTCTTTTCTTCTTACGCCCATAAACAAACCCAAGACTAGTACTGCTGCATTTGGGTAACCTTGGCAATATGTCAAAACCGGAAGAGTGGGCACTTTGTTGTTGTTCCGGTAGGTGAAAAAGGTTTCAAAAGTTCTCACCAATCAAAACCGGAGGGGTTTACCCGCCAAGGCACAGTGTTCTACTCAGTGCCTCCCGCCGTCGTGTCCCGACCCCGACGCGTATCACCAAAGTTTGTTTAGCTGGTGACGCTTTTGCTGATACGTTTTGATTGTTAGACTGTTTCACTGCCCGTGAAGGTTAGCCATGTACGAGGTAGGAGACGGGGAAAGTGGGATAAACAAAAACACTTCGACGGACGGACCAGGCGTGTTCATTGTGTTGCGAGTCCATGAATTTTGCTATCGGTACACCCAAATATGGGGGTAGATATTTACCAGCAGCCCCGACACAATACTGCAACACGACCTCTGTTTGCTGGTTCTGTTTGATGGGACCGATTGGGACACCCTACGGCACGGGTTGCATTACTCACGGTACATTCATTTGTACAATATCGAACTTGCAGTCAATGTCAGTGGTAAACGATCATAACCTTGATGAACAAGCGAAGTGCAATGTCAAACAGGCAAATGCATTTGAATCTTAGGTCGGTAACAAAATTCGAATCCACACGCTACAACAGCATTTTGTGTAGCGTGGACATTTCTAAAATGTCGTGTCAATCATGTTTGTTTATTAAAAAACCATTTTAAAAATAAATTTTCCATAATAACATATTACGTTGTAGCTATTATGTGTGGCAACTGTATTTGCAGCAGGAGTGATACAATTGGTTATTGTCACCAAAAACGTGTGAATTATTGCAGATTTGTTAAGATTTATTTAATTTTGTTACTATATACAAACAACATCATCATCAAAACACATCAGTATTTCAACTCAAACACGTATTTATCGATAAGTTTGTTCATACCGAGCAGCCACAGCATAAATGAAAATACGCAGATAAAGAAATTTCTTAGCCCAGTTGCAAACTGTTGTTTAATACGCTCGCGAACTTTTTGTTTCGCCTTTTCCTTCAAATATCCTTCCAGTATCTTTCGATTCGTTTCTTTTATTGCACCTTGGCAATCACACGCTTGAGTGTTTTGGGTCTGCTGGTGCTGTGTTACATTAAAATTAAGCTTTAACCGAAGCAGCTGAATTAGATCGGGTGGTGGAGTAAACCGATCGTACACATCGGTTCGCACCAAAAACAATAAACCGATCAGCGCTCTGTTCCGTACTTTTTGGCAGCCGTAAAATACCACGTAACTGTCACCATCGGTCACCAGCACCTGGACGCTGGTGAATCGTCGGTAAAGTTTGTAAAGATGTTTATAATTATGCACTTGCTGGTAGGTTTCCGCACTGGTATCGTCGTTGTAAAGCGTCATCCGGTAAAGCTCCGCGGTGTTCGGACAAATGTAGCGAATTACTACTAATCCGCGTTGCGTTTCACTGAACACTCTCAAACATTGCGGGAATGGTGTTACACCTTGCGGCATGTGAAAAATTGACAGAAAGTTCGGATGTGGGTCGGTATGGGCATAAACGTACCATGCCTTAAGGTGGAAGAAATCACGATTGACGTCCCGTATCGTTGATGCCACATGTATCGATGGGCATTCGCTATATTCCAGCTGGTACGATCGCGTGGAATGAATGTAGATCGAAAGTAGCAATGAAGTGATCGCGGTTAGTTTCATTTCAACTGGAAGAAAGTGAAAATTGATGTACATTTATCAAATAGCACAAAGTACTTTGAACGTTTTCTACACGTGGTTTGTCGTGATGATAAAAGATCCTCGCTCTATGCATTACCGTAAATGGGTCAAGCATGATTTCAACTTTGTTGTGTTTTCTGTGGAAATGGAAAATTATGTCTGATATTCTAGGAACTCTTGGAAGATATTAATTGTGAACCTTTGTCGTTTGAATAGCTAATCATACTAAGGAAACATTAAACATGAGTCTTGTTGCAGTATTGTAAAGAGAAAAGGGCGTTTATGTTGACAATTAAATTAAAAACTCATTAGCTACGTTGTTTCGTGTGTCATAGTGTAGGCGGTATCGAATTTCCTAACATATCATAAATTATGGGATACATTCCCACGGATAGTACATACGTATCAGTCGTTGTTTCAGTTCACTGTTCGCCGTCATCGAAGTAAGTAGTCAATTCATCGTAGAAATTCATTTTGGGAAAAGAAGATCAGTGCGACATACTGCTGTAATGCTTCTACATGACCAAGGTTATGTTAATTTGTTTCTTTTTTCTGTCCGTAAATAGTATATGCCCATGTAAAATGTGTGCAAAACGCACCGCAAATGCGAGACTAACCTTTCTTGTAGGTTTACGGACTTGCCTTTTCATGTACTTTTTTTTGTCTTCGTCGTACCGCCCAAATCCTCATAAAGTGTTTGTCAATTGTGCTGTGATTTGTAGCAGAATGGCCACTGTGCAGTTACATGCGACAAGAATGTTTTTTTTTCTTCCCAACCCTTGTAACCCTTTGCGAATTATTGGTTGCGAATTATTCTTGCAGCTATGCGAATCACATAAATCGTCGCAAAGGACAAAAATTGGCTTGAACAATTTGTTTAGTCCATGCCCATTTGATGACACGCGATTTTATCGATGCACAAATGCGGCATCGTAAATAGCACCGATTGACGACAACTTCGTTGCTATAGATTTGCGCGATCGTAAATTGTTCGATCGACCGGCAGTGTTTTACCGAATACCCGGCAAATCTGAATGCTGCATTTGAGCTAAAGGAAAGAGATATACTCTCCGGTTTTATCCATATCGTCTGGATTTTCTTCTGCAATAATTAGTTTTTTTTTTCAACGTTAGAAATATAAATACCATCTTAAATATAGACGGTTTGTAACTTGTATTCGTTCAAAAAGAAAATGTTTAAAAGAAGTTTAGTATTTTTATGTTTAAAATATTGGGGCAATCGCCATAATGAACGGTTCTATTTGCTCTGTAATTATCGTACTTTCCTCGAACAGGCGGATAACGTCATGCGAATAACTTCAGTTAACCCTGCATTTATAATCCTTGTAGGTCGTTCATCACGTCCCTATGTAGATTCGATCTCGAAATAGATCTCCATGCTAGTGTTGATCTTACAGGTTCAGGTTACCATATTACCAGTCCATATAGCACTGATTCAGGAGCTGCTCCTCAATATTCTAATACCAAGAGAATTGTTTTCCTCTTATCTAACAATAACAAATTATGTATTGAAACTGATGATATTACGTTCTGGTAGTCGACGAATTACACGTAACTTGTTATACGCAGATTCACACATACGCTGATTTTAACATTTGACAGCTCAGTGATTTTATAGCACAATACTTAAACAAATAAGTAAAACAAATTCAAGGATAATACCTTCTATTTCAATGCAAAACATTTAATACTAAAACTGATGGAAAAATTCAACTTATTTAAACAAATAGCTGCACTCTGGTTTAATCAACATTTATCACATTGTTGTAAATGTATTTTAAATTTAAAACATTCGTCCTTTGGCTGTATTAAATTATGCAGTAAATTATATATTTTGTATGGCTTATGATATGATAACATGAACGTTTATGACTGACAATAAATTCAAATGAATCACGCACGGCAAGTGGCAGAAATGCCCGACAGGTTACTAGAAAACGATGCTCGCTGCTATAAAACTAATCAATTTGTAACAGCAGTACCTGATGATTCACCAATTGGTAGTCATCTGGCCTGGCAATGAATTTGTAACACCACGATTTGTTGCTTGCTTTCGTTTTTGGATGTCGATCTTTTGAACAAACGGTAATGAAAAATGCGTTTAGAAACACGCAATTAAACATTGCTCCAGACGTTGTCACGAAACATTCAAATGTCCAGAAAATAAAATAAAATCTTTCAAAATGTAAGTAGTAATACTAATAAAAAAATCGCTAAGTTGAAGTCTAGCATGGGTAGGTCGTGTTGTGATGGGGGAAACAAACTAACTGCTGCATTTCCATTGGAAATGCTTTCGTTGGAGAAACCAGAGCCAACGATTACCAGGCATTTCAACTGCCGTGTGCACTGCGTGGTTGCGTTGGTTCGTGGGAAAGATTGATCAATAACATCACCATATAAACTAAATGTTCATGTTCATGCGGCCATCCGTTTCGATCGTTCGATGCAGGCAAGGACGGGCGAGCTCTCGGCGGTGTTGTCAGCTGGTATGATACATATATATGTATGTACGAAGCTTACGGGCATCTGGATGGGAACTAAAACGGCAGAAAGTGCCATAATTTGCTTTCCAGCGTTCATTACTGTTTGGCAATGATGTTGCATTTTAATGATGCGTTAACATGCGTGAAACTAATAAAGAGTATTCAAGGAAGTCGTGACGTGCAAGAAAGGGCAGTTACGGGGGAAGAAATAATATGTTTTAGAAATGTATCATTTAGAATAGTTTGTTTCCAGTTCTATCTACTTTCTTTCGGGTGTCGGTGTACGTGCGCGTATATATGCTAATCTTTGATAGGGGACAAAAGACAAAGATGAGAAACAAAACTATTTGTAAATTAGCCGTGCACGCTACTTCGCAAAAGGAAAACAATGTTTGATAGACTAAAGTAGGTTAGTAATACAGATGCAGGTAAACTTTCTTACTTTACATTGTAATAAATCATCCGCATTAAAGTTCCACCTCGCTTATGATTAAAGAGCTTCATAACATGATAAATTCTCATTCGGTTGTGTCTGTTGTTTGGTGAATAATTTTTCTTGCAGGCGGTTTTGATGGTACATCGAACGTGTTGGCCGGAA
Source organism: Anopheles parensis (assembly GCA_016254315.1). NCBI lineage: Eukaryota > Metazoa > Arthropoda > Insecta > Diptera > Culicidae > Anopheles > Anopheles parensis. The sequence continues at coordinate 894,189 of CM028124.1, forward strand.
AGCTGTTTAACATTCCAGTGAAGGGTACTCATGCTCACGCCTATATTACATCGTTCACCGGAATCGATGAGCTGAAGACGCGCGTTCTTCAACATAAGGAAGATGGTGAGTTGTGGGTTGTTGTTTTGTAGTAGAATTATTGAATAGTTTCCCATCATTCTTTTGCAGGTACTACGCGTGATTTACTTGAGCTGGCCATGGAACATCGGGCCGCACTAGCAAGCGTACTGGACGTCTCTACAGATGAGAGCAGTGAGGGCGAATTGGCAGCGATGGTGTCCTTTGCGATCGCGTTCCCGGACGGGTTTATGGCACTAGTCGACACGTACGATGTCAAGAGGTATTCCGCTTCTAGGCTCTACTCTCTCGGATGTCGTTTTTGTTTTTGTTAGTACTATCTATTGTTTCGTCTGTTTTTCTTTGTTCTTTATCCAACGTCTCTTGGCTCTTCCCCTGTATTCTGTAAATAATTTGTTTTTTCGTATAGAAAAGTTTTCTTGTTTTTAAATTAATGTGAAGGTTTAGTTCCACTATTTCTCTCTTTGTGATAATTATTCTGTAGTGTGTATTCCCTCGCCTGAGAAAAAAAATCGTGGCTTAATCGGCGAAAAGTAGCAGTGAAACTGTGTCTCCTTTCGTTGCTAGACAATGTGTTCTTGTAGATTGATAAATAGTGTTGGAATTATACTCCATCATGATCGGGGATTTAGTTGTTTGACAGGGGGTTCAATGGAAGTTAAGATAGAACTGTGTGCAATATTCTGGAACATTAATGTAACCTACTAGCTTCATTCATCATTATGCATTGCAAAATCAAAACCGCCAATCCTGTACATTGTGTGCTGTATTGTGAGTAAACGGTGATCGGCATCATTTACCCTCCGTTCGTACCGAGTCTTTGTGTGTGTTAATGTGTATATGTCTGCATTCCACAATCTTGAGCCTTAAAATACATCTCATCGGTTAGCTAACAAAACAGCTAGTCGTGCTTATAACAAACATTATTCTTGCTCACTGTTGTTCTATAATTGTGCCGTACCGTGTGCGTACAAAACGTCAAACTTCAGCGATAAGCTGCTTGGGGAACCGACGGAGGAACTTTGCGATCCAACCGATAGTGTTGTGTGTGATTCGTCCTGCTTGGGCCGTCTGCACGATCAGGCGGAAGAGGAATCGATGCATTCATCCAACATCATTACCAATACGTTGCCCGAAATACCGGAAGAAGAGTGTAACGGATGCTGTGCGGAAGATGAGGAAAATCGTTGTGCTCAACACGCTGAACCAGAGGCAGGAGAAGAAGAAGATGAGGCACAAGGGGAAGA